>QRFJ01000070.1:1850093-2027925 GCA_006176705.1 Cocos nucifera | reverse complement strand
CGACGAGCAGCCGTCTCTCAGCCCCAGAGTCAAGGGAAGCTCGTCCCAAATTGGGAAGGCCCATACGAGGTGGTAGAGGTCGTCCGACCTGGAACCTATCGCCTAAAGGAGCTCGGAGGACTAACGCTTCCCCGACCTTGGAACTCGGAAAACCTGAGAATGTACCACCAATAGTTTCCCTCAATAAAATCATTTCTGGATGCGAAATCTATACGATGACAGGAAAGAAGCAGTCAGCCGCGTTAGGAACAGGAGGAGAACCTCGTCCTAGCGTGAGCAAAGTCGAAGGCCCCGTCCACAAAGGACGGGATGGGGGGAGAAGCGAGGACGACGGTCCTCATGTGCCCCCACAGCCGGCTAGGAACAGGAGGAGAACCTCGTCCTAGCGTGAGCAAAGTCGAAGGCCCCGTCCACAAAGGACGGGATGGGGGGAGAAGCGAGGACGACGGTCCTCATGTGCCCCCACAGCCGGCTAGGAACAGGAGGAGAACCTCGTCCTAGCGTGAGCAAAGTCGAAGGCCCCGTCCACAAAGGACGGGATGGGGGGAGAAGCGAGGACGACGGTCCTCATGTGCCCCCACAGCCGGCTAGGAACAGGAGGAGAACCTCGTCCTAGCGTGAGCAAAGTCGAAGACCCCGTTCATGAAGGACGGGATGGGGGGAGAAGCTCGGACGACGGTCCGGATGTGCCCCCACAGCCCGTTAGGAATAAGAGGAGAACCTCGTCCTAACGTGAGCAAGGTTCAAGGCCTAGCCACAGAGTCTACGGCAAGCTTCACTACAGAAGATGAGGTCTCCTTCGGACCTCAGCTTCAACTTCGGTGTCAGCATCAGCGGGAGACGGGATCTCCCCCAAGCGATCATAACCTTGACTGCAAAAGAGGAGGTCTCCCCCGAATCGACTTCGGTTGATGAAGGCAATGTCAACTCCGACCCTGACCACGGGGGGCGACATTGACTCCGGCCTCAACGTCGGCTTCACCAATTTTGGCTGGAAACGAGTCCCACTTCAACTCCAAACATCGACTGGGGATGAAACCTCCCCCGAGCCTCAGCTTCAACTTCAGCGTCAATATTGGCTGGAGATGAGACCTCCCCCGAGCTTCAGCTGCAACCAATGCGGAGCCTGGAAGAAGACTTCGGCAGTCGCCTGTTTTGGTACTCCCTTCCTTCAATTTTTGAACTCGGGAGTGGGGGGGCTACTGTTGGGGATAAATCCCGCTCCTGCCGAAGCCCGGCCCAACGCTCAGCCCAATGTAACCAGTAGCCGCTGAAGAGCTTCAGTGCCAGGCGCCAGGCCGAGCCCCTAACACGGCCGAACTGCCTAGAGGCCGAACTCCCCTGCACCAAGGTCCGGGCCGAACTGCCTAGAGGCCGAATCAGCGAACCCTGGCCGAACTCCTTCGGACCCCGCGGCCGAACTCCTTCGGACAGCGAACCCTGGCCGAACTCCTTCGGACCCCGCGGCCGAACTCCTTCGGACCGACCCCAGGCGAGCCCGTGCAGCCGAACTCCTTCGGACTGCCCACAGCCGAACTCCTTCGGACTCCCCACGGCCGAACTCCTTCGGACCGACCCCAGGCGAGCCCGTGCAGCCGAACTCCTTCGGACTCCAAGCGAGCCCAAGCCCACGACCGAACCCCTCAGCGAGCCCTGGCCGAACCAACTAGCAACCGAAGTCCTTCAACTGGCCAGCCGAGCCTCTTCGGGCCTCTCAGCGGTCGAACTCCTCGGCAACCGTCCCGCGGCCGAACTCTACAGATGGCCGACCCTTCAGCCAGACGAACTTCCCCAGCCTCCCCCTCGGCCGAACTCTGTTACAAGTCCGAACTCCATTGGACGAACTGTCGCCTGCAGCAAGACCGGACGACGCCTTCCTCCCCGTACCGGACTCCGTGCGGCCCACGACTCGCCGGTATGGCTCCCACGACGACTCGCCGGTATGGCTCCCACGATCTACCGGACGACGCCTTCCTCTCCGTACCGGACTCCTGCGGCCCACGACTCGCCGGTATGGCTCCCCACGACTCGCCGGTATGGCTCCCACGATCTACCGGACGACGCCTTCCTCTCCGTACCAAACTCCATGCTGCCCGACGACTCTCTCCCAGACGGCACAGCCGTCACCATCAACTGAGCTCCGCTATAAAAGGACCCCTCCCGACATACTAAGGCTAAGCTCTCTGAACTCTCGACTCTCTAAGCTCCGGAACTCATTCCGAGCACTCCATTACTGTTGGCCGGAAACTAACTTGACCGTCGGAGGGTCCTGCCGGAGCCACCACCCCACCGGTTCCGGACGGGACTTCGTTTTGCAGGTCCCCGGCGGCGCCCAGCGGCCTCGATTGCGGCGACCTCCGGCGGCGACGGATTTCTGCACCAACAAATATATAATATTATTATATTTTTATAATTAGAATCAATTTATATAAATAATGAAAAATATGAAATGAAATAAATATTATTTAATTATTTATATAAATTTTTTTTTTAATATGATCAGATTTAGAATTTATGTGTTCAAAACTAGTTATTAGTGAATGAAGAATTTTCTGCTCTTTTGTCTGGCTCCAACTTCATCAAATGTTGACGTAGTTTCAATCCTCCAATTGATCCAAGACAATGAAAAAAAAAAAAGGTTTTGAGACGATGACAGCCTCCAAATATGATGTGCTAAACAGGGGAACTACTAGAGTCAATTACACAGACTGCAGCTGAAAATTTTGGATGACAAAGTGACAGCTATGTCAGGTCAGATGCCAAGTGTGGATTTTCCCTTGACGTGCTAAAGAATTTTTATCTGACAAGTCCATGGTTCATGGGTAATAAAATTGACCAGTTATAAGAAAGATGTTTAACTAAATTTTAACAAGTCGAGCAGGATAACCTGTGTACCACAAGAATCATGAGATTAAGATTAAAGGAGTTCATGGTTGAAGTAAAAAATGACGGACAAGTTAGAGTTGATGCAGTGTAATCGAATGATGTTTTCCAACATGGCAGAAGAAAAATAATTCGATATCATTAGCTAACTTGCTACAAGAAAATACATTAAGAAAGATGTATTTTTAGCATCTTAATCTTATGGCAAAAGGTATTCTTATTATAATGCATATCTTAGAAGATAACTAATTTGATGTCTCTCACAAGAGCCGTTACAAATATAAGATCTATTTACGTTGTGATAGGGGATTTTCGGTCAGCAATAGGTCTTCCCATGATTTTCCCTTCTCGTTTTAGATATACTAATTGCTGAAATCTAAGAGAAGTCCACATGCATCATGCACCATGGGCCATGGACATCAAATACCTTCATATAAATCGAAATAGAGAACAAATCACAGACAAAAAGGGGAAGAATTCTATCGATGTCGAATTGGATTTTGGAGAACCAAAAATCTAATATATATATCTTAAAACGGAGGCATCTAGATACAATGCCTCCATTTGACACGTGGTTCTCTCTTTCATGCTCCAATCTTCTTCTGGCTATTGCTATTTTTTTCCTTCCCATCCGATTGGAATCCTTGAGGATGGAAAAAATAAAGAAAAGAGGGTAGAGAAGAGGGCGTGATCGAGAATGTCGACCGTAGAGGAGGCGAGAGAGAGGGTGGTGAGGCGGAGGGGGGGAGGTTGAGTAGGCAATGGTGGAGATAGTTGAGCTTGGGAAGGATTGAGATGGGCATGATCGAGGATGCCGGTGTAAAATAATTTTTAATAGGATCAAGTGCATGATTATTAGAACACCAAAATAATTAATCAAAAATTAAAGAAATACCTGTTGCGCCATTATGGAATATATAAATGTGTATTTAGTACTCGATCTTCTTCTCCATAAATCTTTCTCTAATGACGGCTATTAATGGGGCAAGTGTCTAAAAATTAGATTTTGGAGAAGGGATCTAGTCTATTTATAATGATTTACTGGTCCCTCCCATTACGGACCCAGTAAAATCTAATAGCCCATATTTACCGTCCAACTAATCTTTAAATAAGAGGTGCATTGGGCTTTTAATTTTATGATTACAAATAGCCTATAACTTGATCTCATTGGACCATGTCACAACCTGGTTTTAATAAACAGAAATCATACAATTAATGAAAGCCCAAATTTTAATAAAATTTTTCTAACATTTTTCCACTTGGACGATATTAATTATAATTTTTTTTTAAAATAATAATAAAATCAAATCTCAGGTAGATAAAAAAAATTTGATGTGGCCATATTTTAAAGATAAAAGATCTTGAGATAATACCTCAACAATAATCCAACCAACATGACCATTAATAATGAATCATGATAATCATTATGTCACTACTGACACAAGACCAATCTATGATTATAATTATTAACAGCCATATTGAAATAAATCATTAACCTGGTAGTGTGGTAGGAACAGCACCCAATAAGTGATCTTAAAATATGTGCTATATCCATATCGGTCCTCATCATGATTTCTCTTTAACCTCATGCTTTAATAAAAGCTAAAAAATTTCCATGACTTCAAAAGAAGCCTGTATGTCTTCAAACAAAATAATGAGATCTCATAAAGTGAGACATACCCATGCAACAATCATTCTTAAGATAAATATTTATTCTTGAGATACTATGTTGTATTTTGTTTCATATACGCATATAAATCATATAAGAATAAAATCCATCGATTGATAAAGCAATCAATCATAAGTAAAATTTATTTATCAAGTCAACACATAAACTCAAAAAAAAAAAAAAAAATTCCACTAACCCAACAAATCAAAAGACTCTAAAATATCCATTTTTTCGACATGTTTCATGAAAATTATGGGTCTAAGCCCTTTTATTAGGGGATCAACAAGCATTGACTCTGTACAAATGTACTCTACTAAAACGTCTCCTTTCTTTACTAGATTCTTGACTGTGAGATATTTGATTTTCATGTGCTTAGATCTACTATTGATTTTGTTGTTCTTCGAATAAGAAATAACAATACTATTATCGCAATAGATCACCAGTAGCTTTGAGATGAAGTTGACCATAAGGAGTCCAAAAATAAAATTCTTCAACCATACTGCTCCATAGCAAGCCACGAACTCAGTATACATAGTTGAAGATGCAATCAATGTCTGCTTGACACTTTTTCAAGATATAGCTCCTTCAGCAAGCATAAATATATAGCCTAAAGTAGATTTTAGATCATCTAAGCAGCCACCAAAATCTACATCAAAGTATCCAACTACTTCAAGATTATCCATCTTTCTATACACAAACATAAAATCTTTTATCTTCTGTAGATACCTAATAACCTTTGTAGCTGCAATCTAGTGATCATGATCTAAGTTTTAGAGATATCGACCAAGAACATTCACAACAAAAGCAATGTCTGGTCTAGTACAACTTGCACATACATTAAGCTTCCAATTGCACTGGCATAAGAGACATTCTTCATAGATTTTCTTTCAATATCATTCTTAGGACACTGCTTATTGCTTAGCTTATCTCCTTTCATAATAGGTGCATCTCCAGACTTGCAGTTTTCCATATTGAATCTCTTAAGCACACACTCAATATAAGCCTTCTGAGACAATCCAAGTAGCCCACGAGATCTATCATAATGAATCTCAATATCGAGAACAAAGGATGCATTTCCAAGATCTTTCATATCAAAAATCTTGAATAAAAATTTTTGATCTCATGAAGCATGCTCATATCATTGCTAACGAGCAATATATCATCAACATAAAGTATAAGAAAGATAGCTCTATTTTCACTGATCTTCATATACACACACTAGTCAAACATATTCCCAGTGAAGTCAAATGATGTCATAATCTCATCAAATTTGAAATACTATTGCCAAGAAGCTTACTTGAGCCCATAAATAGACTTCTTTAGTTTGCATACCATGCGCTCCTTTCCTTCTTCTTTGAACCCATTAGGTTGCACCATATAGACTTCTTCACGAAGATCTTTATTTAAAAAGGCTGTTTTCATATCCATTTGGTGAAGTTCCAAATCAAAATAAGCTACCAATGCTATCACTATTCTGAAAGAGTCTTTAGTAGAAACAGGTGAGAAGGTCTCATTGTAATCAATGTCCTCTCTATATGAAGCCCTTTGCAACTAGTCTAGCTTTGAACCTATCAATCTTGCCTTTAGAGTCCTTTTTAGTTTTGAATTTCCATTTACAACCTATAGGTTTGTAACATTTAGGCAACTCCACCAGTTTCCAAACAGAGTTGTCTGCCATGAATTTCATTTCTTCTTTCATCGCATTCAACCATATATCAAATTGAGGACTCAAGATAGCTTCATTATAATTTATGGGATCTACAATCGCCAATATCAAAATCTACCTCCCAAAGATAAACATAGTAATCATTAGGGATTGCCGATCTTCTCTCTCTTATAGATCTCCTCATAGGAATCTCTGTAATAGGCTCATCTGTAATAGGAGCATTTTTTGTTGCAGCTTCAAAATCAGAAGAAATCTCATTAACAGTAGGCATATCTTGAGTTTCTGCACTGTACTGACTAGTCCTTTCTATAAGTTGCACAATAATATTATCAAGTTTTGTAGGTAAGAAAATTAAAATAGAAGTGCTTGGTTCATCCTCAATTATAGGTGAAAGACAACTTTCATCAACTATATCGAGCTCCAAAAATTTGACTGTCATAGATTCAACTACTCTGATGCCTTGAGTTGGGCAATAAACTTATACCCCTTGGAGTGCTCTGGGAATCCAATAAAATAACAGCGGATGGTTCTAGGATCTAACTTCCTCTCAGAAAGATTGTAAATTCTAACTTCAGCAGGACACCCCCAAAATCAAAAATAATTCAGACTAGATTTTCTTTCTATCCATAATTCAGAAGAAGTCTTGGACACAGATTAGGTTGGAACTCTATTCAAGATATATAGTGTAGTCTTAATTGCTTCTCCCCATAAATACTCTAGCAGATTAGACCTACTCATCATGCATCTCATCATATCTTTAAAGGTGCGATTGCGTCTCTCTACCACGCCATTCTGTTCAGAAGTTTCAGGCATGATACATTGACAAATAATCCCACAGTTCTGTAAGAATTTGGTGAACGAACCCATCTACTGTCCAGCTTCATCATGTTTTCCATAATATTCACCACTATGATCAGATCTAACTATCTTTTTGATTTTTTTCGTTTGCTTCTCAACTTTAGTTTTAAAAATTTTGAACTTTTCAAGAGCACTAAATTTCTCTTTTATTAAAAAGATATAGCCATATCGAAGAAAATCATCAATAAATAAAATAAAATATTTATTACCACATAAGATGGTGGAGTAGGGTCCACTAATGTCTGTGTGTATAATTTTTAGAAGGTCTTGACTGCGGGTTGCACCTTTCTTCTTAGTCTTAACCAACTTTCCTCTAATACAGTCAACACATATTCCCAAGTCTTGGAAATCAAGAGGAGGAAGAATTTCTTCTTTTATCAGTCTGTCAACTTTTTTTCTGAAAATGTGACCTAACCGTTTATACTAAATTAGGGAAGACTTTTCTTTGATTTTGGATCTCTTTGACCCAATATGTTTCACATTAAAAGATGAGTCAAAACTATTAGAAGTAAAGCACATTCTGTACAATCCATCAGATAAAACATAACTACCAATAACTTGAAAATTAAAACTTAAATCAATTCTTCTATTATTAATAATAAAACTGTATCCAATTTTGTCAAACAAAGAAACTGAAATCAAATTCTTCGTAAATAAGGATACATAGAAAATGTTATCCAAAACTAATTTAAATCCTGAATCTAACTTCAATTTCACAATTCCTACGCAGCTGACTTTGACTTCCACATCATTTTCCACCTTTAGTTTGGACTTCTTCTCACTTAGCTTCCTTTTCCTTACGAAATCCTGCAAGATAGATGCCACATGAATAATGGCACCACTGTCAAGCCACCAAGAATCCAGAAAAACATCGACCAAATTTGATTCAAAATAGATATAGGCTAGTGAGTTACCTTGCTCCTTATTTTTCTTCTCTAGCCAAGCTCTGAACTTAGTGCATTCAGCCTTCTTGTGACCTCTTTTCTTATAAAAATAGCATTTATTCTTCATGTCACTCTTTTATCCTTCTCCACTCTGAGTCTCACCATTATCTTGTTTCTTGAAATCTTGATTTTTTTTAGGAGCAAAAGACTTGAATTTCTTATTGTTCTATTTCCCTTTGAAGCTAGATTTGGATTGAGCAACAAGGTGAGCACACTCAGTCTTCTTGTTCTTTAGCTTTTCTTTTTCAGCTACACACTTGGTGATCAAATCAGTGATACTCCAAGATTGATTTTGAGTATTGTAGGCTATTTTGATCTAACTGAAATCATCTGGCAATGGGTTGAAAGCATGATGAACAATAAAATTATCATTGATGGGGATTTAAAAATTTTTAAGCTTAGATTGAATATGGACCATCCTCAAAATATATTTCCTAATTCTTTTTGAGCTGTCATACTTTGCACCTATCAATTCACTCATCAAATGTCCAGCTTCAGTATTATCTGATACTTGGTATCTTTCTCCAATAGCAGTGAAGAACTCTTTGGCATTGGTGGTCTGAGGCAAATCACCTATCAGATATTCTGCAATTGATCTCTTCATGGCAAGCAGACTCGATTGGACTTCTCCCACCTAGCATCGAGCTCTTTTTCTTCAGCAGTGCTCTTGTCAGTGGATTTAGGTGGCTCATTAATCCGAAGAGATAAATCAATATCCACAATACCAAATGCAAACTCAATATTTTGCTTCCATCTCTTATAGTTGAGCCAGTCAGGACATCTATGGTGGCATTACTACTATTCATATTGAGAGAGACTAAATATAAATACAATATTTTAGAGATACAGGCAATAAATAAATAAGCAAAAATAGTTTTAAACATAATAAGTTATTTCCTTCAAGAGCATCAAATGCATCATCATAAACTCTCCTTTAGGCAGAGAATATAACATGCTATGGAGCTCCAAAATATGAGGTCAAAATAATGATAATACAAGGCCTTTAAAAATCTATCATCTTTGGATAGACAAATATCCTAGGCCTAACATACCTCTTTACAAAATCAAAGATGATACATGTCAATTGAAAAAATCTATTAAGTTTAGATAAATAGATTTCTCAGGATCAATGTATTTCAATAATCAAACCACATGTTATCTTCAATTTTAATACACACAATAATCTTCTTTGGGTAGAAAATTGTACGCATTAATACGAATAATGTCTCTTAAAAATAAAAAAAAATTTATGAGCTTGGAATTAATGTATCGCTTTGATGATGACATTCACAATAACTAATAAATTTTCAATCGAGATCAAAATTATTGTTAAAATATAATTTTATAAAATTAAAATTTATCTCCGACAATCATGATTCAATATTTATTATATTTATGAATAATAATTTTAACTAAAATTTAAAATTTAATTTTACATAAAATATATAATCTATCAAAATATAATTTTCATCCAAACAAAATATAATATATAATTATATTAAATTAATATTAAAATAATTTATTATCATTGCTACGTGCCTAATACGGTTCTCTCCACTTAGACATAACCGCACCACGGTTACGTAATTTAGAACGGACGAGCCAACCCATCGTACCCATAGCATCCAAATCCACAAATAATACTAAACGTTCAAACCACCCAACGCCCCTCTTGATTTACAAGCTCTTGTAAGGGAGCGTGGTGATCACAGAAAACAACAACGGAAAAAAAAAAGAAAAAAAAAAGAAAAAAAAAAAAAAAAAAAAAAGAAAATACCACGGGATGTTACAGGCAGAAAAGGAAAAGTCAAATCAAGGTCCCATGATTCATTTTATCTTTTTTTTTTTTTTTCCATCCATGGGGATGAGTTTGAATCTAAATAAAAAAAATATATAAAATTATAAATATATAATTTTTTATAATTAATTAAATATTTTTATATTATAATTATTAAAATAATCAATCATAAATAATAAATTTTATTCTAACTCATAAAATTAATCTTATAATTTTTTATAATTTTAAAAATTTATTTATATATCAAATAATAAAATTATAATATAGTTATTTTTGGATGCCATGTATAGAATAATTTTTAATAAAATCAAATATATGATTATTAAAATATTAAAATAATTAATTAAAAATTAAAAAAAATATTTATTTATATCATTATAAAATATATAAATATATATTTAATGTTTGGTCTTCTTCTCCAAAAAATTTTTCTTTAATGATGGCTATCAGTGAGGTAAGTATCTAAAAATTAGGTTTTGAAAAAAAAATTTAATCTATTTATAATAGTTTACTGATTTTTTCTATTAGCCCGGTAAAACTCAATAGCCCATATTTATCATTGAAGTAGGCTTTAAATAGGAGGTGACTTTTAATTTATTGATCATAAACGATTCATAACTTAATTTTTATATTACAATTAAATTTTAATAAATAAAAATTATATAATTAATGAAAGCCTAAATTTTAAAACGAAGGCGGTGATGGAGAGGGCCGCGAGGCAGCGGGGGAGGGTGACGCAGAGATGGCGGAAGGGGGGAGGTTGAGGAGGAGATGGTGGACGTGGTCGAGCTCGGGGAGGAGGTGGGCGTGGGCGAGCGCACGGGAGAGGAAGAAGGATGTAGACTTAAGCCGCCTATCCTCTTCGATTTTTCTATTCTTTGAGCCTTCGATCCTGAGAGAGGACGGTGAGGCAGCAGGGGCGGGGAGAGGGCGCTGAGGCAGTAGGGGGCGGCGGTGGGGAACACTACAAGGAAAAGTGGCACCTGGAACAAATGATCTGCATTAAAGTATTATGCCATTTTACTTTCACATATTAAAAAAATGGCATAATACTTGTTGGGGATAAATTCCGCTCCTGCCAAAGTCAAGTTCGAACCCAGCCTGATGTGGTCAATGCAGAAGAATTTCAGTGGACGCATCCTAGCTGAACTACTACATCCGGCCGAGCTTCTCAGTGGCTGAGTCTCAACCAAAGTCTTTCAACCAACCGAACTATCAAGCGGTCGAGCTTCAGACCCCTAACGGCCAAACTTCTCAAGCGGCCGAACTACTTATTGCCCGAGCTCCCTTTGCCGACTCCGAGCGATTCGAGACCCTTCGGCCGAGCCCCGAACCGGACTCCCTAGCTTCCAGCGACCGAACTCCTTATGATGGATTCCTGCAGGCAATCTCGATACGGTTACACAACAGTAATAACGATCGGCATTTATCAACAATAACGATCGACAATAACGATCGGCATTTATCAGCAATAACGATCGACAATAACGACCGGCAGGACGGTTACAATAAGCTCCCTCTATAAAAAGGACCCTCCGGATACCTTTACAATAGGTTCTGAAAACCCTTTTCTTCTCCTCCAGATTCTGTCGAGCACTCCATTTCTGTTGACAGGAACTAACTTGAGCGTCGGAGGGTCTTGCCGGAGCCACCCCCCACCGGTTCCGAGCGAGACTTTGTTTTGCAGGTCCCCGACGGCAGCCTCTTCGGCCTCAACTCCGACGACGATAAGTTTCTGCGTCAACAGATTGGCGCTAGAAGGAGGGCCACCGGCGAAGATTCCCTTCTTAAAGGAAGCCGGTGTTCCTTTGTTCTTAAAGGAGTGCTCGAGAGACCTTTCTTCTTTTCAATTCTAATTTCCTTCCAAAGAGAAAAGATGCCCCCCAGGAGAGCCTCCACTCGGAGATCGGCGGCCTCCGCGGCCCGATCTCGTTCGAGTCCATCCGCTCCAGCTCCAGCCCCAGTGACTCAGGCTCATTCTGCAGCCCGACGATCGGCGGCCTCCGCGGCCCGATCCCGTCCGGGTCCGTCCGCTACCGCTCCAGTCCCGGCAATCCAGGCCGCGGTAGACGCTGAACAGTTCAACCTGCTCGTCCAGCAGGTTCGTGGCCTCACCGAGGCCGTTCAAGCGGTGCAAGCCATGCACCAGCAAGCCACCGTACCAGTCCAACCAGTCCCGGATCTTTCGG
Organism: Cocos nucifera; assembly: GCA_006176705.1. Classification (NCBI taxonomy): domain Eukaryota; kingdom Viridiplantae; phylum Streptophyta; class Magnoliopsida; order Arecales; family Arecaceae; genus Cocos; species Cocos nucifera. The sequence continues at coordinate 2,015,918 of QRFJ01000070.1, read as the reverse complement.
AGCCGCGTTGTCCAGTCCAGAGGCAATCGACATGGGCTACCCGACCTCCAATTTCTCGAAAAAGGAAAGCAACGGAAGGAGAGCCCTTGTTCGGACCGCAGCTCATCCCAGGGAGAAGCTTTTCATCCGATCAGCAAGAAGACTTTAGAAATGAGAGACCATGAAGATCTCCTGGATAGAAGGCTCTTGAAAATGAGTCGTCGGATCGAAGAACTCCGCCACGCTCCTCCCTCATATGGTAATGAGATCCGAACCGACCCTCCATTCTCACAGAAAATTATGCAAGAACCAGTCCCGCCGAACTTCAAACTCCCACAGTTTGAGAGCTATGATGGGACCACTGACCCGGTCGACCACCTGGAAGCCTTCCGAACGACGATGTTGCTTCATGGCGCGCCAGACGCCATCCTGTGCCGGGCTTTTCCCTCTACTCTTAAAGGAGCCGCCAGAAACTGGTATTCGGCACTCAAGCCGAGTACCATCCTGTCATTCGACCAAATGAGTCAACAGTTCGCGGCCCACTTCGTCAGTAGTCGGCGTCCACGCCGAAGCTCAGACTCCCTAATGGCCATCAGGCAGAGAGAAGGGGAATCCATCCGGGCTTTCATTTTTCGATTTAATACCGCTGCGTTAGAAGTCCGAGACCTGGATCAATCGGTCGCCATGGCCGCGCTCAAGAGCGGCCTTCAGAAAAATGACCTATTGTTCTCCCTGGAAAAAAAGTATCCCAGGGACTTTGCCGATATGTTGGCTCGGGCCGAAAGTTATGCCCGGGCAGAGGAGGCCTTCGAAGCTAAGGATGGTGAAATCGGTGGTAAACGGCTGATCGGCAGGCTGGATAGACCCTCCGAAGAAAGGAAGCGAATTGAAGCTCGGCCACGCTCCAGGACTCCCCCTGGTCGCGAGCAAGTTCGGATTCCCTCTCAAGCTCGGAAGCGGGGAAGCTCTGACGGAAGGACGCGCCGAAGTTCTCCTCGAAGTTCTCCTGCCGAAGTTCTCTCCGTCTATACGACGATTTCACAACTACACCCCCCTAAACACCCCGAAGACTCAAGTTCTGATGGAGATCCGGGAACGGCTTCCAAGACCAGAGAGAATGCGCTCTCACCCTTACAAGCGTAATCCCAACAAGTTCTGCCTCTACCATCGCGATCACGGTCATGACACGGAGGAGTGCATTCAACTCCAGGACGAGATCGAAGAGCTCGTCAGGCGAGGCAGACTAAGCCGATTTCTTCGAAGGCGGCCCGAGGGGGTGGAAGATCGGCCGAGAACGCTAACGCCAAGCGGGAAAACCAACAAGAAGACCGGCCACCCGTTGGCGTCATCAACACTATCTTAGGGGGATCTCAGCAAAAGGAAACCAGCAGGCTTGAAGGATCGATGAAGAAATGGAAGATTTCGGAGCCTATAGTCTTCACCGAGGAGGATGGCCAGGGAATCCAACTTCCGCATAATGACGCGGTTGTAGTTTCGTTGAATATTGCTGACTACGATGTACGCCGCATCCTCGTAGATAATGGAAGCTCGGCTGATGTATTGTTCTACGGTGCCTTCTTGAAAATGTCCCTACCTGATGATCGATTGAGCTCGGTGAATTCTCCGCTAGTTGGATTTGCTGGCAACACCGTACCAGTCGAAGGTATCATAACTTTGACCGTAACAGCAGGGCAGTACCCAAAGCAGGCCAAAGCTCAGGTCGACTTTCCTAGTCGTAAAGACGCCGTCCGCCTATAATGCTATCCTCGGTCGACCTGGTTTAAATGCCCTTCGGGCGGTTGTGTCGACTTATTACTTAAAGATGAAGTTCCCTACGAACTATGGGGTTGGAGAAGTCAGAGGAGACCAGACCCTAGCGAAGTATTGTTACTCGATCGCCTTGTATAAGGGAGATCAGCCCGACCCCTGTCTGGTTGACGGACTGGATGTCCGTGATGACCTCGCTGAAGAACGAGCTGAGCCTGCAGAGGACCTCGTCTCTGTGTCATTAAATGATGGAAAATCGGACCATGTGGTGCAGATCGGCTCCAACCTGGCGACCGAGGTTCGGGAGCAACTCGTCGCTTTTCTCAGAAGGAATGCAGACGTCTTCGCTTGGACCCCAGCGGATATGCCAGGAATCGACGCCGAGGTCATGGAACATCGGCTGGCCGTTGACTCGAAACACCGGTCGGTAAGAGAAAAACTACGCCAACATGCCCCGGAGAGGCAGAAAGCGATCGCTGAAGAAGTAGATAAACTCCTTAAAGCCGGACTAATCTCCGGGAAGTTCATTACCCGACTTGGGTTTCGAACGTGGTTCTTGTCAAGAAACAAACAACAAGTGGAGGATGTGTGTCGACTTCAAAAAGCTAAACAAGGCTTGTCCAAAGGATAGTTACCCCTTGCCCAGGATCGATCAGTTGGTAGATGCAACCTCGGGTCATGAGTTCCTCAGCTTTATGGACGCCTTTTCTGGTTATAACCAGATACGTATGGCGCCTGAAGACGAAGAAAAAACAGCCTTCATCACTAGCCGAGGTCTTTATTGCTATAAGGTCATGCCTTTTGGACTCAAGAATGCGGGAGCAACATACCAGCGTTTAGTCAACAAAATTTTCAAGGAGCAGATCGGCCGCAACATGGAGGTGTACGTAGATGATATGCTCGTCAAAAGTCGAGCTTCAGCTGACCATCTGGCCGACCTTGAAGAGACCTTCAATGCATTGAGGAAGCATAAGATGAGACTGAACCCTACCAAATGCGCCTTTGGCGTAACTTCTGGAAAATTTCTTGGGTTCATGGTGTCGAGACGTGGAATTGAGGCAAACCCCCTGAAAATTCGAGCTATTCAAGAAATGACCACTCCAAAGACTGATTAAAGAAGTTCAGCGCTTGGCCGGAAGGGTGGCATCCCTAAATCGCTTCGTCTCGAGGTCGGCTGAACGTTGCTTGCCCTTCTTCGAGGTTCTCAGGCGACCAAAGGACTTCAGCTGGACGGCAGAGTGTCAACAAGCATTTGAGGAACTCAAAAATTACCTCGGCACGCCCCCGCTGCTGGCAAAACCTGAACCTGGGGAAGAGTTGTTCTTGTATTTAGCTGTCTCCTCGGTGGCCCTGGCGGCGGTTCTCGTTAGGGAAGAAGCAAAAACACAACGCCCGATCTATTACGTGAGCCGAGTCCTAAGGGACGCGGAGACCAGATACTCCCGGATAGAAAAATTATCTTACTATCTCGTAATTGCCGCCAGGAGGCTCCGACCGACCTTACTTTCAGGAGCACACCATAACGGTCCTCACGGACCAACCAATAAAAGCAGTTCTCCACCGAGCAGACGCTTCCGGAAGAATCGCAAAATGGGCAATGGAGCTCACGGAGTTCGACATCAACTATCAGCCCAGGCCATCAATCAAAGCCCAGGTACTGGCGGATTTTGTATTAGAATGCACTATTCCGGACGAAGCCGAACTTGAATCAAGCAAGACAAATACAAAGGCGAGATCGAGCCTTGACGAAGTCGAACCATCACAGCCGAACTTCCCTAAGGAAAGGGCCGACCTCTCTGAAGGCTTCTGGATTCTACACGTGGATGGTTCTTCCAACTCCATTGGAGCTGGTGCGGGGCTAGTCTTGGTCAGCCCCGAGGGAGTTGTCGCCGAGTTCACGCTGCACTTCGAGTTTTCCGCTACCAATAACGAAGCCGAATACGAAGCACTGATTGCGGGATTAAGAATAGCAAAGGAGCTAAAGGTAGATCGACTTTGAGTCTACAGTGATTCCCGATTAGTGGTCGGTCAAGTTGGCGGCAACTTTGAAGCAAGAGAAGAGAGCATGGCAAGATACCTCGGGAAAGTGAAGAGTTTAACCCCGGCCTTCGATAATTTCGTCATTCAACATATCCCAAGGACAGAAAATGCGAGAGCCGATTTTCTCTCCAAACTGGCCACTTCGGCTCCAGCCGAACTACCCAAAGAAGTGTTTCAGGAAACTCTGAAGTACCCAACCACGGAAGAATCTCAGGATGTCCTACAGACGGAATTCGAGCCCAGCTGGATTGACCCACTGGTCACCTACCTTAAAGAGGGGGTTCTTCCTCATGACCGAAAAGAAGCTCGAAAACTCAAAAATCAGGCCTCCCGTTACGTCTTATACGAAGGCCAGTTGTACAAAAGGTCGTACTCCCTTCCATTGTTGAGATGCCTTCGACCTTCAGAAGCTAATATTGCACTATGGGATGTGCACGAAGGACTTTGCGGAAGCCATTTAGGAGCAAGGTCTTTGTCGCTAAAGCTACTTCGGCAAGGGTATTATTGGCCGACCTTATTTCGCGATTCTGTGGAATACGTAAAGAGGTGCGACCGCTGCCAGAAAAATGCTAGTGTGCAGAGACGGCCGGCATCCGAACTCACTCCGCTTAATTCACCCTGGCCGTTTGCGCAATGGGGAATGGACATACTCGGCCCCTTTCCGACAGCGTCGGGACAGCGGAAGTTCCTCTTGGTCGCGATTGACTACTTTACCAAGTGGGTCGAAGCTGAACCACTCGCGAAAATTACCGAGGCCAAAGTACAGGACTTTGTTTGGAAGTCACTAGTTTGTCGGTTCGGCCTGCCCCGAACCCTTATAACCGACAATGGGCGACAATTCGCCGGGGCTAGGTTCGCAGAGTTTTGTGAAGGATTAAACATCTCCCAGCGCTTCACTTCTGTGGCTCATCCGCAGACCAATGGGGAAGCTGAGATAACCAACCGGACCTTGCTACAGGGAATCAAAACGAGGCTAGATAAGGCAAAAGGGGCCTGGGTAGACGAACTCTACCATGTCCTCTGGGCGTACCGAACTACTCAGAGGGTGCCGACTGGAGAAACACCCTTCGCTTTGGCCTTCGGTACTGAGGCAGTCATCCCGGTTGAACTTAAGCTCCCTTCCGCACGAGTTGTGGGCTTCAATGAACAGCACAACCCCCCAAAGACCTCAGAGTCAACCTCGACCTTCTGGAAGAAAAGAGGGAGGAAGCTCGCATCCGGATGTCAGCCTATAAACAGAAGGTGGCTCGGTACTACAACTCCAGGGTTAAAAATAAGACGTTCAGAGTAGGGGACTTAGTGCTCCGACGAGCCGCTGTCACTCAGCCTCAGAGTCAAGGAAAGCTCGCTCCAAATTGGGAAGGTCCGTACAAGGTAACGGAAGTCATCCGACCCGGAACCTATCGCTTGAAGGAACTCGGAGGGATAATGCTTCCTCGGCCATGGAACTCAGAAAATCTGAGGATGTATCATCAATGAATTTCTTTGTTCTGCGTTTTTGGTTTTTGGCATAAGAATCGTGGGATGGCAAGAGAAAAATGAGTAAAAATAGTCCGTTAGGAACAAGGAGGAAGACCTCGTCCTAACGCGAGCAAAGTCGAAGACCTCGTTCACCTTAGACGAGATGGGGGGAGAAGCTCGGACGACGGTCCGCATGTGCCCCCACAGCCCGTTAGGAACAGGAGGAAGACCTCGTCCTAATGCGAGCAAAGTCGAAGACCTCGTTCACCTTAGACGAGACGGGGGAGAAGCTCGGACGACGGTCCGCATGTGCCCCCACAGCCCGTTAGGAACAGGAGGAAGACCTCGTCCTAACGCGAGCAAAGTCGAAGACCTCGTTCACCTTAGACGAGATGGGGGGAGAAGCTCGGACGACGGTCCGCATGTGCCCCCACAGCCCGTTAGGAACAGGAGGAAGACCTCGTCCTAACGCGAGCAAAGTCGAAGACCTCGTTCACCTTAGACGAGATGGGGGGAGAAGCTCGGACGACGGTCCGCATGTGCCCCCACAGCCCGTTAGGAACAGGAGGAAGACCTCGTCCTAACGCGAGCAAAGTCGAAGACCTCGTTCACCTTAGACGAGATGGGGGGAGAAGCTCGGACGACGGTCCGCATGTGCCCCCACAGCCCGTTAGGAACAGGAGGAAGACCTCGTCCTAACGCGAGCAAAGTCGAAAGACCTCGTTCACCTTAGACGAGATGGGGGAGAAGCTCGGACGATGGTCCGCATGTGCCCCCACAGCCCGTTAGGAACAGGAGGAAGACCTCGTCCTAACGCGAGCACTTACATCAACCTCAGCCAAAGGAGATGAGATATCCTCCGAGCAATCTTATCAACTTCGACCAAATAAGATCCCCCCGAGCGACTAGGCTGACCACGGCTGAAGAGCGCCGACTTCGACCTCGGCGAGAGATAGGATTTTTGACCGAATCAACCTCGGCTGGGGAGCCTCAACTTCAGCATCAACTTTAGCCAGAAATGAAATCTCCCCCGAACTTCGACATGGACCAATACGAAGCCCGGAAGAAAAACTTTGGCAGTCGCCTTATCCGCACTCCCTTCCTTCAAATTTCGAACTCGGGAGTGGGGGGGCTAGTGTTGGGAATAAATCCCGCTCCTGCCAAAATCAAGTTCGAACCCAGCCTGATGTGGTCAATGCGGAAGAACTTCAGTGGACGCGTCCTAGTTGAACTGCTACATCCGGCCGAGCTTCTCAGCGGCTGAGTCTCAGCCGAAGTCTTTCAACCAACCGAACTATCAAGCGGCCGAGCTTCAGACCCCTAGCGGCCGAACTTCTCAAGCGGCCGAACTACTTATTGCCCGAGCCCCTTTGGACTCCGAGCGACCGAGCTTCGGCCGAGACCCCGGCGGCCGAGCTTGTTTCAACCCTCTTAGCGGCCGAGCTCCCCAAACTCCTGTCCAGCGACCGAACTCCTTATGATGGATTCCTGCAGGCAATCTCACTACGGTTACACAACAGTAATAATGATCGACAATAACGATCGGCATTTATCAGCAATAACGATCAGCATTTATCAGTAATAACGATCGACAATAACGACCGGCAGGACGGTTATAATAAGCTCCCTTTATAAAAAGGACCCTCCGGATACCTTTACAACAGGTTCTGAAAATCATTTTCTTCTCTTCCATATTTTGTCGAGCACTCCATTCCTGTTGACAGAAACTAATTTGAGCATCAGAGGGTCTTGCCGGAGCCATCCCCCATCGATTCTGAGCGAAACTTTGTTTTGCAGATCTCCGATGGCAGCATCTTCGGCCTCAACTCTGGCGACGATAAATTTCTGCATCAACAATACTCAAATGAGGGCACGGGCTGAGCGCAAGGACTTAATCAGGTCATCCTGGGAGTACTAGAATAGCGAGTCCACCAAGGACAGCTCAGGATGAGAACGAGGAGGAGAAGCCCCTCACCGTGGGCGTGGAGCGGGAGCGCAAAGACTAAACGCCTCTCAATCACGATTTGTGTAATACTAAATCGAGTGTATTTGCAATACTTTATTAACCTTTTTTTTTATGAAGACTTCGTCAAAATTCCTTTGAGGATAACTTATCTACCTTTTCAATTTCAGCGCAACATCCAGTTGACATACGAAAATATGGGAGCAAAGGCTTAGGAAACGTGGCGTTGCACGACCGAAGGGGGTCTCCTGGCTAAGAAATTTGGCGTGGCCCATGGCAATGATGGCCTGGGTTGGCCAGGAGGAGGATGGCGATGGAATTTTAAGAGTTTTAATTTTTTTGAAGCATATTTTTAAAAAATAAAAATTAAATTATATTTATTTACTTTAAAAAGATTTCAAAAATAAAAGTAGATAGATATAAATTTGGATAAGTCCAGCACAAATATGTTGAGTTCGAATATTTCTTCAACTTTTCAAAAATAATATATAAAAATATTAAAAAAATTTCAATAATATATGTTGTTTATAAAATAAATTAAAAAAAAATAAGAGCAAAAAATTTTAAATTTAGAAAAAAATAAAATAACTTATAAATAACTAATAATCTATATTATACATAAAATATATTTTTTTATTATTTTAATTATTTTTAAAATAAATATTAATAAATTAATAAATAAAATATTTTTTGAAAAAAAATTACATTCATGCATCCACGGATTATAAGCTACTTTAACATTTAATTGAACATTCTAGCATCCAAAGTTTAAATTTTCTCTTCTCTTCTCTTCTCCGAGCCTTCATGGACTAGCATGACTTTTTTTTTACTTTTTAAAATATTTTTTAATTTAAATTATTAAAAAAATTATCTAAAAATATATGTAAAGTCAAAAATATATATTTTAAAAATAGAAAATAACGAGATTATTGTGTATTATTTCTCAACAATGATAACCATGATTTTAAAATTATTTTAATATCAAAAATTTTGAAATTATAATTTTTAGATATATTATGATTATGATAATTTTTGTAACGGTCAATAATGATTTTGATGGCTCGCCTTTATGAAAAAATAATGCTTTATTTAAAACGTTTGTTATACCACTAATCCAATCTTTTACTTCACCAAAGACATATATAAAAATAATTTTTGCTAATGAAACCAACCCCACGCTGAAAGCCCCCATTCTGGCCGGAGCCAACCGATCCCTCACATCGACGGCCAAGAACTAGGGTTTTTTATATACACTCTACTTCCCAACAACGAAATTTTCCAGGGTTTTAGCTCTCTCCTTTTCTCCCTCTCCGTCTCGATCTCTTCTCCGCTTCCATGAATCTCTCCCGAGCCTTCGCCTCCCTGCTCTCCTCCTCCTCCTCGTTCCAATCCAAAAAATGGCTATCGATTCGCCCCATCGCAATTGCCGCCTCTCAAACCTCCTCTCTCTTCTCCACCGACGCCGCCGCCACTGCCGCACCGGCCAGGCGCACCTATAAGGGGAAGTCGAAACCTAAGCCGGAACTGGACCCTCTAGGGTTTTCGCATTCCGACTGGAATCCCTCGGGTTCGAAGGATCTGCCTAGGCCGAGCGAGGTCCCCTTCCAGCCCAAGGTTGCCAATTTGGTGCACCTTGTCGGGACCGTCGGCGTGCCCGTCCAGCTTCAGACCTTGCCCAACGGCATGTACGCCGCTGTGTCGGTCCTCGTTCAGGAAAATGCTAAGAAGGGTTTGCCACAGTTCTGGTATGTTTAATTTGTTATTGAAATGTTGCTATTGTTGGTTACGTATTGAATTCTATTGGAAAAAATGGCTGATTGGTTGTGGTGTTTCATGGCTGTCTGTTAGAACATGATTTTTTTGATCTATTTGAGATATATCAGATGTTCTAATTTTTCTGAGCTTCATGGTGGAGATGTTGACATAATTACCTGACGTTTTGTTTCTTTGATTCCTATTACAGTCTCAGCTTGATTCACATGTCTACTCATTGCACCGAACTTGAGTAGTTATAGGTAGTGCGATGAGTTGGCTGGACATGGTTTGGTTCCATGGATGTCAAAATTCAAACTTTATAAGCTAATTGCTTTTGAATTTGGATTTTGTGTTTTTTCATGGCTATTCTGTTGAAATTTATTCGAGTTAGGTTGAATTATTAGATCCAAAATAGATCAGCAAATATCTTCTTGAATAGATTATTTCTTGAATATATTTATTTCACTTGTACTTTTCCACAACATCTTCAATTTTTATCAAATATCACCTCCAAGTTAAAGGAACTTTATAGTGGTGAATCTATTTCGTAGCATGAATTTGTACATAAATAATGCTATTCTTGATTCTTTAAGATTCTGACTATCTTTTATATGTGAACTTTTGACCCCGTTCTTACCAGATTTTAGACCTACTTGTGTTATATTTGATGGTTTAATGTTCTTATCGGTAGAGAATCCATTTATGTATATATGAATGTAAAATGTTATTGGATTATTTATGTAAGTATCCTTTTGAATTTGGCCATATTTTGACTCTATCTAATAGGCTGGTGGTTGTACATTTTGTGGTCCAGATTTATTCATTTTCTTATAATCCGGTTTGATTATTTGACTTTTGTAGCTTTTTATCTCTTTCTATCAGGGAGTGTGAGTATGGCATACACTGTGTCAAAATGCAAATGGCACTCAGGAGATCCTGTTTTTTTGTTTTGATTTGTAATGCACCACTATATCATCTGCTATACTAACTTCTCCAGGAATATCATTCTGTATTTAATTTCAACAAGTTGACTAAGAATTAGAAAATTGATATTTTTTGCTTGTTTTTCATTGTGCTATTATTTTACAGCATATATATTAATTGTGTTTCAAACTGATATGCTGCATTAAAATTTGCTAACCATGCACTTATTTGAATCTTTGAAGAATTAATTCTTGTGATCTTTAATTCTTGGGTTTTCATTCTGGAAGCATTGGAACTTAGATTATTGTAATTGTTTTTTGTTCATGAAGGTTAAGTAATTTGTTCATCTTCCTAAGTCTTTTATTTCTGCCACTAGCTCTTAGTTTTGCTCAAATGGATAATGACTTTGCCTTTAATCTTCAGTATTTGATTATTTTATTATTTTTTCAGCTGATATCATTTCCTGTAAAACAGATATCCTTATCTGGTCGAGTATCATTAAGAAACATCGGTGAAAACATAATATCCATTTTGATTTCCCTTCTTAATCTTTGGATTATAGTTTTTTTTTTAAATTTATTTTTTTATTTTTAAGACGACCATCTTAATATGATATTTGCATACCCCATCTCTCTTCCTCTAACTTTCTGAAACTAGCATAACTTTTATTTACTACATTAAGTTTCACTTCTTGTTTTTGTTTTTTCAGGATTCCAATTATTTTTCAAGGTGATTTGGCACAATGTGCTGCATGTTATTTGAAGGAAAATGATCTTATCTACATAACTGGACAATTAAGTGGAGATGCACCTCCATTCACAATTAAAGATGCTCAAACTAAAATACAGGTATAATTTCTTTTTTTCTTACAGAAGTGCTTGTCTTATCTTTTCACCATTACCTACTTTCCAATATAAACTATGTCATAGCATATTTTCTCGCTGAGACTTTTAACCTTGGAATATTGATTATTTGATGGTGCTACCACTTTGTTGTAGGAAATATTTGGCTATAGAAGATAATGAAAGGCCTTGCTCTTTGGCAAAGTGAAAAGCTTTTTGAACTTTTTTAAAAAAATATAATATATGAACTAGGTCACGTTGGCTTGCTTTTCCATGCCATTTTTTCTATGTAACTACCTAAATAACTGATTAATTGATATAAGCTTCTCATCTTGACTCTAAGCAAGTGATTTCTAGCTTGATAGTCTGAATAATAATGACACTCAGTGGAAAGAACAAGCTAGTTTTGAAATATAATGGCATTGATGGATCGAACTTGCTGAACTTGAAGGAACCCTCTCCGAAGCATGATGGCCTTGTCTGGTTGAGCATGCCTACATACATGGTGTAGAGAAGAGCGGGGTCATTGATTCTCCAAGAAGTAGAGATCTGAAATTTAGAGCTTCTTCTAGTAACCTGAATCCTACTTCCTATTTTATGTAGAAATTTTTTGGTGGATCAACTTCATAGGTCCAGGCAGAATGCACGAGTAGCTTATACATGAACTCTTGAGCCCCAGAAAAGAAGGTAGATAAAGATAAGCAAAATCTGAGGAATAAGATAAAACTTTCATTAATTTATCTTCATCCTGTTGGTGATGAAGTGTGTGTATATATATATATATATATATATATATATATATATAGATAGATAGATAGATAGATAGATAGATAGATAGATAGATAGAGAGAATAAACCATAGATCTAACCATTGATTTAGTTGAGACTTTAAACTAAGACTGAAAGTTGTTGGAAGAGGACTCTTACATCTCTAATTCCCATTAGAGCACTTTGAGGCCATGATAACTTTGTGAACGTGAATCCATTTGGTGCTTCAGATACATGTAAAATATGTGTTCCATATGCCCTAAATCATTTAAATTATAGGGGAAATGCATGCCACATCTCAAGTTATGGCACTTAAATTTATGACTAAAATTGAACCCAGGATTTCATAATTCCTTGAGTTTTGAACTCATCCAATGTTAGACCTCTTGGCAATGCTGAGCTATATCACAGTTGGCCTTAAGTTTGATTAAACATTACATAAAAGAAAATATTTAAAATTGATGTGAAGAGAGAGAGAGAGAGAGAGGATGTGGGACTCTTCAACTTTAAAGAAGGTGAGGAGTAATCCACTCAAAGCTCTAAGGTTTATTCAACTAAGTGATAAATGTCAAACTTTTACAGCCATTTCATGCTTAGATAAAGCTGGCACGGAGGAAAAGTCAGAAACTCTAACCTATTTAAATCATAAAAGTGCAAATTCCTCTAGTTCTACTTGACTTGGTTTTAAAAGTAACCTTAAATTACTTTGTGTTTATCTCCAAACGATAAAAGCTGCAGCCTCAAACCACAAGTAGGAGGACAGTCTAGCCCAAATAAGATAATATGACATGTTTCGGTGCCCAAAAACTGATTCCCACATACATTCTGTGGCTGATATTTGCCATCATGGTGTTAGTTTGGCATTGTGTGCCTTCCAGTATTTTGCTTTTTTTTTTTTTTTTGGCTGTTTGGACTCTTCTTTGGGTCATTCAAGTGCGTTTGCATTACTAAATTAGAGACTAGTATATTTGCATATGCATTCACTTTGAGTTGTCGGTGCTGTTTATTTGAAGTATTTCTTCAACTGTTGTTGGAGAAGGATGAGTGCATTGTTGTTGCTAGTTCTTCAATTGTAACTGTTGCACCTGAATGGTGACTTACATCTGATGTTTACCAAGTAGCATACGAAACACAAGTTATCCATTCCTTCTAATAATAGATCAAACATAGCTGGTTACACTTCGAATTTCTTTTAGCTTGAAAATTGTGCACTATCGATTATTACATTATAACAGTCAAGAGTACCTTTAATGTATTTTCTAAGATATGCCAAAAAACCTGTTCAAGCAATCTCAGTAGATAAAGATGCTGAGAATACGTTTTTCTTTAGCTGTATTTTCTCTTCATGTGTTTTTATAGAATGTTTAGATTATATTTATTGACAAAACATCACTTCATAAATTTTAACATAAACAGTAGTTGCTGGAAAAAAATGTGCAAGCAAACCAGCTAAATGACAAAGTAATATAAAGAGATAATAGGAAACCATCCAATCTATTATGCACAGCAAGGAGTAATTGTTTTCAGGTAAAATTCATTTTCAGAAATTCACTCCTAAACTGTCAATATTTTCTATTTGGAAATTAGATCTGAAAATATATTTTATATGCACACAAATCAACTAAATAGTGTCCTTAATTAATCTTTGGAACTTTCAGATATACCCTTTCCTTATTAATTGCACTAAAATAACTGTTAACATAACCTACAGGTCTTGCCAACACATTTGGGGCTGGCGTTGTGAACACATTTTGCTTTTTGTTGCTAGTATTATTTGTTCTCTCTCTCTCTCTCTCTCTTATTTTCTGTCTCAATTTATTGATGTTAATTTTATATTATTAATTCTATAACCGACACCTAAATTATGATTATTGTAGGTCTTAGCTCATAGCATAAGTTTTGTGCAAGAAGAATGTCCAGAGAAGGAAGGCCAGAAAGTGTTTGAAAAACATGAGGTGGCTTCAGATAGTTCAGGTTATTTCTTGTTTTATAACTTAAACCTTGTATTTGCTTTTGTTGGTTATTTGAAGTTTTAATTTGAATCCATTATTTAATGAAATTGGTTGGGTGATGCATTTGTTGGCATTCTTTGTGATTTAATCTCATTTGCAATCTTCCATTGCTTTTCATGCAATTTTTGTCCTTTAGCATAGCAAGTTCAAAGGAAGACACTTCATATGTTGTAAATTAATGGATCCTTGCAGCTATCTGCATGTTACTAAGAAATTAATATTCCAGAACTGTCTTTTGAAAAAAAAAAAAAAATCTTACCTTTTTCATAGTTGCAATTTTCTATTTTCTCTTCAGATATATATGTATATGTATAATTTATGTATGTAAATATGCATATATGCATGCATGTATAACTATTAAAATGTTTTCACCTTCCTACTCATCACATTTTTCCTAGTTCTTTCCTCCTTTTTAGCTTCCCTTTATAATGCTAGGTCTCAAATTAAACAAAAAAGTTCATCTATTATGATGTTTCTTTGGTGATTAGCAATGATGACTAGTGCTAGGGAACTATCATTGGGTCAAAAGGACTTTTACTTGAGTTGTGTGAAGAACCATGCTGATTGCATTTCTTATTCATCAGTTAATAGAGTCCATATGGTTTTAACAAAACATGTCTGCTAATTATATTTTCTTTTGCTTACAGAGTTTTCCTTCTGTAATATATCCATATCTTTCTGTTTCAAATAATTATGTATTTCCATTCAACAATGTTATGGTAAATATAATGTCTAGTGCAGGTCCAGACATATGCATTTCTTTGGAATCCAATTCTCTAGCTTGTCAAGACCATGATTGCTTAATTGAGGGTTTAATGATACGCTGTGTATGAATTTCTTGTACATGGAATTATGCAGTTTATTTTAAAAGCCATGAAAATGCTTAGTCATTTTCCTGTTTGTTTTTTAACTTTTGGCCTCAGCAATGAAAACTCATGGGAATGTTTGACCTTGGTAAATATCTTTCCTGATGTTCCTTGCTGCACCTGCATGGTTATCTCTCTCTCTCTCTCCTTTTTTTTTTCAGAAGTAGATGATCACGAAGGAGCAAACTTTCTTTTCTTTGCTAGTGCTTGCTATTAGGCTCATTGATTTTTGTGATTTTACTGTGGGTTTGAGATAATTATCAAAGTGAGTAATGTTGTTAATGTTAGTGGTTTATATTTTGAAGTGAATAATGTGCCTTACTGTGCAATGGACTTTTGAATGAATGTGTGTGTGGCTTGGCTAGCAAAAAATCATAAAAAGGAGTCCAACCTCAACTTTGCACTCGTTTTTTCTTTTCATGTCTTTCGACTCCAATGCCTTTCTCTAGTATTAATTAAAACCTTAGTTACTAGAGCCAGGTGCAAGTGCAGGAGTGGAGAAGTGGGTCTCATTAAGGAAAATGCTGAGGAAGGAGGTGCAGGGAGTAATTTCCAGAGAGATTCTGATGTGAATGTGCCACCCTAAGTGGAAGTTTCCTGCCACGGCAATGAAAAGTATTCAACTATCTTTTTTTTTTTTTTTGCTATCATGCAATTTGTGTCTCACTTAGGTCATGTTCCTCCATCAAGCTATCAATTCTTGCTCATTTCTTAAATGTAAATGTACTTGCCTCATGAGAGATAGTATATCCCTAAATAAAGGCATTTTTTCTTTTATGATATAAATCACCACAGTCGTCCCTTGAATCATTAATGCGAACATCACATGCCTGTTGCTAGGATATCAGGGAAGTGGGACATTGTTTGATCTATCCCTGCCCATGATAGACATGATTTCTTATCAGCAATAATGTTGTTATTCAAATTTTAACAAGAGATGTACTCATGCCTTTCCATAGACACCCCAGAATAAATGTAGATGTATCTGCATTGGAGATGATGTGAGCATTGTAGCCTACTGAGTCAAAAGGAAAGTGTTCTAGTTAATCATATTATCTTTCAGAAACTACAGTTCCGTGTTCTTGGTATGTACATTTGGAGCAGAAAAGTAAGATCATTAGTGAGTCATTGAATGATTACCAGGTATCCTTACTTTTATGTGTTGAATAAAATGAAATCTCAGATAGCAGAGTTCTCTTTGCTTATTTACCAAATAAAGGTTTTTGTTTCATAGGGTTGGACTCAAAATCATAATGAACTTAGGGTATTCATCACATTGAGTCTCTTTTCTCATGATTTTTTTCTAAAAAGGAAACAAGGTTTTGTTTCATCAGAAGCATGACTTTTGGATTGTATGCTTCTCTGAAAACCTATTGCAGTCAAGATTCCTTCATGCTTAAATATGCCTTCTTTTCGGTGATGGTAACACTAATATTTTGTGGGTTCTATGGTCAGCCATCTTTTACTGCAGTAATGATGTATGGTTTTAATCTCGAGTCTTAGTTAACACCTCCAGGTTCCCCCACCTTTATGCCCTGGTCGACATGTTTGCTGCCATCATCTCTTTTCTGTGATGATGTAGCCGCATGTTTTTGTTATTTTTGTATATCATCATGAAAAATATTAATGATTTTAGTTGAATGTACCTAAAAATAAATCGTTTATTCAAATCACTATTGTTCTTAACTCATGACTGTTAATTGACCATTCGAATCTGATTAGTGAGTCATCTCACATGCTCACCAAGTTAATGTTGCTCGTTATAGCTGAGGTGGAGGAAAATTCATCTGTCCTGCGCTTATGGAATGACCTTCTTGCAAACCCTCATGAATGGTGGGATAACAGATCAAGTCAGGTTAGTTCCAATTTTTAGTTTCTTTAATGTCTATTCACTAATGAAGCTGTTGTTGTTTTGTATTTCAATCATAATTGACCCTGTAAGTATATGTCTAGAGCTATCCGAAATCTGCAGCATTTAGACACAAGGAGAGTGGCCAATTACTTTGGATAGATGAGTCAACTCCAGAGTGGGTTTTATCAGAATTGGATGGTCGGTCATTCAGAAATAGTGGTAAGTACTTTTTTCTTAAATTTAACTTTTCTACTAGGGAAGCAAGGAATATGAGTCATAGGATAATAAAACCAAGTATATTCTTGTTCAATCAAGTCATAATGTTGCATTATGTTTATCTTAGGCAACTTAAAGAAGCCAGAGAGTTCTATGAAATTATGGAACGATCTTGTTGTCAATCCACAACAGTGGTTGGATAATCGGATGGATAAAGTGAATGGATTGGTAATCATTTCTCTCATTTTTCATTCTTTTGGGATGGAAAATATGTCATCATCCATATCTGTACAATTTTTCATGCTACACAGAAAAGTTCCAAGTACCCAGATTTTAAGCACAAGGATGCTCAGACAGGATTATGGCTTAATAGTGCACCAGATTGGGTGTTACGGAAATTGGATGGCTTAGTGTTCAATGGAGGCAACACTATGGAAAATCAAGAGAAAAAAGAGAATGCAATGCAAGCCCAGAACACTGAGAATGGTACCTCTTAAATCTTTTACCTATTGAATTGCATCTTTACAGATCTGATTGTTGTTAAATTTTGGCAAATGCTGTTGAATTTGCAGGAATTGTCAGTGGGGAAATTCGTAAATTTAAAAAAGGAAAAAATTCTTCTGCAGTATCTAAAAAGAAGAATGATGGTGGGTGTAACAGGATTCTCCTTTTGGTTTGTGCTTGGGTTATTTTGCCATTTAATTTAGCGTACAGATTTTATAAGCATTTTGACCTTTTGCAGCATTTAAATAGTCTACTTTTCCTCATTTTCTTTCTTGAAAGTTTCAAGTATGCCTGTAGTAGATCATGATATGGTATCTATAACCAACCTCAATAGATAATAGTTTAAGTACAATATATGGAGTTACATGGTGTTCTTGGTACTCCACGAAAAGATACAGGATTATGTTTTACTGTTGGTTATTTGGCAAAACTCTTGCTTTATTTGCCCTAATGTTGGAATTTGGAAATCATTTAGAGCTGCTTTGCACTATGTTAACACTTTGCAATTTCCCCTGATCAGAGGATTTATGGAGAAGTCTTGTGGAAAATCCAAGCAAATGGTGGGACAACCGATCAGATAAGGTGAACCCCCATCGCTCCTCGAATATCTCTGCATCATCCCTTATACATGATCTCCGTGCAAAATTAAATATGAACCATCTTTATTTTCTATGTTTTATGTGCAGTTGAAACCGAACTCTCCTGATTTTAAACACAAGGATACTGGCGAAGCTTTGTGGCTTGGTTCTTATACACCTCAATGGGTTCGGCAAAAGTTGCCTCCATTGAATACTGAGAAAAAAGTTGTTGGCCATAAGAAGGCCACCCTTAGAACAGCTACCTAGCCTTTCTGAGCTACACAAGCTGCTGTTTTGACTCTTACTCAGGTTCATGTTCTGTTCCCTGCATTCTTATCTGAGGACTTTCTCAAGTCTCGATGAATGTGAGACAGCGTCTGTTTTCCCTCAGCAACGGCGAGAAAAATCTCTATATGCCTTTGCATCCATTCATTTGTTGATTTGCTCCTGATGCAAGTGCAAGTGTAAACTGCATCCATTTCAAGTCGTGGCACCAGTTGCATTGTCCTCAGCATAATGAGCTATCGTTCCAAAAACTTAAGTTATCTGGCATAAAGAAATCTTCTTCTGATCTAGATTAGATTGGCATGTACTAGTATTGATATCAGTTGCATCAGATATGTATCAAATGTGTTGTTACTGAGAAGAAAATCACTGATATCCCTTGGTCAAACTGAGACCTCTTTAGCAAACCAATTCCCAACTGTTGGAATAGAGTTCTTGTACATGTCATTTGTCTTGCTCTACATTTTGAACATTTTTCTCTTGTTTTCATGTAAATGGAACATTTGCAACTTGAACTAGAGCAACAGCCCTTTTTTATTGTGTGTGTGTGTTGCTTTAAGTGCAGGGTGACAAGTAACCTGAGCGTCGGTATACGGCTTCGATGCTGCAACTTGACCTATGGATTGCTTGAGTTTGCAGGGACGAGGGCAGCAGTAAAGCATTGATTAGAATTATGCTCGAGTATTAAGTTGCAACTCCAGCGCAGCTTCAATTCTTGGCGAATGCTGTCTGTAAATGAGAACAATTAGAATTGCTGTTACCGGAATTTTCGTTATCCTGCAGTCACCAAATGGTTACAAGCATGGTTTAAGCAGAGGCTGGGATGCATGCTGGTCATCCCCAATCTTTCTGTTTTTAAGAGAAGGAATGCTTAATCCGTTTGTAATCAGACTGAATAAAATGAAGCCACATCCAATATACTTGTATTCCACGGAAAAGACCCAATCCCCACCAGCGTAATTAATGCTTCGCTTGTTGCTCACATACTTTAATAGAAAAATAGGACCAAAAAAAGAAATTTAGCGTAGGCACGCAATTAGAACGAGACAGGAAAAAAAAAAAAGAAGGAGAAAAGCACATGGCAACTCTTGCATCTTTTACTTTATGATCTTTCCTGTTCCACTATCTTTTTAATATGTTTTATTTTCTTTTAATCATGAACGGTATGATCTTCTTAGTCCCTCCAATCAAGTCTTGACTGGCCGATATATGGTATATTGCTCTATTACCCCTACCGTGATAAAAGGTTAGTGTTTTGAGTTTGTGTGACCCATGGTGATCCCTTATTTTGGGAACCCAAACTTGAAGTTATTTACAATCAGACTTGTTTTTAGGTAATGCAAACTCGATCCAATTATGAAAAGATCCATTTCCTTTTGGTTGGATTCAACCTCGTCCATGTCAGAATCTGACATATTCTGACACCCCTAGCTTAGCCATCGATATGGGAGAGTTTTAACATTGCAACCACTTGCCGTATATATTGAGCCACATCCAATCCTGTTACTCACTGATGTCAGTTGGCTGCAGTGTATGTTCTATCGTGTTCGGATGCCATTCATCAAAGCACCTTTTGATGCATGATATATCTTAACAGTATCTGCTGTATTATTTTCCAACACTCATCGACCACGTCAAAGGATGGATCCTTATTGTCCCGTAAATTGCCAGTCTCTCCAGTATCTAAGAAATGATCTTCTGAGTGGGCCTTTTACAGTAACAAAATCTATTGGTCTGATTAGGTTCGGAGCCATGCACGTTGGTCTAATAGCATTAGTGGGGTGATTCTTTTACGCGTCGGTTGCAAATTTTAGAGTTTTGGATGTCTTGTAAACGTTTCCACTGGTTCTGGGTTACGGTTTTTTTGGCCCGACCTTGAATAATCTTTGAGATCCATTAGTTATGTCAGCCTCTCTATATTCAAGCATGTGTTTCTCAAATGCTTTGAACTCTCGTCGGTGTAACTACTATGAAGCTTCACCTTTTTTCTGAAATAAATGTGCTACGCCATGGTGTTTCGTTTGAACCTTAAAAATTTTTACAATCTGTCTGCATCCATTTGATGGTTCCATTGTGCTTTCAAACAAGAGCACGGCTCGTTGGTAGGTTAATTTCATGGCCCAATTTTGCTTATCCTTCTTCTACGTGATACTAAAGAGATTTTATTATTTCAGTCATTAGATGATAGCATATTCTGGTAACACTATCTTGCTATCCTGTCCCTTTTTTTTTTTTTTTTCCTGTTTTTGTATCAAAATGGAAGTTCCATCAGAATTCAATTAAACAAATGATTTAGTCTCATATGATGTCATTACTTATGGTATTATTTACTTCATTACATAATACAAACTCCAATGTTTGTGTTGCTTGAACAATATTATTGATTAGAATCATTAACCATCTAATGAAAAGTCCTCACATTATCCATTATTAAAAAATGATTCATTTTCATCCAATTTCAGTTGAAAATTTTGAATTGAAAAAAAATTACTGTAAATTATGATCAGCTAGTTAATAATTTTTATTATTTTGAAGAATAAATTCATATTTTGTTAAATAATATAATTTTTTTTTATTGAATAATCCAAAATTCAGATGATAAACTGTTCTAATCAATAATTTCTACCGCATCCACGTTTCCAGACGTGCGACATTCTCCACTTTTCCTAACCATATCGCTTCTATACGTGGAATCACCTTCCAGTATGAACATATCCTTTTTTTTTTTCTTTTTTATTTTAATGTACATCACGTGTTTCCCACGTGCCAGCTATATCGCCGTAAAAATCCCTAGGCAGCTGAGGCAGGGCTGCTCCAGCCTCCAGGGCACTGCCTCCCTAGAGGAGGATAGGGTAAACAAGAGCGATGCCGACCGCCGTAGCTCTAGCTTTCTTGTCCAACGCCCTCGTCTCACCTCTATGGGCGTCGAGCCGGAGGGCTCTAATGGCACCCGCCGCCCTCGCTCGCGCTTTCGCCACCGCTCCCCATCCTCGACGGAACCGCGGCCACAAGGAGGACATCTGCTGGGTCGCAACAAAGAAGGCCCCTCTTCGCCGCTCTTCCAAGGCAGAGGCTATTGCCGTCGAGAGCACTGCTTCCGCTTTAGCTAATGGGTATTAGTACTCACTGCTCTCTTTCGATGGATTTTTGTCACTTCTGAACTCTTCTTGCGGTAAATTTGATGATTGTTTAGCTTGCCTTCGCGTGTTTTGATTGTTTATTGATGCATTTTCTGGAAGCCGTGTCAATCTTTAACTGTATCAATGTTTCGGAGGTGGGTTTTGTTAGTTTGGCTTGTTTTGGGAATGATAAAGATTGGATTTTTTTTTTTTTTTTTGGTTTCTCGTTTCATGCTTTTGTAATTTATAGAGCATTGATAGAAGAAACTTTCTAGGATAGAAGGTGATAATAAAGTTATAATGCCATGTGAAGGGATGAAAAAGGAGTCTTGGACATGCCTGAGACTTTTTGGGCATAGCCTTAGCTGGCAGTTTACCTTCTTGGCTGAAATGTGAGCTTAACATAATGTAAATCTTTACTGAGGAAATTTATATAATAAATATGATGCTTAGTCCCGTGATTCTTATATTCGACGAGTTTGCTTCTCTACAGTTATTTACTGCTATGGAATTTTGTTCCAAATGCTGCTTCTCTTTTTACGATGTGTTATTTATTTTCCGTTGATGCCCTGATACAATTTGTAGGGTCTGAAAGTTGTTTAGTGATTCTCTCGCAGTAATACTTTATGTTAGAATGCAATAGGTTTGTATCGATGCTGCGTATTTTCAATCTTGTTTACGAATAGCTAAACCATATCTAATGCAGGTATCCAGAATACAAACGCCTACTCCCATGTCCATCACAAAATCAGCCACCAAGGGTTGAGCACCTTGTAGTATCAGAAGAAGGGGTTGTTCTTGATTATATCTCTAAAGCTCTGCATCTTCCCCCTCTGTAAGTATATTATTCTTTTTCTTTTTATGCATACCTTCCAATTGAAGTAACATCTATTCCTTATCAAGAAGCGAAACATCATTACATAATTGTAGTTGACACAGGGAGATATGAGGAGAGATGAAGCAAGAAATAATAGCAAGGAAGGAGAAGCTAAAATGCAAAAAAAATGGGAGGGGAAAAAAAATACTGGGATAAAAGGGTGGAAATGACTTGAGAAGTTGAGTCAAAATAGTTTCCTAAAAGCTTCAAAATGCACAAGAACATGCAAAACATGATCCTGAGTAGTTAGTAACAGGCGGTCTTTTGCATATAGATGTGCTTACATGCACACATCTGGAAAGGATAAAGACTGCATAGAACAATATTTCTTCATTTGTAGTTCAGAATAGTTCAATATAGCATTATAAACTAGGCTGATGATTGAGTGTTAATTTGTAGTCTTAAAGTAGAAACGAGGAACAGGTTTTACTTATCTTATCCCTTCTCTTTAGATCTATGATTGGAACCACAGTGAGAAGAGAGGAATGGTAGACATAAGATATGGTAGGAGTGTTAAGTCAAACTGAATTGATATTGGGGTCATACATAGGTATGACCTTCATCCAGGTCATTGTGGTGCAGGTAATGGGTCATCTGATTACCTATACAAAAACACATAAGGTTCTAGTTGAATAGCACTCATGATACATGGGTTATTAGTATCAACTGCACGAAGAGCCAGCCCCAAATCAGTAACCCAAAATTTGATGTAAAGCAGGTAAAGAAACAAGCATGTAAGTGCAGATAAAAATAACATTTTATATATGAAGGTATGTTGCAGATCTTATTCATTTTGGAGCTGTGCATTATGCATTAGTGTGCCCGAAGCCTCCTCCAAGTGCAACGCCTGAGCAAGTTCGGGTCTTTAAAGAAGTAACAGATCCTTCAGTTCTGCAGAAGAGATCATCTATTAAAGGGAAGACTGTAAGGGAAGCACAGAAGACCTTTAGGGTAACAGATGTTAATCAAATTGTTGAAGCAGGCACTTACCTACGTGTTCATGTACACCCAAAACGCTTCCCGAGGTACAACTCATCAGTGTTTGATGTGTATACAAAGCATAAAAGGTTTTTGGCTATTATGTTCTATGGTGACTGCTCACTAGTAGCAAATATCATGTTTTTAAATGCCCCCTACTAGTGTGTAGCTACATGAGACCCCACTAATTTGAAGGAGATGCAGGGTTTAAATACTGAACAGCAAAAATTTGAAAAAAAAGGAAAAATAGATCTTTTGTTGATTTTGTGGCTTAAATATCAGTCTGTATTTATATTGATCTCAGACTATAATCAGGTGTTATGAAATTGACTGGAAATCCAGAATCATAGCAGTTGCTGATTCATATGTGGTCCTTGACAAACCAGCTGCAACTTCAGTACGTATTCTCTTACATTATGTGTTTTCATACATCTAAACTTCCAGCTAACTGGCATGAGTATTGATGCTTTATGATGGTTATATTTCAATATATTTCTTCATCACTAGTGTAACCTAAATTTGTCTTCTATATGTTATAATTGCTCAGAATTTTCAATCAACAAACTTTGTATTTATGTCAACTCCCTCTCCTTCCTGTATTGAATTTTCTTCTTTATTTTTTTATTTTCTTGGCCAAAATTCTGAAGGTCGATCGAGATACTGGTATTCAATTGGGCTGATTGAAACTGAGACTATGTTATCAGACCTTGCGGAAAAGACATGTAATGAATGCTTATAAAGTTTCTTATGAGGAGAAAGCTAACAGTGATCAAGCTAATATAGACTAGGGATTTATGGTCATTGCTAACTTTTTCGCTGAGGATGAAATGAAAAGGGGTTTTGTTAATGGTAATGAAATTGGAGTAACATCTAGAGTTCAGTTTGGATGGTTGATGTTAGGCTTCTTATACTGTTTATCCAGCGAAAAATATGACAAGAAGAAAATGATGGGCTGTTTTGGGACTTAGATTATTCCATTTTCTATTTTAAAGCTAACACACAATGTCCAAAAGTCTGCTCAAAACATCATGCAATAATGGACCTTTGTTTATTTGTCTGAGTTATAAGGATTTGTATGCTTCTAGTGAGTGCATTGTTGATTTAAATAAGCATTCTGCCTTGGGGATATTGCAGGTTGGAGGAACAACAGATAACATTGAAGAATGTTGTGCAACATTTGCTTCTCGTGCCTTAGGATTGGAAACTCTTCTGAAGACAACCCATCAGATAGATAACTGCACTGAGGGCTGGTGCATATTTCTTTCCTATATATATAAAGCAATATATTGACAATGAAATTAAAAAGTAATGTGTTGAAATACTGTTTTTGCAGTGTTGTATTAGCTAGAACGAAAGAATTCTGCTCTATTTTTCATGGAATGATTAGGGTATGTTTATAATATATAATGCTGCCATTGATTTATCTGCAAATATTGACTCTACTGCAGAACTAGGATCTACTTTCTGTTCACAAATATCTACCATTTCAGGTCCACTAACATGTGTTGATGTTTGATCATGAAAACCAGGAGAAACAGGTGAAAAAGTTTTATCAAGCCCTTGCTGCTGCGCCTGTGCCTGTTGGAATTATCTCTCATTACATGCGTCCTGTGAATGTTGCTCCAAGATTAGTTTCAGAAGGTAATTCATAAGGATGAGCCACTTCTACAAATTCTAAGCTATATCATTGCAGCATCTTTAACTTAGGCAGTTTGATTTTTCTGCATATTACTTATATATAAAAGAAGGTTGCAAATATTTTAAAATTTCAATGTATATAAAGTTTTTCAATGTCCTAAACTCACTATTGGAAGAGACATGTTGATGAATGATTTGTCATTCTGAAATTCTGAAAGATGGTCAAATTAGAAATTCCTTTTCAGCTCATATATCAACTGGGGTTGGATTGATTATCAATCACAAGATTATTTCCAAGAATAATTCTCTGACCAACTAGAAATAGGAAGGAAGGATGCTGTCAACAATGCGATTGTTACTTGTCTGGAAGCTTTATGATCTCATTGGGACAGGCAGTGCAAAGCATAAGATAGGTGCAAATCCAAAAGAGATTGGTGGAAGAAACTGCTGGAATATGTTTCCAAACTATCCATTGTATAGGGTACCTGTGATATGCTTTGCTAGTTCAATGAAGCCATATATTTCCACTGTATAAGCCACATGTGGGGATATTAGTGTAACCATGATGCTCAATGAAGGTAGTTCATCTTCATATGTTAAAATTTCTGTTCCTCTCATATTGGGATCGATATTTCAGGACTGGAGGCTTCTTTGGAAGGTTTGGTGAAGATTGGAGGACTGATGAATAAGTCTATAGTAACCTTTCCTGCAAGACCAGAACTGGAATGGCTAAGAGAGCTTTGAGGGTTGGAAGGGGTTGCTTATAGAATCATCAGTTCCAAAGCATATGTTTTTATGGCAACCAACATAACCTGGCCAAATTAAGCTCTAAGAGATTGCTTATATCTATAAATGCCTTAATTTAGGGAATATTTCTTATACTTTGCCGAGCTATAGACCCAAATGATTCTCCATATGTACTCATTTAGACTGCTAAGTAAAAAAGGAATTTAATTCATGTTTAGTTTCTCAAAGTTTTATCTATTTCATAAATACAAATTTGAGATTCATCGTTATAGCCTCCTTTGGTGTAACTTGTACAGTTTCATAGTTCTCAAATGGTTCTGATGTTATCACTTGTTAACCACTTTCCTTCATTTACCCACTCATTTCTAATTCTATGATTTCCAGTTTGGCGCTTATCAATTTTAACCTTGTGTTTGGTTGGGGTCATGGAAAGAAGGATGGATGAGATTGGAATGATGGATGGCTTTCATCCACTGTTTGGTTCAAAAAATTACAGGATGGATGGATGGATCAAAAAATTACAGGATTCTTCATCCATTCCGTCCCACCAATTTACATCCTTCTAATTTGGAAGGATGTAAGAAAGGATGGATGGAACATTACGGATTTCTACATTGACAAAATTATTTCTTATTAATTTTTTTTGATAAAACTATAATATTTCTTCACTTATTTATTCATTTAATTTTTATACATACTATTAATCATATACAATTAAATTTTATGAATAATTATTTTAATTTTAGTTCATAATTTTGATAATTATAATTAAATAACTAAAATTATCTTCAATTTCTCTATTTTTATTTACTATTTTTAATTAATTATTTATATAATATTAATTAATTATTAAATTAAATTATAAATTAAGTAGTTATTTATATTATTAATGAAATTAATTATTAGATTAAATTATAAATTAGCTAGTTATTTATATAATTAATTCATTAATAATTAATTATAAAATTATTTAAAAATTAAACTAAATTAAAATTAAATATTTATGTAATTTTTTATATAATTATAGATTATAATGATTATAAGTTTATATATTGTTTACTTATTTAGTATAAATTAGTGCAATAATTGATAATAGTAATTTTTTTCGAAGGATAGTTTAGTAAAAATATTATATAAATATCATTCATCCTTTCTTTCATTTCTTTTATACCAAATAGAGGAGGAAATCACTTTTATCCATCCTTACATGTTTTACCAAACATATAAAAGGATGGATGGAGGATCCATCCATCCTTTTCCTCATCCATCCTTTTTCTTTCATCCATCCATCCTTCGTGCCAAATAGAGCATAAAATCACCTTATATGCCCAGTTCACTCCAACAATGCTATTTGGAAACTGGAGAATACTCGAGAGTTTTGTTATCATGCCCTCATTTTTAATTATTTGAGACAAACCAGGCCGTGTATACATTTTTATTAATATACTTCCTGACAAAAAGGTCAGCGTTTCCTATATATCATTAGCTAACAAATTGCAACCATTGATATTTGAAAGTTTTAAATTGTTAATAACTTCTCATCGTCTCATCTCTAGACTGCTAATGAATGATTTTTTTGTACAGAATAAGTGGCTTCGTTAAGGAGTGCAACTTAGTAATTATAGCAGTATGCCCTTTTTCTCTGAGTTTCTTTCATGAAAATAATTAGAGGTAGTCCAATGAAGCTAATTTGAAGCTAGAAGGTCGATTATTATTATTATTATTATTTGCCTGTCGGTGATATCAAATGTAGGAAACTGTCATCCTTTGCCTGAACAAGGGAATCAATATTGACTTCCATCATGATGTATGTAAATTGTTCCCATGAAATATGTATGTTGTTTTTTTGCTCAAAAAAAAGAGAAAAAGAAAAAGGAAAGAAACAAGTATATTGCCTTAGGAGGAAGTTGAGACATTGTACTAGATCTTGTACATTATTTTGTTTCTTGGTGCCTCCTGAAAGTCAAGATCAGTTTTGTTTAGTCACAGAGGAGCTATTGCAATGTTCCATAAAGATGAAAATGTTATTCCACAAACTCTAAGTGAAGAATAAAAAGATTATTATATATTTTTTTTTAAAACTCTGCTGTAGTTGAAAGTTCAATATAGATTTCATATTTGGAATTCTCATTTTTATAGAATCTATTGGTGGATGGCATCTTTGCCAGTTGGAGGTGCTGGAATGCAAGGAGGTCCCTTGGCCAAATGTTGACGTTGAGAAAAGCTACGGCGTTGAAGATTGTGGATGGCCCTCCAAGGACATTGCCTATGAATGTAAGATCAATCTCTTGACAGGAAAAACTCATCAGGTATCATCGCCTTCCTTTTTCTCCTAACCTTATATATGCAGTTAACAGATATGTCACCCACCACTTGCTCTCAGCTTTGGAATGGAGAAAGCTTAAAGAAAGAACCTATTGTGTTTATCTCTTTTTTTTTTAAATAATTTTATTATAAATAATAGTTTGCCTTTGTGGGGGTATGATGGAGGGCTATCTTTTCCTACATGTCCTCAGAGAACTCAAGTATAGATAGTTTCAAATTACAATTACTGTGTTAATTTTCATAAATCTTATGATATAAGTTATCAGGAACTTTTATGTAATTTAAATTGTTTTCAGCATAAAATTTAGTATATGCTATTTTTTTGATACTGACATATCTGTTTGTCCAAGTAGCACTATTTTGCGAAGGTATTGGATGCATTGGATAATTTATGTTTTCCCCTTTGACATGACAAATCTCGAGTCCATGCTTACAGTCAACCATGATTTCCAACAGAAACTGTTGCACTAATTTTATTGTGGTTTAATAAGAAAAAAACCTGGGTGCAATTACATTATAAATGAAATCTCTTTTTTTTTTCTTGACCTATGATAACACTAAATACAGGTCAGGGTACAGTTGGCTGCTATTGGTGCACCTATAGTTGGTGACTCGATGTACATGCCTGCTGCTGTGGCAGAAATGTGTAATCCCCAGATTAACCCATTTGGTAGAACTAGAAAGCAATTTACAAGTGAGGATGGCAGAATGTTAGCTATCGAAGAGTGGATTGCACAGCATGGCAAGGAACCTAGTGCAGCTATTGGCCTCCAAGCATCCCATGTCTCCTGGGATGGTGGCAATTGTTCTTATGAGGCTGGGGCTCCATGGTGGCGATGCGCAACATCATAAATCTAGGAGTGCAGGGAAATCAACATTCTGATTTTCCAGACAGATCTCATGTGGTGTGACATTTAATATGCTTTTATTGGCACACACAAGGGTGAAAGATAAAGACTGCAACATCCAGCTTTGGTGCAAAGCCTAGTCTTCCCTGATGGAAATGAATGGTGTGTGTTTTTGATATCTTGTTTTTGCCCAAAGATCGAAAAGGCTATTATCATGGATTATTGGTAATACTTTTGTGAGGACAAGATGTGATGAGATGCACAGAAAATTTATGTATCTTGTGACTCTGAACATGCACTTTATATTGAATATTATTTTAACAGAGAAAGGTTTTTTCGTATCTTTGTTATTTATAAATATGCATGCAGCTGGAGACTTTTACATTTTTCAGCCACTAATAATCTATGACCATTTGATGAATAGCCTCATTGATTGTCCATTTAGATACAAAAATGCATTTGTTTGATAATGGTGCCTATATCAAATTAAAAGGATAATATCCTCTCTCTCTCTCTCTCTCTCTCTCTCTCTCTATATATATATATATATATATATATATATAGTCGGACTGGGCTTTGATTGATCGGATCTTAATTCATATCTGGCCGAATTTCTAATCGTTGGATTAGCGCGTTTCAGACATGCCTTCGGGCTGAAAAAAAATTATGCTTGCATCTAAAGAAAAAAACAGACGTAGAAAGAAAAAAAAAAGGGAAAGGAGGTGTCCTTTCTTCTATTTTAGGTGTCTGCTTATGTCTAATTTTTTTTAAAATTTTTTTCTCTAGTTTAAAGTTTTTTTTTTTTTTTCAGTCCTGAAGGTGTCTAAAGGCACTGTTGGTGCAGAAATCCGTCGCCGCCGGAGGTCGCCGCACTCGAGGCCGCTGGGCGCCGCCGGGGACCTGCAAAACGAAGTCCCGACCGGAACCGGTGGGGTGGTGGCTCCGGCAGGACCCTCCGACGGTCAAGTTAGTTTTCGACCAACAGTAATGGAGTGCTCGGAATGAGTTCCGGAGCTTAGAGATGTGGAGGAGAGCTTAGAGAGTCAAGAGTCCAGAGAGCCCAGCCTTAGCGTGTCGGGAGGGTCCTTTATATAGTGGAGCTTGATGGTGACAACTGCAGCCGCGTGCTGGCGGGCCGCTCGAGGTTCGGCGGAGTCAGTCCCACTGGTGCCGTGTGCGGCGGATTGAGGGTGACAGCCATCGCCGCCTGGCAGTGGGTCGCTATCGCCCGCGGCGGACTGACCGATGGTGCGGCGGAACTGACTGATGGATGAAGGGTTGAAGGCCTTCGTCGTGTGCCCATTTCGGAGGAGTTCGGGCTCCTGAAGAGGAAGATAGGAGGGAGTTCGGCTCCCATAGGCGTCCGGCAAGAGGTATGCAGCTAAGGCTCGTCCGCAGAAGGGTTCGGCTGCTGAGAAGCCGAAGCTCGGCCGTCCGGGGTTCGGCCGGCTGTTGGGCTTGGGCTGAGGCTTGGACACTTGAGAGTTCGGTAGGAGCTCGGTCGGCCGAAGTTTGATGAGGGCGACCGCTGAGGAGTTCGGCCCAGTGACGACTGCTGAGGAGTTCGGGCTCCTAAGTGACGACTGCTGAGGAGTTCGGCCGTGGGGTCCGAGAGAGTTCGGCTTCTAGGTAGTTCGGCCCGGACCTTGGCGCAGGGGAGTTCGGCCTCTAGGCAGTTCGGCCCGAACGGGCGTCTGGGAGGAGTCCGTCTCCCGAAGAAGTCCAGCCGCTTGGAGTACAAGGAGCTCGGCCGTCAGGAAGTTCGGCTGGCGGTGGGAGTTCGTCCTCTAGGCAGTTTGGCCCGGACCTTGGCGCAGGGGAGTTCGGCCTCTAGGCAGTTCGGCCCGAACCTTGGCGCAGGGGAGTTCGGCCTCTAGGCAGTTCGGCCGTGGTAGGGGCTCGGCCTGGCGCCTGGCGCTATAGCTCTTCAGCGGCTACTGGTTACATTGGGCTGAGCGTCGGGCCGGGCTTCGGCAGGAGCGGGATTTATCCCCAACAGTAGCCCCCCCACTCCCGAGTTCAAAAATTGAAGGAAGGGAGTACCAAAACAGGCGACTGCCGAAGTCTTCTTCCAGGCTCCGCATTTGTTGCAGCTGAAGCTCGGGGGAGGTCCCATCTCCAGCCGATGTTTGGAGTTGAAATGGAACTCGTTTCCAGCTAAAGTCGATGAAGCTGATGTTGAAGCCGAAGTAAAACTCGCCTCCTTCGGTCGAGGTCGGATTTGAGCTCCTCGGGGGCGACATTATCTTCATCAGTTGAAGTCGGCTCGAGGGAGACCTCCTATCTTGCAGCCGAGGTTGAAGTGCGCGCTCGGGGGAGATCTTATCTCCTACGGCCGAGCCTCCCTCGGGGGAGATCTTATCTCCTGCGGCCGAGGTTGGTGCTCGTGTTAGGACGAGGTTCTCCTCCTGTTCCTAACCGAGGTTGTTTCGGTCGCTCGGGAGAGATCTTATCTCTAGCCGAGGTTGGTACTCGTGTTAGGACGAGGTTCTCCTCCTGTTCCTAATCGAGGTTGTTTCGGTCGCTCGGGAGAGATCTTATCTCTAGCCGAGGTTGTCGACGGTCGCTCGGGAGAGATCTTATCTCTAGCCGAGGTTGAAGTGCGCGCTCGGGGGAGGTCTTATCTCCTACGGCCGAGCTTCCCTCGGGGGAGATCTTATCTCCTGCGGCCGAGCTTCCCTCGGGGGAGATCTTATCTCCTGCAGCCGAAGTGAAGTGCGCGCTCGGGGGAGATCTTATCTCCTACGGCCGAGCCTCCCTCGGGGGAGATCTTATCTCCTGCGGCCGAGGTTGGTGCTCGTGTTAGGACGAGGTTCTCCTCCTGTTCCTAACCGAGGTTGTTTCGGTCGCTCGGGAGAGATCTTATCTCTAGCCGAGGTTGGTGCTCGTGTTAGGACGAGGTTCTCCTCCTGTTCCTAACCGAGGTTGTTTCGGTCGCTCGGGAGAGATCTTATCTCTAGCCGAGGTTGTCGACGGTCGCTCGGGAGAGATCTTATCTCTAGCCGAGGTTGAAGTGCGCGCTCGGGGGAGGTCTTATCTCCTACGGCCGAGCTTCCCTCGGGGGAGATCTTATCTCCTGCGGCCGAGCTTCCCTCGGGGGAGATCTTATCTCCTGCAGCCGAAGTGAAGTGCGCGCTCGGGGGAGATCTTATCTCCTGTAGCCGAGCTTCCCTCGGGGGAGATCTTATCTCCTGCAGCCGAAGTGAAGTGCGCGCTCGGGGGAGATCTTATCTCCTGTAGCCGAGCTTCCCTCGGGGGAGATCTTATCTCCTGCGGCCGAGGTTGGTCGCTTTTTCCCTGTCACTACATGGTTTTCGCATCCAGGAATAATATTATCGAAAGAAAGAAATTTTATTGAAAGGAAGTTACTAGTAGCGCATCCCCCAAATTCTATATTTCAAGATCGTGATAACGTTGTTCCTCCGCATCTCTTCGGCAATAAGTTCCGGGGTGGACGACCTCCTCATGCTGAACTCCTCAATTTGGTGCAAGCTCTTGTTGCTGGGAGACGGCGAATCGCCGATGCACCGAGATCTTCCCAGGGGCAATGTGAACGACGCCGTAAGGTGGCCGACCTTCTTGCAGTCTCTGGCTACGGCAGCGCCCTTAGCCGATCTTTTTCTGCTTCAGGCCGGTACCGGAGGAATTTACCCAGCCGACCCGTTCTGACGAGCTCCTCAACTTCGTCTCGGAGCTGGATGCATCCCTCCGTGTCGTGGCCGTGGTCGTGATGGTAGAGGCAGTACTTATTTCGATCGCGCTTGTTTGGGGGAGATCGTAATCCTTCCGGTCTTGGCAGCTGGTGTTTTACTTCGGTGAGAATCTGGGTTCGAGGAGCGTTGAGGGGGGCATAGCGGCGGAACCTTCCGGGAGGAGGACTCCTTCGCGCCTCTTTATCAGGGCGAGTTCGAGGAGTTCGGGCCCGCCTGCTTTCGTAGGGGGTCTGCGAGTGCAGCCGAGCTTCACCCAGCTCTTCCTCGTCCGCCAGCCGGTCCTTTCTGACGAGCTCCTCATCTTTCAATTTGAAGGCTTCTTCCGCACGGGCATATCTCTCGGCTCGAGCCAGCAGGTCGGCGAAGTCCCTGGGATACCTTTTTTCCAGAGAGAACAGCAAGTTATTTTTCTGAAGGCCGCCCTTAAGTGCGGCCATCGCGACAGACTGGTCCAGGTCCCGGACTTCCAATGCCGCGGCGTTGAATCGAGTGACGTAAGTCCGGATGGATTCCCCTTGCTTCTGCTTGACGCTCATCAGGGAATCTGAACCTCGGCTCGGTCGTCGGCTGCTGATGAAGTGGGCCGCGAACCGACTGCTCATCTGGTCGAAACGAGAAGATCGTGTTGGGCTTCAACGCCGAGTACCAGTTCCTCGCTGCTCCCTTTAAGGTAGACGGGAAGGCTCGGCACAGCACGGCATCTGAAGCGCCGTGAAGCAGCATCATGGCCCGGAAGGCCCCCAGGTGATCAACCGGATCAGAAGTTCCATCGTAGCTTTCCAGTTGAGGGAGCTCGAAGGTCGGTGGAACAGGTTCTTGCATGATTTTCTGCGAGAAAGGAGGGTCTGCACAAACGTCATCACCACGCGAGGGGGGACGAAGTTCTTCAATTCGCCGGTTCATTTCCAAGAGCCTTTGGCCCAGCAGGTCCTCACGGTCTCTGATCTCCAAGGCTTTCTGGTGAGATGGGCGCGAGGCTTCACCCTTGGTCGATCCATGATCCGAACGAGGGCTCTCCCTCCTCCGCCTCTCCAATCCGGGTATCGGAGGTCGGGCTGCCCAGGCCGGTCGCTCTTGGACTGGATCATCCGACTTCGGGGAGTCCCGCGCCGGTCGGGCTGGCACTGGGACTTGTTGGTGCAGCACCGCCTGCACCGCCTCCGTGAGACCGCGAACGTGCTGGATGAGCTGGTTGAACTGCTCCGTATCCACTGCGGCTATAGACGGGGGCTGAGTCACCGGGGCCGGAGCAGGGACGGACGGACTCGGAGGGGATCGAGCCGCGGAAGCCGTCGAGCGCCGCGTCGAAGCCCTTCTGGGGGGCATTTCCTCTTTCCAGAGAAGGAATTCTGAAGAGGGAGAAGAGAGATCCGGAGCAGGGGCGGAAAATCGTCGCCGAGCACTCCTTTAAGAACAAGGGAACCTCGAAGGTTCGGGCCCTTCCTCTAGCGCCAATCTGTTGGTGCAGAAATCCGTCGCCGCCGGAGGTCGCCGCAATCGAGGCCGCTGGGCGCCGCCGGGGACCTGCAAAACGAAGTCCCGTCCGGAACCGGTGGGGTGGTGGCTCCGGCAGGACCCTCCGACGGTCAAGTTAGTTTCCGACCAACAGTAATGGAGTGCTCGGAATGAGTTCCGGAGCTTAGAGATGTGGAGGAGAGCTTAGAGAGTCAAGAGTCCAGAGAGCTTAGCCTTAGCGTGTCGGGAGGGTCCTTTATATAGTGGAGCTTGATGGTGACAACTGCAGCCGCGTGCTGGCGGGCCGCTCGAGGTTCGGCGGAGTCAGTCCCACTGGTGCCGTGTGCGGCGGATTGAGGGTGACAGCCATCGCCGCCTGGCAGTGGGTCGCTATCGCCCGCGGTGGACTGACCGATGGTGCGGCGGAACTGACTGATGGATGAAGGGTTGAAGGCCTTCGTCGTGTGCCCATTTCGGAGGAGTTCGGGCTCCTGAAGAGGAAGATAGGAGGGAGTTCGGCTCCCATAGGCGTCCTGGCAAGAGGTATGCAGCTAAGGCTCGTCCGCAGAAGAGTTCGGCTGCTGAGAAGCCGAAGCTCGGCCGTCCGGGGTTCGGCCGGCTGTTGGGCTTGGGCTGAGGCTTGGACACTTGAGAGTTCGGTAGGAGCTCGGTCGGCCGAAGTTTGATGAGGGCGACCGCTGAGGAGTTCGGCCCAGTGACGACTGCTGAGGAGTTCGGGCTCCTAAGTGACGACTGCTGAGGAGTTCGGCCGTGGGGTCCGAGAGAGTTCGGCTTCTAGGTAGTTCGGCCCGGACCTTGGCGCAGGGGAGTTCGGCCTCTAGGCAGTTCGGCCCGAACGGGCGTCTGGGAGGAGTCCGTCTCCCGAAGAAGTCCAGCCGCTTGGAGTACAAGGAGCTCGGCCGTCAGGAAGTTCGGCTGGCGGTGGGAGTTCGTCCTCTAGGCAGTTTGGCCCGGACCTTGGCGCAGGGGAGTTCGGCCTCTAGGCAGTTCGGCCCGGACCTTGGCGCAGGGGAGTTCGGCCTCTAGGCAGTTCGGCCGTGGTAGGGGCTCGGCCTGGCGCCTGGCGCTATAGTTCTTCAGCGGCTACTGGTTACATTGGGCTGAGCGTCGGGCCGGGCTTCGGCAGGAGCGGGATTTATCCCCAACAGGCACCTATTTTCTTCTGAACCTTTAAATGCCTATCAGAAACTTGATAGGCTCCTCCTCCTTTTTTTTTTTTTTTTTTTTTTTTTTTTTTTTTTCCAGACAGTTTTTTTTAGGTGTAGATATCTTTTCTTCTTCAGCATAAAGTTTTTTTTCAGCCAATGCATGAATGCGGATTTTTTTCAGATATAGAGATGCACGTTAATCGAACGATCAAGAATCTGATCGGATATAGATTGGACTTCGATCAGAGCTCAGTCTACCTCTCTCTCTCTCTCTCTATATATATATACACTTTGCCTGGAGTCTAGATGCTACTCTTATCTAATATATAATAAGAGCTCCTAGGGCATCTCTATCAGCCCAAGTTCAGCTCCATTATCTCCACTTCTCTGCATTATTCTGCAAACTTGTAATGACCCAGGCTAAGATAGAAGAATAATTTTGGTTAATCTTAAACTTGCATATCCTATCACAATTGACTGAAGTATTTCTTCAACAAATACATCATTTTTCCGTGACTAATTTGTTGGAACTAGTGTAATTTCTTAAACAAAAAGAATATTTGTTAAAGAAAGTTTCTTGAGGAGCGAAGCTCTTCTTCTTCTAAGAACTCTGGCATGATCGTGATTTTTTGTTTACATTAGCAATGCCTTCATTTTTCTTTGAATAATACTTTGCCATTGCATGCATGAACTGTAGGACTATCATTAAACTACCAATCATTAGTTTTGGTTGTCATGTAAATTTAATGATTATATGAATTTTGGTGACCATAATAATATATTTTCTAACCATATTAGCATTATTTTCTTTTGGTTCCATTTTCGGAAACCTATATACGTGAGCAAAATGCCCTTTCTTTTAATAAACATTGTAGGGATTATTCTTTTGGTCTGTTCTTTTAGTCTATGTTATTGAGATGACATTTTTTTCTTGAACATGCCATTGAATTTTTTTTGATTGTATAGCCTTATTAAATTTCTTCAATCTATTCTTTTCACTTTTAGATCCACTTTTTTCAAGAACATTTATATTAGAAAATGAATCTTCCTCCCCATTTTGGCGGTAATGTTTGTGTTTAATGCGGAGGTGCCTTTGAATTTGTTCCTAATATTGGGTCGACTAGAGTGTGAGTTTTGTAATTATTGTTCCTCCTTGAAATCAAATTCGTAAGTAAAAAAAAATTATCAACTCCTTCCTCCACCTAATACTTGACTTTGAGGGTATTCCAAATTCCTTTTACTAACTTATGTATAAAAGTTGAAGAGGTGATTAGATGACAAGTCTAACGAATGTCTACAACAAAGCAATTCGACCTATTTATCCCTTTTTTTTTCCTTGATCCTGCTGGTGTTGGAATAAGCCTGAGACCAAGGTATAAGACATAATGTTCAGATCATCTACAAGAAATAATATTTTGTCTTACCAATATCCAATTTCACTAAGTTTCGATCCATAACCTTCAATTTCATACTTGCTTTTGACCTCATTTTTTGGAAATTAACACCTTAAATTATTGGAATTATGAAGAGGGAATAGATGGAAAAAAAGAACAATAAACAGACACAATGGTTTTATGGCATATGAAATTTCTTTTTTGAGATGTTAACCACTTTGGTCAATATTTTGAGTTTGCTAATGGACTCTAATAACACTTTTTAAATATGTAATAAAACTTTCTTACGTCTGCCATTGAAAATCTTAAAAAGCTAACAAATCTTTAATTGAATCTTGGCATTTTTGTACAGGCGGGAGAGAACAAAATAAATCTTGTGCATCTTTTTTTTATTCTTTAAAATATGAAGGACTAATTCTTAACTTGTATCCTATACACACTCAGTATCTTGAGAGCTAATATCAATAGATATCGAGTCACCATCCTCTTGCTCAAGTGGCAAGGGATGATAATATATGAGCAAATGCTCAATGGTTATAATAAAAATTTTGTTATATCATAACTGTTGAGGTTTTACTTTATTTGTAGGATCCCGATAGAGTGCTTTGAGAAAATAATATAAGCATAAAGAAAAATTCTATCAAAAAATATATATTGGAGAAAAAAGTTTAATAATAGGAAACCTACCATATCTTCTTTCATGAAAATAAACATATAATTTTTTCTTGTATTTGAAAAGCCAAATTGATTTACTTTTCAAGTACTCATAATATCATCATTCATTAGCTTTTAGTTTTTAACTTTTGTTAGTTTTCTTTCTTTCTTGATTTAAGCATGTGTGACAAATTATCCAAATTAATGTTTTCTATCTTTTTCTCATATTTTACTTCTTTTTGGTTTAAATTATTTGTTATACTATCAGTCCATCATCATTGACGGTTGGTAAAATCAATAGTCTGAGATAATACAAAGATAGATAAAATCTCGCATGGTTATTTTTAACAAGATTATATATATATAACATGAGATTTAGTTACATTAACTAAATTATGATATTGTACTCTTCAATTTGTTACCACACTAAAATTATTTTGATGAAAATAAGATGATATTTCTAGGAGATACAGGCAAATAAAAGCAAGGAGGCCAAGCCATCTAACACTTTAGAAAATCTCTTTATTTTTAAATTGACCAACTTTCTAAAAATTGGATATCAATATGCCCCCTCTCTAATTTTTAAAAAACTTCTTATTAACATAAATTTGAACAAGCTCAATAAAGAAATGAAACATGCAAATTCCCTGATATCTCTCATGTTCTCTCTTATTTTCTTTATTTTTTTGATAACATTTTATTTTTCTTTCTTCTACTAAAAATATTTTACTTCTTTTCCATCTCTTCCATGTCTACCTTGCACATTAAAATTGATCCTAATAACTCTCGTTCTCTCTCTATCCTTCCCCTATTTAATGCAAACTTTTAGCTTCCTAATATATCTCATTTTATTATTATAAAATATTTATTGAATCAATGAGTTTTTTAACATCTAGTTACAAGTAATGTAGAATATAAAAAGAAACTTCTTAAGACACACAAATAATTGCTTGTTAATAAAAATATCATATATATGAAATAGGCAAAGGGAGGGGGAAAAAATAGATTTAGTTGAATAGTAAATAGTTTCTTCGCATTCCTCTTTTTATTCCTAGAGAAGATTACTTTTCTATTTTTGATCACATGAAGTATAGACATAGACATAGAGATTGCTTATGCCTTTTCCATAACCTAAATATTTGAATATAGTATAAACTAAATTTTTGTACGTGTTATATATTGGCACAAATAATTATGTATTTTATAGAATTTTCTAATCATGCATTTTTTTTAAAATTTTTAACTAATATTGATGAAATGATATTACAAATTAAATAGAATTATTGAATCTAGATTATAGAACGACTGAAATTTGCATATGTGCTTTCTTTGCTTTCAACTAAAAATCATACTTGAAACTTTCATTTGGCATTTTATGTTAATTAAATGCTAAAATTATAATGATAAGCTTTATCATTAAAATTTCATTATCAAACTATATATAAGTAACAATTTTGATATAAGAAAAGGATAATATATAATTTTCTTTAATAATCCTTGATTTTCTTTTAAGAAATATGTTGTCACCAATTAGGATGATATGTATAATCCAATTCGAGAAAATTTATGGCTTATTCTCACCCTTGATTGTTATTATGGTACAAGAATAAAGATTGCTGAAGAGTCTTCTTTTAGATTAAGTATTAAAAAAAATATTATTTAAAAATTAATATTTAAAATATAGAATAACTTTTTTCAATTTCCATCTAATATCTTAGAAGTTTTATATATTTTTTTTATAGTATGCAACATTCATTCTCTCCTTTTTTTTAATTATTATTCAAACTTTGCATTAGTATGTTTGCTTTCCCAATGAACCTGCGTTATTATTTTCTTATTAAAATCCCTTCTATCTCATTCTTTTACTTCATAAATCCTTCCAGTAATTTTAAAGAAATATTTGCAAGGTTGAAGAAGTACATGCATCTATATATGTATATTTAAATAATTAATTCTTGTCATAATTTTTTTCTTTTTCATTTAACTTCTAGAATTAGGTGTGACATGATTAGACCTCATATATGAATTGCATTATAGTTTCATGCTTCTAGTATGATAAAATTATCTTATTAAAATCTCATCTATCTCATTCTTTTACTTTATAAATCCTCCCAATAATTTCATAGAAATATTTGCAAGGTTGAATGAGTGCATATATCTATATATCCATATTTGAATAATTAATTCTTATAATAATTTTTTTTTAATTTAACTTCTAGAATTGGGTGTGACATGATTAGGCCTTATGTATAAACCACATTACAGTTTCATGCTTTTAGTGTGATAAAATTATCTTATTAAAATTTCATCTATCTCATTCTTTTACTTTATAAATCCTTCCGATAATTTCATAGAAATATTTGCAAGGTTGAATGAGTGCATATATCTATATATCCATATTTGCATAATTAATTTTTATAATGAATTGTTTTCTTTTTCATTTAACTTCTAGAATTGGGTGTGACATGAATAGGCCTTATGTATAAACTGCATTACAGTTTCATGCTTCTAGTATGATAAAATTAAAGTAATATAATTATAATAATATGATGTAAATATATTTGTTTTTTGCTAGTAATAATCAACATGGGCTTAACCGATAGTATTGGTATCATACAATATTTTTTAATAATAAAAATTTTTAAAAGAGATAAAACTTCATTAAGTATTTATTTTTAATAATATATGTGTTATCTAAAGTTTTAAATTTTTAAAACTTTTTAGGTAATTATTAGCTGTTGGAAAATCTTTACAATATTTAAAAAATTCTATAAAATTACATCTTTTCTAAAAAGAATCATATGCAATATTTTCAAGAGTTGCATCATTTATGAAGTTATGTAATCTTTGGACTCTTATAGATCTATAGAACATCATTAAGAAATAACCTACTTCCTTATTCCAACTTTCTATTTTATACTTTCTTAAAATCTTCTTTCTACCCTTCATCTTTTTGGATGGGTTCTTGAGTAAAGGTGATTAAGAAGTACAATCTTACATCACCTTTTGTTGATTATTATATCATGGGAATAGGATTTCCAAGAGCCCTTCTATGGAAGAATTACTATCAAAGCTTCCTAAAACTACCTTATACAATTAAATTCTTTTCTTTTATCATGCTTTTTTCTACGTCTTCAATCCAATACAACAATTCTTTCTAGATCTTGGGGAAGAAATTATAGTGTTAAGTAGAAAATATAAAAAAGAAGTATGATAAAAGAAAAAAATTTAGTTGGATAAAATACTTTCAGAAAGTTTTCTTAAAGACAGTAATTTCTCCTCTTTTAGGTACAAAAGAATTTTGAAAATCCTATCCCTATGATACAATATTGAGTATAAAGGGGATGTAAGATTGCAATTCTTAATCATCTTTAATCAAGAACCCATATGTGAAAAGGTGAAGTATAGAAAGAAGGTTTTAAAAAAGTATAGAATAAAAAGTCTGAATAAGAAAATAAGTTATTCTTTGGTTTCAAATGTTTTGTAGATTTACAAGAGTCCAATGAGAATTAAAAAACTAAGAGAATTAAAGCTTGATCTTGATTAGTCAAAGCTTATATATTAATGTTTACACTATATATGGGGTTCTTGTCATTAAAGCAGTGCATTATGGGCATGCACTTTGTTGGTGCAGAAATCCGTCGCCGCCGGAGGTCGCCGCAATCGAGGCCGCTGGGTGCCGCCGGAGACCTGCAAAACGAAGTTTCGTCCGGAACCGGTGGGGTGGTGGCTCCGGCAGGACCCTCCGACGGTCAAGTTAGTTTCCGGCCAACAGTAATGGAGTGCTCGGAATGAGTTCCGGAGCTTAGAGGTGTGGAGGAGAGCTTAGAGAGTCGAGAGTTCAGAGAGCTTAGCCTTGGTATGTCGGGAGGGGTCCTTTTATAGCGGAGCTTAGTTGATGGTGACGGCTGTGCCGTCTGGCAGAGAGTCGTCGGGCAGCATGGAGTTTGGTACGGAGAGGAA
This sequence comes from Cocos nucifera, assembly GCA_006176705.1. Classification (NCBI taxonomy): domain Eukaryota; kingdom Viridiplantae; phylum Streptophyta; class Magnoliopsida; order Arecales; family Arecaceae; genus Cocos; species Cocos nucifera. The sequence goes on along the minus strand of QRFJ01000070.1, from coordinate 1,975,226 downwards.
GGCGTCGTCCGGTAGATCGTGGGAGCCATACCGGCGAGTCGTGGGCCGCATGGAGTCCGGTACGGAGAGGAAGGCGTCGTCCGGTAGATCGTGGGAGCCATACCGGCGAGCCGTGGGCCGCATGGAGTCCGGTACGGAGAGGAAGGCGTCGTCCGGATAGATCGTGGGAGCCATACTGGCGAGTCGTCGGCCGCATGGAGTCCGGTACGGAGAGGAAGGCGCCGTCCGGTCTTGCTGCAGGCGACAGTTCGTCCAATGGAGTTCGGACTTGTAACAGAGTTCGGCCGAAGGGGGAAGCTGGGGGAGTTCGTCTGGCTGAAGGGTCGGCCATCTGTAGAGTTCGGCCGCGGGACGGTTGCCGAGGAGTTCGACCGCTGAGAGGCCCGAAGAAGCTCGGCTGGCCAGTTGAAGGACTTCGGTTGCTAGTTGGTTCGGCCAGGGCTCGCTGAGGAGTTCGGTCGCCTAGGGTCGGGTCAGGCGGTCCGAAGGGGTTCGGCCACTTGGGCTCGCCTGAAGTCGGTCCGAAGGAGTTCGGCCGTGGGGTCCGAATGGGTTCGGGCTTGTAGGAGAGTTCGGCTGAAGGAAAAACCCGGGAGGAGCTCGGATGGCCGAACGGGCGTCTGGGAGGAGTCCGTCTCCCGAAGAAGTCCAGCCGCTTGGAGTCCAAGGAGCTCGGCCGTCAGGAAGTTCGGCTGGCGGTGGGAGTTCGTCCTCTAGGCAGTTTGGCCCGGACCTTGGCGCAGGGGAGTTCGGCCTCTAGGCAGTTCGGCCCGGACCTTGGTGCAGGGGAGTTCGGCCTCTAGGCAGTTCGGCCCGGACCTTGGCGCAGGGGAGTTCGGCCTCTAGGCAGTTCGGCCGGACCTTGGTGCAGGGGAGTTCGGCCTCTAGGCAGTTCGGCCCGGACCTTGGTGCAGGGGAGTTCGGCCTCTAGGCAGTTCGGCCCGGACCTTGGTGCAGGGGAGTTCGGCCTCTAGGCAGTTCGGCCTCTAGGCAGTTCGGCCCGACCTTGGTGCAGGGGAGTTCGGCCTCTAGGCAGTTCGGCCGTGGTAGGGGCTCGGCCTGGTGCCTGGCGCTAAAGCTCTTCAGCGGCTACTGGTTACATTGGGCTGAGCGTCGGGCCGGGCTTCGGCAGGAGCGGGATTTATCCCCAACAGTAGCCCCCCACTCCCGAGTTCAAAAATTGAAGGAAGGGAGTACCAAAATAGGCGACTGCCGAAGTCTTCTTCCAGGCTCCGCATTTGTTGCATCTGAAGCTCGGGGGAGGTCTCATCTCCAGCCAATATTGACGCTGAAGTTGAGGCTGAGGCTTGGGGGAGACCTCATCTTCAGTCGATGTTTGGAGTTGAAATGGAACTCGTTTCCAGCTAAAGTCGATGAAGCTGATGTTGAAGCCGAAGTAAAACTCGCCTCCTTCGGTCGAGGTCGGATTTGAGCTCCTCGGGGGCGACATTATCTTCATCAGTTGAAGTCGACTCGAGGGAGACCTCCTATCTTGCAGCCGAGGTTGAAGTGCGCGCTCGGGGGAGATCTTATCTCCTACGGCCGAGCTTCCCTCGGGGGAGATCTTACCTCCTGCAGCCGAAGTGAAGTGCGCGCTCGGGGGAGATCTTATCTCCTGCAGCCGAGCTTCCCTCGGGGGAGATCTTATTTCTTGCGGCCGAGGTTGGTGCTCGCGTTAGGACGAGGTTCTCCTCCTGTTCCTAACCGAGATTGTTCCGGTCGCTCGGGAGAGATCTTATCTCTAGCCGAGGTTGGTGCTCGTGTTAGGACGAGGTTCTCCTCCTGTTCCTAACCGAGATTGTTCCGGTCGCTCGGGAGAGATCTTATCTCTAGCCGAGGTTGGTGCTCGTGTTAGGACGAGGTTCTCCTCCTGTTCCTAACCGAGGTTGTTCCGGTCGCTCGGGAGAGATCTTATCTCTGGCTGAACTCATTGTTCGGGAGAGATCTTATCTCTGGCCGAACTTCGCCCTCGGGAGAGATCTTATCTCTGGCCGACCTTGTTGTTCGGGAGAGATCTTATCTCTGGCCGAACTTGTTGTTCGGGAGAGATCTTATCTCTGGCCGAACTTTGCCCTCGGGAGAGATCTTATCTCTGCCGAGGTTGCGGTTCGGGAGAGATCTTATCTCTGGCCGACCTTGTTGTTCGGGAGAGATCTTATCTCTGGCCGAACTTGTTGTTCGGGAGAGATCTTATCTCTGGCCGAACTTTGCCCTCGGGAGAGATCTTATCTCTGGCCGAGGTTGCGGTTCGGGAGAGATCTTATCTCTGGCCGAACTTGTTGTTCGGGAGAGATCTTATCTCTGGCGGAACTCGTTGTTCGGGAGAGATCTTATCTCTGGCCGAACTTCGCCCCCGGGAGAGATCTTATCTCTGGCCGACCTTGTTGTTCGGGAGAGATCTTATCTCTGGCCGAACTTGTTGTTCGGGAGAGATCTTATCTCTGGCCGAACTTTGCCCTCGGGAGAGATCTTATCTCTGGCCGAGGTTGCGGTTCGGGAGAGATCTTATCTCTGGCCGACCTTGTTGTTCGAGAGAGATCTTATCTCTGGCCGAACTTGTTGTTCGGGAGAGATCTTATCTCTGGCCGAACTTTGCCCTCGGGAGAGATCTTATCTCTGGCCGAGGTTGCGGTTCGGGAGAGATCTTATCTCTGGCCGACCTTGTTGTTCGGGAGAGATCTTATCTCTGGCCGAACTTGTTGTTCGGGAGAGATCTTATCTCTGGCCGAACTTGTTTTTCGGGAGAGATCTTATCTCTGACCGAACTTTGCCCTCGGAAGAGATCTTATCTCTGGCCGAGGTTGTCAACGGTCGCTCGGGAGAGATCTTATCTCTAGCCGAGGTTAATGCTCGCGTTAGGACGAGGTTCTCCTCCTGTTCCTAACCGAGGTTGTTCACGGTCGCTCGGGAGAGATCTTATCTCTAGCCGAGGTTGTCAACGGTCGCTCGGGAGAGATCTTATCTCTAGCCGAGGTTGATGTGCGCGCTCGGGGGAGATCTTATCTCCTACGGTCGAGCTTCTCTCGGGGGAGATCTTATCTCCTGCGGCCGAGGTGCGCGCTCGGGGGAGATCTTATCTCCTGCGGCCGAGCTTGTTGCTCGCGTTAGGACGAGGTTCTCCTCCTGTTCCTAACGCGGCGATTATTGACTGCTGCTGCTCTCCTGTCATCGCATAGTTTTCGCATCCAGAAATAATATTATGCAGAGGGGAGAATTTTACCGAAGGGAAATCGTGGACAGCGCGCTCTCGTTTGAGGGGTCGACGGGGCGTTGTTCCTCGGAGCTCCCTCGAGCAGCAAGTCCCGTCCAGACGACCTCCTCTATCTCATGCCGGCCTTCATAATTTGGACCATGCTTCTCTTGACTTTGTCGCTGGGGATGACAATCACCGATGTAGCTAGCTCCTAGCTCCTCCCCGGGGTGGCGTTGATGACGCCGCGGGACGGCCAACCTTCTTGTCTTTTCCGGTTACGGCAGTGCCTATAGCCGATCTTCTCCTTGATCGCGCATGTTTGGAGAGGCCGTAGTCCTTCAGGTCTTGGCGGTTGGCTCTTAACTTTGCCGAGAATTCGAGTTAGAGGAGCGGGTCGTAGTTGCGGAACCTTCGGAGAGGGGGGCTTCGTTCCGTCCTTGCCGGCGCCGAACTTTATTTTGGAGGTTGAGTTGAGGAGTTCGGCTTTCCACCGAGCTTCATTTTACCTTGATGCCGAGCTTTGGGGGGAGCCCGGCTTTTCTCCGAGCCGAACTTCTTTCCGCTTCGGTGGGAAAACTTCTGCTCTCTGTTTCTCTCTTCGGGGCGATTGGGCTCTTCCTTAAGGCTGATTTCTCACGCCCTCATGGCGGGCTTGCTGGTGGAGTCGCTACCGGAGGCTGCTGTAAAGCGTGCAACGCCTCCGTGAGGCCACGGCCACGGATCTGTCGGTCAAGCAGGCCGAACTGCTTCACATCCACCGTGGGTGCAGGTGGAACCTAGGCCGCCGGGGCTGAAGCAGGAGCAGACGGGCCTGGACGGGATCGGGTCGCAGAGGCCACCGAACGCCGTGCGGAAGCTCTCCTGGGTGGCATTTTCTCTTCAAAAGAGAAAAGGAAGATATCTGGAGAAGGAAGAGAAGGGTCGCCGAGCACTCCTTTAAGAACAAGGGAACCTCGAAGGTTCAATCCCTTCTTCCAGCGCCAATCTGTTGGTGCAGAAATCCGTCGCCGCCGGAGGTCGCCGCAATCGAGGCCGCTGGGCGCCGCCGGGGACCTGCAAAATGAAGTCCCGTCCGGAACCGGTGGGGTGGTGGCTCCGGCAGGACCCTCCGACGGTCAAGTTAGTTTCCGGCCAACAGTAATGGAGTGCTCGGAATGAGTTCCGGAGCTTAGAGGTGTGGAGGAGAGCTTAGAGAGTCGAGAGTTCAGAGAGCTTAGCCTTGGTATGTCGGGAGGGGTCCTTTTATAGCGGAGCTTAGTTGATGGTGACGGCTGTGCCGTCTGGCAGAGAGTCGTCGGGCAGCATGGAGTTTGGTACGGAGAGGAAGGCGTCATCCGGTAGATCGTGGGAGCCATACCGGCGAGTCGTGGGCCGCATGGAGTCCGGTACGGAGAGGAAGGCGTCGTCCGGTAGATCGTGGGAGCCATACCGGCGAGCCGTGGGCCGCATGGAGTCCGGTACGGAGAGGAAGGCGTCGTTCGGTAGATCGTGGGAGCCATACTGGCGAGTCGTCGGCCGCATGGAGTCCGGTACGGAGAGGAAGGCGCCGTCCGGTCTTGCTGCAGGCGACAGTTCGTCCAATGGAGTTCGGACTTGTAACAGAGTTCGACCGAGGGGGAAGCTGGGGGAGTTCGTCTGGCTGAAGGGTCGGCCATCTGTAGAGTTCGGCCGCGGGACGGTTGCCGAGGAGTTCGACCGCTGAGAGGCCCGAAGAAGCTCGGCTGGCCAGTTGAAGGACTTCGGTTGCTAGTTGGTTCGGCCAGGGCTCGCTGAGGAGTTCGGTCGCCTAGGGTCGGGACTTCAGGCGGTCCGAAGGGGTTCGGCCACTTGGGCTCGCCTGAAGTCGGTCCGAAGGAGTTCGGCCGTGGGGTCCGAATGGGTTCGGGCTTGTAGGAGAGTTCGGCTGAAGGGAAAACCCGGGAGGAGCTCGGATGGCCGAACGGGCGTCTGGGAGGAGTCCGTCTCCCGAAGAAGTCCAGCCGCTTGGAGTCCAAGGAGCTCGGCCGTCAGGAAGTTCGGCTGGCGGTGGGAGTTCGTCCTCTAGGCAGTTTGGCCCGGACCTTGGCGCAGGAGAGTTCGGCCTCTAGGCAGTTTGGCCCGTACCTTGGTGCAGGGGAGTTCGGCCTCTAGGCAGTTCGGCCCGGACCTTGGTGCAGGGGAGTTCGGCCTCTAGGCAGTTCGGCCCGGACCTTGGTGCAGGGGAAGTTCGGCCTCTAGGCAGTTCGGCCCGGACCTTGGTGCAGGGGAGTTCGGCCTCTAGGCAGTTCGGCCCGGACCTTGGTGCAGGGGAGTTCGGCCTTTAGGCAGTTCGGCCGTGGTAGGGGCTCGGCCTGGCGCCTGGCGCTAAAGCTCTTCAGCGGCTACTGGTTACATTGGGCTGAGCGTCGGGCCGGGCTTCGGCAGGAGCGGGATTTATCCCCAACACACTTTATCTTGGTTTAGCAAGTCTACTAAGATCTTACCAATAACCCCATGGAAGCGGCCCTAATCTCCTTACTTGCAAAGGCAAAACTCATTAAGAGTGTCCACAACCTCATTATTCACCCCATATAAGCTATGACTTTTGTTAAGGACATTGTCCAGCCTATTTTGTTGTGGATATCATAGTGCCTTCATATGGATAAAGAACTTTTATATAGTGTTATACCCCCACTATTCCAAAGATAAAAATGCTCTAAAAATGCAACCTACATGTTGTCTTTTTATGGATTGTAACTTAACTAAATTTTTTTAAACTCTAAGCAGTGATACGAGTAGAACCCTAAACTAACATAATCTTTTAGGGTAGGCTACAATTAAGTCTATCTCTTTTAAGCCTGTAATGATCCCATGCATCTCATGATTTTAGTAATTTGTCACTAGATAAAGATTTTGGTAAGAGATGAGCTAGCATTTGATCGTTAGAAAGATATTCAAATAGTACCTTACCTTTCTTCACAAGATTCCCAACGTGATTCTATCTCATAGCAATATATTAACTAATTTATGAGAAATGATTTTACCCATAGTCTTTTTACGACCAATATGTCCCAATCTATAATGTCAAATATAATACAGATCATCATCAATATAAATAGAAATAATAGCATCTTTATGTAAACTAAGTGAGTACATATCATCCTTAACATATCCTTTCCAACAAATGATCCAATTTTAAAGATGATCACTTTTTGGGAACCAAATATAATTTTAAAACTATGATCATCATGTTTCTTAATATAAATAAGATTTTTTCTAATTACAAGAATATAATGAACATTTTGAAGAGTGAAGATTTTTTCACATGTAAGAAAAAGTTGAACTGTCTTTTTGCCAATGACAATACTAGTAGAGGAGTTGCCCATGAATGTAGTCTTCTTATTATCAAGAGTCTCTTGAACATACTCCTGTAAGGAGTTACATGGTAAGCTATATCCGAAGCAATCCATCCGAAGCAATCCACCATCGTTCATCCATTAAACCATAAGAATTTCAACATGACAATCATTTCTTCATTAACTTCCATTATATTAGTTTTATCTTCTTTTTTTTCTTTGTAAAACTGACACACCTTTGAAAGATGTTCCATCTTTCCGCAAATATAGTAGGAACTTTTATTTTTCTTGTTCCCCTTCTTCTTAAAAGCCTCTTTCTTTTTTTTGAAATTAGAAAAATTCTTTTTCCATTATGAAACTTGTTTTTAGGATTGGAGGAGAATGTTGAAACCCCAACATCATGAATATTGCCATCTTTTCCTTGATTCTCATGTTTATCTCTTTTACATACTTCACATTCAATTTGAATGTGCCACAGCAATTCATCTAATTTTAAAATTTTTTTTATGCTTTAAATATCTTTAATAGTCCTTCCATTAAGGTGGAAACTTACCAATAATTGTAGAAACTTGAAAAGTCTCCGATAATGATTCACCCGCATCAACATAATCACATGTAATATTATTCAAAATATTTATTTGCTCAATAAGAGGCTTTGAATTAATCATCTTAAAATCAATATATTTATTAATAAAAAAAATGATTTTTAGCATCTCCATTGATGTAGCTTTGCTGGAGAGCATTTCATAACTCTAGAGCGGTACCATACTCATAAAATACGTTAAATAGATGATTGGTCATGGCATTGAGAAAAGTATAACGGCATATGTAGCCGTCTTTTAGCCACTTTCATTGTTTCTTGGTGCACTCCCCGTTGCTTCTTTCTTTTTATGGATAGTGCATGGTCTAGGCAACTCTAATAATAGTGAGATAAAAATAATTTTTTATCACTCATCTCTTATAGTATAACCCAAGAATTTAGTTGGATAAGACACTTTCAAGAAGCTTTCTTAAAGATAATGATTTTTCTTCTTTTAGATGCAAAAGACTCTTGGAAATCCTATCCCCAGGATATGATATCCAATATAAAGATAAAGATGAGGTAAGATTTCACTTCTTAATCACATTTAATGAAGAACCCATACCAAAAGAATCAAGTATAGAAAAAAGGTTTTAAAAAAGTATAAAATAAAAAGTTTGAATAAGAAAGCAAGTGATTTCTCAATTGCAGATGTTCCATAGATTTATAAAAGTCCAAGCATAACTTCAAAAATCCGAACATGATTCTTTTTAGAAAAGATATAATTTTGTAGAATTTTTGAAATATTGTAAAGATTTCCCAATGACTAACACCTACCTAAAACTTTTTAAAATTTAAAATTTTATATTTTATTAGAAATAAATAATTAGAAGAAAAAAAAACCTGCTAAGAATATTTTTCATCCTTATGGCATTCAAGCCGGTCCATATAAAAGATAGTTTTCGATAGTTATAGATATATGCTTAGCTCAACCTTTAATTCAATATGTTTGGTCGGTTGTACTGGCTCAACCCATGAATCTTATGGGATTATGGGCTCAACCATCCAAACTAGCCGTTAAATCCCCTCACCTAATCCATTTAGGATATGAATGGAACAGGCCATCCCTTCGCAGTTTCAAACATTGGTTTTATGAGGTTTGTTTGACCAAACTAAAATGATATAGTGATGATCATATTATCAGGACAAACATGTTCCATAAGTGAATTCACCAGCGTTGGCTAGTTATGTTGACAGATGGGCTCAACCTAAAGTAGCTTAGTCTTCACCCAAAAATTTAAAATACATAAATTACTCTGCCGTCCAGCATCTAGTCTGAGTTAGTTTTGATGCGTTTAGAAATTTGGGTGTCACTCTCTAACGGTGCCATTGCTTTTTTAATAATTCGGGCATATTTATCCTTGTAAGCAACTTTATACAGCAGCATAGTGTGTACCATGGTTTACCATACTGGACCAAATTGATCGATATAGAATGGATCGAGTCAGATCGATGAAGAATCGAGACGGTTCCGACTAATTTTTTGATTATATTGATTCATATATGGTTCGGTATGATACAGCTTGATATAATCCGATTTAATTTTTTTTGATCATTAGATTATATTTTTTTAAATTTTTTATTATCAATATAGATCGACATGGTACCGTATCGATCAACAATTAGTATGGTGTCCGATACCAATACATAAAATCTTGATATATATATATATATATATATATATATATATATATATATATATATATATATATATATATATATATATATATATATATATTATTTTTTAAAAATAAATCTACATAATATTTATCAAGTTTTTAATCCATCTATTTGTAAGGATCCTGGCCATCCATCAAATGACCTTTCTTGCGTGTAGATCTCCATTATCGTTCCTTATGGTTACGGTAGGGCTGATCGAGCTTGATCAGATATTTTTCTCTTTTCTCGATCTGCATATGGTAAAGACAAGCATGATCTATTTGTAAAAGCTTGAGATTGATCGTACTTGATTTAAAATTAAATTTGAGATTTAATTATAAGATAAAACTTGATTTATTTACTATTATTTCGAGCCAATTATGGTTACTTTTGAATGAGAGCTGTTGACGCAGAAACTGATCGTCGTCGGAATCTACTAGAGTGGAGGCCGATGAGGTCGCCGTCAGGGACCTGCAAAATAAAATTCCGTCCGGAGCCGGTTGGGGGTGGCTCCGGCAGAACCCTCCGACGATCAAGTCAGCTTTGGCTAACAGGAATAGAGTGCTCGGAAATGAGTTCCGGAGCTTGGAGAAGAAGAGGAGAGCTTAGAGATTAGAGATTAGCGTATCTGAAGGGTCCTTTATAGGCAGAGCTTAGTTGATGGTGACGGCCATACCGTCTGGTAGCGAGCTGTTGGAGCTGCATGAAGTTTGGTACGGAGAGAAAGACATCGTCAGGTGGATAATGACAGCCATACTGGCAGGTCATGGGCTGCATGAGGTTGGTTACGGAAAGAGTGATGTCGCCAGTTGTGGCGGCTATGTTGTCCGATCTCGTCGTCTGTCGCAGACTGATGGCAACAGTTCATCCAGAGGAGCTTGGACTTGTGGAGGAGTTCGATCGAAGGAGAAGCTCGGGAGAAGTTCGGCTCCTGCAGATGCAGGAGTGGGGTTTATCCCCAATAATAGCCTCCCCACTTCTGAGTTTGAAACTCAAAGGAAGGGAGTGCAGAAAAGGCGACTGTCGAAGTTCTCTTTTGGTCTCCATGCTGGCTCAGATCGAAACTCGGGGGAGATCTCATCTCCCACTAAAGTTGATATCGAAGTTGAAGTCTGAAGGGGATCTCATTTTCGACCAAGGTTGAGATAGGCTTCGTCTACTGCGATCGAGGTTAGAGGTTGAGCTCCTCGGGGCGATATTGTCTCCAGTAGCCGAGGTTAATACGGGCGCTCGGAAGAGATCTGATCTCAGAACGAGGTTGTCTTCGATCTCATCTCTGATCGAGGTTGTCTCGACCGCTCGGGAGAGATCTCATCTCTGGCCGAGGTTGACACGGTCGCTCGGAAGAGATCTTATCTCTAGTCATGGTCGAAGTTAAAGCTCTCCAGCCGAGGTTGGCACGGTCGCTCGAGAGATCTTATCTCTGATCGAGGTTGAAGTTGAAGCTCTCCAGCCGAGGTTGGCACATGGTCGCTCGAGAGAGATCTTATCTCTGATCGAGGTTGAAGTTGAAGCTCTCCAGCCGAGGTTGGCATGGTCGCTCGGGTGAGATCTTATCTCTAACCGAGGTCGAAGTTGAAGCTCTCCAGTCGAGGTTGGCACGGTCGTTCGGAAGAGATCTTATCTCTGACCAAGGTTGAAGTTGAAGTTGAAGCTCTCCAGTCGAGTTGGCACGGTCGCTCGGGAGAGATCTTATCTCTGGCCGAGTAGAAGTTAAAGCTCTCCAGCCGAGGTTGACACGATCGCTCGGGAGAGATTTTATCTCTAGCCATGGTCAAAGTTGAAGCTCTCCAGCCAAGGTTGACACGGTCGCTCGGGAGAGATCTTATCTCTGGCCGAGGTTGAAGTTGAAGTTCTCTAGCCGAGGTTGGCACGGTCGCTCGAAAGAGATCTTATCTCTGACCGAGGTTGATGTGGGCGCTCGCGTTAGGACGAGGTTCTCCTCCTATTCCTAATGGGCTGTGGGAGCACATTTGGACCGTCGTCCACGCCTCTCTCCCTCCGTCTCGTCCTTTATGAACGAGGCCTTCGACTTTGCTCGCGTTAGGATGAGGTTCTCCTCCTGTTCCTAACGGGTTGTGGGGGCACATACGGACCGTCGTCCGTGCCTCTCCCCCCATCTTCGTCCTTTGTGAACGAGGCCTTCGACTTTGCTCGCGTTAGGACGAGGTTCTCCTCCTGTTCCTAACGAGCTGTGGGGGCACATTCGGACCATCGTCCGTCTTCCCCTGTCTCGTCCTTTGTGAACGAGGCCTTCGACTTTGCTCGCGTTAGGACGAGGTTCTCCTCCTGTTCCTAAGCCGGCTGTGGGGGCACATGACGGACCGTCGTCCGTCGCCTCTCCCCTCCGTCTCGTCCTTTGTGAATGAGGCCTTCGACTTTGCTCGCATTAGGACGAGGTTCTCCTCCTTGCTTCCTAACAGGCTGTGGGGGCACATTCGGACCATCGTCCGTCTCCCCTTTCTCGTCCTTTGTGAACGAGGATTTCGACTTTGCTCGCATTAGGACGAAGTTCTCCTCCTGTTCCTAACGCGGCAACTATCGATTGCTTCTTCCCTATCATCACATAGTTTTTGCGCCCAGAGACAATATTATTTGTTGGGGGAGAATTTTACCGAGGAAAAGTTTTTGCAGCACATTTCTGTTTCAGGATCGTGGGGGCGTTGCTCCTCCAGGTTCTCTCCGGCAGTAAGTCCCAGGCCGGACGACCTCCTCTATCTCATGCTGGCCTTCTCAATTTGGAGCAAGCTCTTGGCTTTGTCGCTGGGAGATGACGAACCACCGATGCACCAAGCTCCTCCTCGGAGTAACGTTGATGACGCCGTGAGGCGGTCGATCTTGTCATTTCTGGTTACGGCAGTGCCCTTGGCCGATCTTCTCCTATTTTAGACCGGCGTCGAAGGAATTTATCCAGCCGCCCCTTTCTAACGAGCTCCTCAATTTCGTCTCGGAGCTGGATGCATTCCTCAGTGTCGTGGCCGTGGTCGCGATGGTAGAGGCAGTACTTGCTTCGATCGCACTTGTTTGGGGGAGACCGTAACCCTTCTGCTCTTGGCAGCTGGTTTTTAACTTTCATGAGAATTTGAGTTCGAGGAGTGTTGAGGGGGGCGCAGTCATGGAACCTTTCGAGAGGGGGACTTTTTCGCGTCCTTCTGTCAAAAATTTCTTGATGGCAAGCTCGAAAAGTTCGGGCCTTGCTTGCGCTGTGGAGGTCGTAAGTGCGGTCGAACTTCATTCTGTCCCTTTGTGAAACCTACGGGAGAACTTCATGCTCCTTTGTCAGGGCTTTCTTGTAGTCATACTCGAGAGGAAGTCCTCGCTTGCCCTGGGGCGGTCGTGAGCGCGACCGAACTTCATCTTACCTCCTGTAAAATCTTTGTAGGGGGCTTCCTTGGTGACATACTCGAGCGGAAGTTCGGCCTCACTTGCGCCAAACTTCATTCCGACGATGAGGTTTGAGGGGGGAGTTCGACCTTACTTGCGCCGAACTTTATTCTGATGACGAGCTTCGAGGTGGAATTCGGCCTCACTCGCACCGAATTGGAGAACTTCCTGCTTCTTTGTCCTTCAACTTGAAGGCTTCTTCCACGCGGGCATATCTCTCGGTCTGAGCCAGCAAATCGGCGAAGTTCCTTGGATACTTTCTTTCCAGGGAGAACAGCAAGTCATTTTTCTGAAGGCTGCCTTTGAGTGCGGCCATCGCAACAGACTGGTCCAAGTTTCGGACCTCCAATGCTGCGGCGTTGAATCGGATGACGTAAGCCCGGATGGATTCCCCCCACTTCAGCTTGATACTTATCAAAAAATTCGAACCTCGGTGTGGACGTCGGCTGCTAACGAAGTGAGCCACGAACTGACTGCTCATCTGGTCAAAACAGAAGATCGTACTCGGCTTCAATGCCGAGTACCAGTTTCTAGCTACTCCCTTTAAGGTAGATGGGAAAGCTCGGCACAGTATGGCATCTGAAGCACCGTAGAGTAGCATCATGGCACGGAAGGCCTCCAGATGATCAACCGGATCAGAAGTTCCATCGTAGCTTTCAAATTGAGGGAGCTCGAAGTTCGGTGGAACGGATTCTTGCATAATTCGAAGGAAGAAAGGAGGTTTGGCGTGGACATCTGCATGATGAGCCAGGGCGACGTGGCCGAGCTCTTCAATCCGTCGGTCCATCTTCCGCAGTCTGCGATCGAGGGCGTCGTCTTGGTTGCAGATCTTGAGGGGCTTTCAGCTACAAATAGGGAAGGTCTCCCCCAGGAGAGAACTGTGATTCAAACATGGATCCTCGGCTCTCTATTTTTCCTTCTCAGGGGCGATAGGTACGTTGGCCCTAGTACTCTTCCTTGGGACCGGTTTTCGATATTTCGATGGTGGGTTTTCTGATGGAGTCGCCATCGGGGGCTGCTGTATGGCCTGCAATGCCTTTGTGAGGCCACGGACCTGTCGGACAAGCAGGTCGAACTGCTTCACATCTACCGTGGGTACAGATGAAACCCGAGCTGCTGGGGCTGAAGTAGGAACAGATGGATCTGGACTGGATCGGATCGCAGAGGCTGTCGAGTGTCGAGTCGAAGCTCTCCTTGGAGGCATTTTCTCTTCGAAAGAGAAGAGGGAGATCTCCAGAGAGGGAAGAGAAAAATCATCGCCGAGCACTCCTTTAAGAATAAGAAAACCTCGGAGGTTTGGGGTTGTCCTTCCTCTAGCGCCAATCTGTTGACGTAGAAACTGGTCGTCGTCGAAATCCGCTGGAGTAGAGGCCGATGAGGTCGCCACCGGGGACCTGCAAAATAAAGTTCTGTCTGGAGCTGGTTGGGGGGGTGGCTTCGGTAGAATCCTCCGACGATCAAGTCAGCTCTGGCCAACAGGAATGGAGTGCTCGGAAATGAGTTCCAGAGCTTGGAGAAGAAGAGGAGAGCTTAGAGATCAGAGATTAGAGATTAGCGTATCTGGAGGGTCCTTTATAGGCGGAGCTTAGTTGATGGTGACAGCCATACCATTTGGTAGCGAGTTGTTGGGGCTGCATGGAGTTCGGTACGGAGAGGAAGGCGCCGTCAGGTAGATAATGACAGTCATACTGGCAGGTCATGGACCGCATGGGGCTGGTTACGGAGAGAGTGGTGTCGTCAGTTGTGGCGGCCATGTCGTTCGGTCTCATCGCCTATCGCAGATTGATGGCGATAGTTCGTCCATAGGAGCTTGGACTTGTGGAGGAGTTCGGCCGAAGAAAAAGTTCGGAAGAAGTTCGGCTCCTGCAGGCGCTTGGCTGGAACAATGCGGAGAGAGTTCAGCTCTTGCGGGAGTCTGACTGAAGCTCGGTGGTTGAGTTCGGCTAAAGTCCGGCTGCTGGGAGTCCAAGAAGCTCAGCCCCTGAGGAGTCCGAAAAAGTTCGACCACTGAGGAGTCCAAAAAAATTCGACCGCTAAACAGTTCGGCCGACTGTAACAGTTCAGCCAAGACCCATCCGCTGAAGCTCTTTCGTGGCTACTGACCGCATCAGACTGGGCATCGAACTTGACTTCGGCAGGAGTGGGGTTTATCCCCAATAAGAGCTAAACATGAGCTTAATTGATCTGCTTAATAATCATAGACTTAGATGAATCAATTCAAGTTGAAACCAAGTGCAATTCAGGCTTGAATTATAGCTTCATTCAAGCATGTACATTATATCCTCATCTTACTATTTTATAATAAAATTATATTATTATATTTATTGATAAATGTAAATGTTATCAGATTTTGTATGATAACAATAATGGCAGCGTGAGTTATTATCGTCGGGCGAGTTATAAGAGAAGCTAAAAAAGAAGGGCAGGGCGGAGTAAAGAAGAGAGAGAGAGGGGGGAGATGCTGTCGTCAGCGTTCGATTCACGGTCGGTGCAGCTGATCCTGGTGGGGCTTCTCCTCATGATCGCCTCCTTCTATGCCGGCACTCTCTTCGGCCCTAAACCCTCCTCCGTCGTCGTCCAACCCAACCATCTCACCTCCTCCTCCTCCTCCTCCTCCTCCTCCCAAGGTTTTTATCCATCCTTGCCCCCGTCCTTTTTCAGATCTTGTCACTAGCGAAACCAATCTGTCGTGTAAAGTGTTGTGCATGTGGTTACTCGCTCAAATATCAAATCTTAAGGTAATAGATGTGATTTTTTAACCCCAAGCTGTATGAGATCTTGAATTTACCTCAGTAGCAGAGTGTTCGCGGATCTTTGAAGTTAGTTGGTAGCGATGTTATGCAATTTGGCACTAATGATGTGGGGATTACTTGTGACACCTCAAGCTTTTTGGAGTGAAGTGAATGTTGTTATGAGATCTTGAGTTTCTTTCAACCTGAAAATGTTCACTGGTGTTGAATGTTGGTGAGAGTTGATGTCATCAAACTCTGGGAATAATTATGTAGGAATTAATAGCTCACATCTTGATTTTTTTTGTTTTTTCCAATTTGATTGTGTGTGAGATATTGATTTTCCTTTAACCGCTAGGAGTTCACTGATCTTGAGTGATAGTTGGAGTTTATTGTTTCCTTTTTTGGGATTAATGGTGTACTAAACACTTATTCACACACCAAACTTTATAGTAAAACATGTGATTTTTCTTTTGTAAAAATGTATGAGAGTTTATTAAGCCATGGTGCAGTGGTAAGGTTGCTCCATTGTGACCTGAAGTTCAGAAATTCGGAACACTAAATCAGGCACTCCGCATGCGAACATAAGGCTGTGTACATCTGATCCTCTTCAGACCCTACAATGGCCGGAGCCTCCTGCACTGGGCCTTAAACCTAGCTGAGGTTGTTGTATCTATGTGTTATTATTTCCACTGATGCTGATAGGATTGCAATTTTTGAGGTTCGATACTATTGTAAAGTGTGTTTATGGTGATATTTGATGATTTGATTGGATTTGTTTATATTTTGGGATCCTTGACTAATTTTCTTCCATTTATATGAGATAAATTTATATCATGCAAGGTTTACATCCCAGCAGGATGGGGGGCGTCCCGATCGTCACGTCCGTTCCTGTGAAAAAATGGGACCAGGATGGGCTCGGGACTTTGAAACCCATCCATGTAAGGAGAGAAGAAGAATGAAGGAAAGATGAAAAAAATGAAAAAAATGAAAGGAATGAAGAAGAAAAATGAAGAAAAGAAAAGAAAGGAGAAGAAAAAGAATGAAAAAGGAAAGGAAAGGAAAGAAAGAAAGAAAAGTAGAGGAAAAGAAAGAAAAAAGGAAGAAGAGAGAAAGCTGGAGGATATCCACCAAAATGCATGGCCGGTACTACTATTGGGATGGAATAGGATAGTGGAATGTCCCATGGAGAAACCGGGACATCTTTGTCCTATGGAATTTAAAACCTTGATATCATGTTCTTTGTATAATGTTCACATCTTTCAAAGTTGACATCTCCTACCTTCCTCTTTTATATCAGTTCTGATCAGTTGTTTTTCAAAGTTCGCATCTTTTACCTTCATCTTCTATATCAAGTTTATGATTGTGCTCATAGTTTTGCTTCAACCCTTCATGAGGTTGGCGCATGCGCATGATTATCATTTTCCTCCCCAAATTAGAGTAAGATAACACCACAAGGCTTATCGAATGTCATTAGAGCTACAGAATACATCCGCTTCCCCTTTTTAATTCTTGAGAAATGACCAAACCTCCTTTCTAGACTTGGATATTTTTGGACTCAGATGTTGCTTTTATTTCTCAACAAAAATAAGTTGGAAAAGGAAATAATGCAACTTGTCTTTAGCAATTGTGTTCTGGTATTTATGTATATGAATCTTGTACAGACATATGAGTGCTAGGGAATATTTCAAAATTGTCCAAACTATAAATATGCTTATGTTTCCATAATATGATTTGCTTCATCAGTTCTTTGAGACCCATGGTCATATATGGTAATGGCAGGCACAGCCAACAGTCCTGCACAGTTTATGCTACAAAAGTTCTCAAGAGTTATTACAAAGCTTCTCTAGGTCTACTATCTTAGCAGCCTTAACAACCTTATTGTTTTTTATCATTTTCAGGTGAACTGCAGTTCAAAAATAGAGTTGCTCTTACATATAGAACAAAATCAATCATCATTCCGGAAAGTGGAGTGAATGTATGCCCTCTGGAATACAATGAATATATTCCTTGTCATGATAGAACTTATATAAAAAGCATACTTCAAAATTTAGATATCTCTAGGAAAGAAGAGCTTGAAAGCCATTGCCCTCTGCCTGAGAAGCGATTATTTTGCTTGGTTCCCCCACCTAATGATTATAAGATACCAATAAAATGGCCAACTAGTAGGGATTATGTTTGGCGCAGTAATGTCAATCATTCACATCTTGCTGAAGTCAAAGGAGGGCAAAATTGGGTGCATGAGAAGGGTAAGCTCTGGTGGTTCCCTGGTGGTGGTACTCATTTCAAGCATGGCGCTTCTGAGTACATTGAAAGGTACATTTGCATGTTGTTTCATTTACATATACTGTTAATACACATCATTTATGTTGGCAAGACGGGAACAATCTGGGATCATATCGCTAGTTTTGATATATGAATTGTTTTTCTTTCTAGTTAACCTTGTTTACTTGAGTTTATACTGCTAGAACTGCCTTAGTTCTCCGAATGTTACTTAAATTGTAGATCTATTCAGTCCCTCTAGTTTAGGAAGATATCTTTTATTGTTATTCTCTTATTTCCACTATCTTATAAGACAAATGGTTTATTCCAAATCAATATGGTTCTATTTGTACATGCAGGTTAGGAAATATGGCAACTAATGAGACAGGTGATCTACGCACAGCAGGAGTGGTTCAAGTGTTGGATGTTGGTTGTGGTGTTGCCAGCTTTTCAGCTTATCTACTGCCGTTAGACATTCAGACAATGTCTTTTGCTCCCAAAGATGGCCATGAAAATCAGATTCAATTTGCTTTAGAGCGAGGAATTACTGCAATGATTTCTGTATTCGCGACAAAACAATTACCTTTACCCCGAAACTCATTTGAAATGGTTCATTGTTCACGTTGCCGTGTTGATTGGCATGAAAATGGTAAATCTTGCCAAGCTTCTGGAGATTTTGCAATAGTTTTAGCCATAGTTTCATGTTATCTATGATACCAATGCACAGTTGGGTCCATTCACAAACTTTCTGGATGATACATAGTGTGCTAAATCACACACATTGTATGTTAAGAAGTGCTATTTTCTGTTTTCTAGTTTTAGTTGCAGAATTGAAAATTGCTAACAAAAAAGCTCACAGAAATTTTGCGTATGTTTTTTCCTAGGGATACTGATGCTGCACATATTTAATGTGCACATAGGGGTACTGATGCTGCACGTGTTTAATGTGCACATACATCATTTTGTTTTCATTTCAGTGTATCTATATTTTGTGAAGGATATTGATTGATTTTGCACAATAGACTATTTTCCTTACCAATTATGCATTGCATATCCTCCTCTCTTTCCTCATGTATCTTGAATGGCAAAGTCATATTCATCTTAGGATTTTCCAAGTGCATTGTTTGAGCCCAGGGCCCAGAATAAGTGCTAAAAATCTTCTTATCTCCAGGACATATCTGTGCTAATTAAATAAAAGTATCATCATGCTGTACTATTTCTGCTAGCTATATGATTTCTAAAGCTGCTAAGTTTCTAGCTGATACAACGGAAGAATTTTCATTCAAGGAGAACATGTCAGGTTGTTCAATGTTCTTGATGATCCCAAGAGAAAAATAAAAGCAGTTTATACATGGAACAACTAAACTATTATAAGTTGAATTTTCTTTTTTTCCTTTTGTATACTAAGATCACATGTATGCTTATAGAGTCTGACTCTCTATTTTCTGTTCTAGGTTAAGTTTATCAAATATTTCTAAACATGCATTTTGATATGTATATTTGTTTTCTCTATACCAAATATTTTGAGTTATTTCATGTTGTTCAATTATGGTTAGATAGCAAAACATTTCAAAATATCTGAGTAATGATTAGAATGGTAGGTCATTGTCCGAAGATCTGATCACTTGTTTTTTTTTTCTTGACCAAATGAGTTTTACTCTTGGAGATTTTTGTGGTTTCTATAGTTATAGATCAATATTTGGCAGCTGAGCCAAAGAAGAAGGGAAACATTAGAAAAAAATAAAGAAAAATAAATAATTCAAAATAAATCAGATGTCATTTTAGCATCTATTATATTGTTTGGGACCTTTTAATGTCTTATTTCAGTGGTTTCTTGCTAAAATACTATTCTTTAGAATGAAAAGTTCATGGGTCATTTTTCACATCATTTTGGAATGTGATATTTCTTTGCCTGAGTACAATCATTTGTGAGATTCAAACATTAGGATAACCAAACTGATATCAAAACATTTACTTTTCTAAATTTCTTTTGAACCCAATATCAGTGTTTCCATATCCTCTCGTAACTTGAAAGTTCTAAATTCAATTTTAAAGAATACTTGGTTGAATTTGAAGGAATTACAAAAAAAAAAAATATTAAAGGACAGTGCAAGCTGTTAATATATATATAGTAAATTTGGGCCTGTAAGTTACTTTTAGCTGAAACCTTGCCCTTTTTTTAAAAAAAAAAATATTTAGCTTGAGCCAAAACCAAAATGTTTGCATCAATTTTGTATTTTGGCTAAAGGTTCACCCTGTGTTCCATAAAATCTTCATTACCTATGTGGATTCTTTTTCAGGATGTTTATTATTTTCTTTCATATTTAAGGAGAAAACATCCTTTTTATTTATTTATACTCCTTCCAAACCGACTAATTGTTACAAAAATTGAAATAGAATTATAGGTTCAGTATCCTGTTACAGATTTGTGCTTTAGCGAGGTAGACTGGATGGAGTCAGGGAATGAGGAACACTTGTTAGCAATCCCTTACAAAAAATGAGAGGGGGAAGAGATAGACAGACAAACATGTGCGCATGCACGCGTGCATGTTCACACACACGCAGAGTGAGTTTTGGTTTCCCTCCCATGTCTTGAATCGGTAGTATTTTTTCCTGGTGAATCTGGCTCATAGTAACAAGTTTACCATAGATTCATGGACTTGGAACTGTTGGACCAAATGATGAATGAACATTCAGGAGAGAGATCAAAAATTTTGTATTGTAATTTGCTTGAGTTTTCATGAATTTTATCTCAAGCATGTGTAGGCAATCTATTCCTATGAAATTCTATTTGACCATCTTAGTCAAGGTATGGTTATAACATTGGAAGAGAGAAATAAATTGCTTGTTTAAATTAAAATTCCTTCAAGGCCGTACAAGGAGTCTATGGAAGTGTATTTCCTATGGCATTAATGAATTCAATAATTGTTAGGACTTTTGGGAATTATTAAATTATATTAGAAAATTAATATCTCAGTAAGGTTTGCAAGGTCAGCATGGCAAAAAAAATATGCAATGCTCTTTTGTTCCAAGGTCACTGTGCCAAAAGATATGCAATGCTTTTTATTCCCCTTTCTGCATAAAGTCTTGGCTTATCTAATGGTTGATTCTTTGCAAAGTGAATAATCTTTAAAGAAATTAGACCATGGAATAGCCATATATTTTTATTTAACCTTTTCTTTACTTTGATGCTCACTTGATTTTATATTTTTTTTTAACATCAAGAGGGTATACTGCTTAAAGAAGTGGATCGCCTTTTGAGACCAAATGGATACTTTGTGTACTCAGCTCCTCCTGCCTACAAGAAAGACAAAAATTACCCACTTATCTGGGAGAAACTGATAAACTTGACAACAGCCATGTGCTGGAAACTCATTTCTCAACAGGTCCAGACTGCTATATGGCTGAAACCAGATAATGAATCATGCTGGCTACAGAATTCTGAGAAAAATCTATTGACTATATGTGAACCTGTTGACGATTCTATGCCATCATGGAAAACTCCATTAAGAAACTGTGTGTGGGCAAACACTGAGCAGTCATATGTTCAGAAACTCCCTCCTAGACCTGACCGCCTTTCAGTATATTCCAAAAATCTGGAGAAAATAGGTTAGTTGGATCTTCCTTCTTCATGTAGATGTAACCATGTTCTGTTTAACATATTTTTATCTTGTGTTCTGTTTGCTGAGGAGTTGCTAGTACACGGGTGACGCAACAATTTCTTAGATCATAATGCAACTGTTTCCCAGTGACTCGTTTTTTTTAAACCTTAACAGAGCACTATTTGTTTGCTTGCATGTATATGTTACTTGAGTCCTTACATTATTCATGATACCTTACTTGATGTGTTCAACTGTTTAATTTATACAGAATTCAACCATCTGCCTTCAATAATGTGACAAATTACTGAATACAATGTATTTTTATATGGTTACTGAATGAAGTCATTGTAGCCCCTGGCATCTTTTCATATGATTGTCATCTTGACCTTGCATTATTTGTCTAGAATTTGAGTAGAATGCTAATTGATATATCAGACTTGTTGTTTAAACAGTCATTTCTAGTGAAAGCTGAAGGCTTTGTGATGCAATAATTTTATTGGAATAAATTAATGTACCATAACCCTGGCTGCATTCTCTGTTTAAACTATAGTTAGATATTAATTCACTATGGATGACATTCATATCAGTTGAGTGCTGGCAATACGAAGACAGTAAAAAGAAACTTCTAAATATCTGTTTCCGATCTAAGGTCACCAACAAGCCTCTTGAAATTTTGCGGTATCTTGTGTTTTTTTTTTTAAACCATCCTGTTACTTCAACTCCTGAGTTTGGACAAGCAAATGCATTGCTAATATTGCCAGTAGAAGAACACCACTGTTTGACTGATACATGAGATATGAGGCCGTGCTAACTTGCTAACCAGTTCCTAACATAAACAAAAATTAAGTATATTAGGGGCATTAGATGGAGGCAACAATGTTTTCAACCCCGATTGCCTTCTGTGAAAATGGTAGAACAAAGTGCTGTTAGAAGAGTTGAGGTAAAAATGCTTCAAATTTAGTGAAAGAAAAGAGAAATTGGAGGTTTGAAACTGCTATAATTGGTGCCGATGATGTGAGAATCTTAGAAAGAGAACCTAGTGAACTTTTTTTTTGAATGCTATGAAGCATGCATGTCTTGAATGGTCCAAAGCATTGGCTCCGGTATTTTGTTTATTCATTATGTAATATATGTAACCTACCATCTGAACAAGGATATAGAGTTTTTTTTCCTTTTTCCATCTTTCAGATCTGGTAAAAGATTAACATCCATCTAATAATCAATAAACATTATGACCAAGGTTTGTGGAATCGGTATGGGGATCTATGCTGGTCTGCTGGTGGTACGGATCAGTACGGGTCCATGCTAGATCAGATTGGTGCGAACCGACGCGACGCAGAAGCGAAGAAAGGAATTGGGGAGGAAGAAAAGAGAGAGAGAGGGGAGGGGGAGGGAGAAGGGGGAGGGAGGGAGAGGGTGGCTGGAAGAGACTTTGGCAGTGGCCACAAGTGGGCCGGGCATGCTCAAAGGGCCACCAAGGCCTCCACTTTGGAGAGGGAGGGGGAGGGAGGGAGAGAGAGAGGGGGAGGGGGGAGGGAAAGAAAAGGAGGAAGGAAAAACTGGTGGAGGCCATCGAAGGGCCTTTGGTTGGTTGCTGGATGGCGGAAATGGTGGCCTGTAGCTCCACGGGCATGAAACTGGGGCGATCGCTCCTGTTTAATGGATTTTTAAAAAAATTTCAATCATAATGAAGCCGCCAATGGGTTTGTTGGCGAACCTATTGTTGGTTTCATTGTTCATCATTGTTTAATAATAATAATAATAATAATGAACGGTGCGGTCACCCTTGTTCTGCGGCCATGGCTCCGCATGTCCTTTTTCCACCGCTCAGTGGCCACAATGGCTACCCGGTGCCCTACAATGAACTCTCTGCCGGTCGTGCCTCCCGCTCCCCTCCTATCTCGATTAATTGCCCCATCGGATGACACTGAGCAGTGGAGGCCTTCGTAGCCCTCCGGCAGCGGCTGCCCTTTTTCTCTCCCCTCCTCTCTCTCTCTCTCTCTCTCTCTCTCTTTCTCTCTCTCTCTCTCTTCCTCTCTTTTCCTCTCCCTCATCCTGTGTTTCGATTCAAAAGGCTGAACTATCCCGATTTGCAATCAGTATGGCTTGGAACTCCCTAAACCATCCAGTTTGGGGCAGTTTGGCGAACGCTGATTTTCAAGTAGTGTCCTGATATTTATACTCAATAAGCTGCAAGTTTGAGGAGAAAGATCAAGTTGATCCAATGACTAATACTAATAAAACACTGATCTCAGACAAGTAAATAAGCATAAATTGAATGGTTAACTTTATTATTATTTTTTTTTTGAAAAAGCATTTATATAATAATCTTGTGATCTGATGCAAAGTACAAATGTTGGATTGAATGAAATAAATGGAATGACTACTAACGTCAGGAACTTGACTAATTTATAAAATCAAGACCTGGTTGGATGCCTAATTACCATATTTTTCATATCTCATGTGGATTGTGGGCTGGGGATTTTTTCTATGGCAGCCAAAGAGAGAACGTGGGAGGACAGAAAGTTGGAGGATCCGGAAGGCTGTCAGATCTTCAATCCTGAGATATTTAGGATATCTGTAAAGCACTTTTTGATGGGCTTATCTTGACATCTCAGGTTAATGAATTACACAGCCTTCACCAATCCCCTTCCACTCAGTTACTCTGTCTTCTCTGTAAAGCCAACCCCGTGGATGTGGAAGGTGTGAAAGGCAATGAGTAGTGGTCAGCAACCATCATGCAAACCAACTCCACACCCCCCTCATTCTTTCTAAAAACTGTTAAGTCTATAACCGAATATAAATTTAACACTACTCATCTTGTGTTCCTAACCAAAAGTGCTAGTTTAATCATTGGATTATTTTCAGAATAAGCCTATAATTATCATTTAAGAAAATGCAACATCATTGCTTAGTGTGTTTTCAGGTTCCAGTTCAGTTGACAGTTTTGTCATATATTTTTAATAGGAGTTACTCCAGAAAGTTTTGATCAAAACACGAGATTTTGGGAAGAACAAGTCCAGCAGTATTGGAGATTAATTGGTGTCAACAAGATGGAGATCCGAAATGTTATGGACATGAATGCTTATTATGGCGGATTTTCTGTGGCATTGAGTACCTTGCCCATGTGGGTGATGAACATAGTTCCAGCAACAATGAGAAACAGCTTGTCTGCTATATATGATCGTGGACTTATTGGTGTATTTCATGACTGGTGAGATGTTACACATTATATATTGCTATCAGGTAGGATTTCTTAATATGTGGTATTAAAATTTATCGATACTTGTAATATAGGTGTGAGCCTTTCTCAACATACCCACGTACATATGATCTGCTGCATGCCGTTCATCTTTTCTCTCATTATAAAGGTCATGGGGAAGGTTGCTTGATGGAAGATATCATGCTAGAGATGGACCGAATACTTCGCCCTCAGGTAGCTTCTTTATTACTCTTGCTTGCTTAAACTTAGAATTTTTTGAGCTAATAACATTTGATTGAAACTCAATTTTCTTTGGTTTAGGTATATATTTTTGGGCTTTTGTTATATGATAACCAGTATTTGGCACCTTCAATTTACTTCCTGCATGGGGCTTTTGTTATATGATAACTAGTATTTAGCACCTTCAATGTGCATCTTATATGGTGGTGGTGGGTGCGGTCAAGGAAAGGCAAAAGGTAAAAATAAAAACAGAAAGGATTTTTTAGGAAAAAGAGAGAGAACAGGATGGAAGGAATACAAAAGCAGATGGACTTGTTTTCTTAGAAAGGGAAAAAGATATAGGAAGTGCCATTTATGACTGGAGTCTCTCACATAAAGGGGTACTTTTGTAAGCATGTCCAAATTCAAGTCAAATGGGAATCAAATCCGATCCTCAACAATTATATGACTAGAAATTATGCCATGTTAAGCATATATGAATACAGATATAGTCAAACTTGTTGGACACTTTATAGTATTGCGCCTACATTTCCAATTTCAATGCTTCCCTATCCTGCATCATCTTTGTCAATTGCAGATTTGGTTTCATGTGCTGCTTGTGCCTAGCTGTTGAACACAATTGCAGCAACTTGTTTGCTGTGTAAATCCTATAATTTTCAGCTTCGTGGGTTACCGGTAATGAGTATATACTAGATATCATAATAAACATCTTGAAACATGTAAACATATAGAGCATTTGTCATGCACTAAACTGCTGAAGAACTTACCAGTTTAATCTTGATATTCTAGGCTGTCACAAGTGTATTCCTTGACTTTTAGGGTACATATAAGTTGAAGTCAGAAAGAAATTAGCATTCTACTTCTTATGCAGCGAGACAAGACAACAGTCATCCCTAATGCTTTTGCATTTTAGAGGTCCTTGGAAAATATCTGGAATAGGTGAAACTCCGCCAAATGTTTTTGTTCAAGTATGCAAATGGCGTGCTTAAGTTAAAAAAAAAAAAAAATTCCACATATGATAGAGGCTGTTCTTTTAGGATAGAATTTGAAACATGAAATACTACTGTGTTTTTTGCCATGCTATCTATGATGCAAGGTGACATGCATTTGAGTAACGGAGTACTGCTTGCTTTGCAGCTTGATTTATTTATAAATTTCGATAATCTTGCTGAACAGGGGACTAGGTAATCTAAGACATTTGATGCTTAGTTCAAGGAAATTTTTCTAGCTGTTATTATGATAACTAACGTAGCATAAATGTTGCTATGAGTTAAATTTGACTTTTAGTTGGTAAGCCAATTCAAAAATCAAACTACGAACAGCTAGGCCAATAAAAAATGAGAGGAGGAAAAATAATTGGAGGACAACTTGGGAAAAGGGATGATAGCAAAACCATGCTTAGATTAACGCCTGAAAAATTTCTAACTTGAATGAAGAGTCCTTGCCTAGTGTATAGTCTTTGTATTGTAAGATGTCAAGTATGATAGCAAAACCAAATAAAGACGATCATACAACAGTAGCAGAACTAATGAGCCACAAAAGAGGAAGAATTTATCTTTGTTTCTTTTGCTTTTGAAAAGCTTCATTTAGATCTTCCAGTGATGACAAATAGAGGCGCCAATTAAAGCAGGAGATAATGATTGAGGTTGTATGTTACTCAAGGAGTTCAGGGTACACAGTTTAAATACTGATGGATGTTTAGAAGAAAATTTGACAAGGATGTGATGGGTCCATAATACATGATCTTCCAGTGATGGCTTCCTCGTGTCGCTGGCTGTGATATGAATCAAAACATATTCAATTACAAATAGGGTAAACACTCAAACCAAATGTTGGCTCAAATTACATGTAGGCTCATGCTCATGCTGGAACCGGGTTCATTTGATCCCAGTGTAACCATAACCAAGGTTTTGACATGACCGAGACTCATCTGTGACATTGTTGTATGAACTCATGTTCTTGGATGTATTATATGACTCAATTAGGTTATGGGTTAAAACCCAAAATTGACACAAATTTGGATGTACTCTCATGCTCGAATCCTACCCACTTGTGTTCAAGATCTAATCAGGATTATTAAAACCTGATCCAGGATCAGCAGTGAATGATGAATTATGCGTGCAACCATCTGCCGGGTTGTGACACAAATCAAAGGCATGTTTGAATAGATGTTGGGTTACCATTCAGATCCAGAAGCTATGAAGTTGAATGAGGCACAAACTTGAACGTTGTCGCCTATCATGAGTCTAAACTTAGGCTTATCCTGGTCGGGGTTAATATGGGAACACATCCAAACAGCTATTTAGAGTTGATACCATTTAGTTTCAAATTGTACATTGGTGGACTTAGATTTAAACCTGTTTGACATGTCTAGAGTCAAGATTTTGGTGTAAAAGCATCCGATTGATCATTCTAACAAGCTCATTCTTTTAAGAAGAATGGACATGGTTTTTATTACAAGGCTCCTCAAGAAATGTGGTCAAGGAATAGTACATGTGGATCCATTTTTATTTATTTTACACCCTGCTGTCATTCTCTCTCTCTCTCTCTCTCTCTCCCTCTCTCTCACATGCGCACACACACCCACCTAGTGGTAGTGCATGATTAAGTTGACATCTGGAGAAAGCAATTCCAACACTCCTACTTGTGGTATTACTTGAGTGCAATTTCATGTGTCTTTGAACATCAACCTTCCTACCGCCATTTCCTATTATCAAGACCTAGATTATGTCAGCCCTTTAAAATTATTGCAGCTTCCATAATTATCAAAATTTTCTGCAAAATTCTGGTCTATCTTTTTAATGCAACCTTTTTTTTTTTTTTCAAAGAACTAAATCTCTAATTATTCCTTTTCGGCTGAACTTGTAGCTAGGAGTGTTGGTACAAATTCGCAATTTGTAGTTAGGTATTGAAAATAATTTCTGAAGAAATAACTCTTTTGGATATGGTATACTTTGATAAGTGAGAACTGATCTACTCTAAAAATTTCATAAATTTCTTATTTCTCATGCCTTCCACGTAGGCGGGCCTCACTAAAGTTACATTTTTCGCGTGCATGTGTTATCAAGTCAATTTAAATAAAGGTCATCATGCTCTAAGAGCACAAAGTCTTCTTACACAATTTTAATCTTTCAGGGTTTTATCATCATAAGAGATGATGAATCTATTATCTCAAGAATCAGGGATCTTGCACCAAAGTTCCTTTGGGATGTCACAACTCATAAGCTGGAAAGTGAGGACAAGAAAATGGAGCCTGTGGTGATTTGCAGGAAGAAGTTTTGGGCTATTGTTTGAGGTATACGTGGCTTCCTAGAAGTACTCATATTTTTGTCGCTTGCAACTTTGTATACATTGTATCATGTTTCTGGATTTTGAGTTGGATGCTGGATTAAGCTTACAGCTTTCTTTCTAGTTTGCAGCTGCATGCCAAAATTGATGGGGCTCCAGGTTTCCAAGCTTCAAATTTATCCTGTCTAGATTCATTTGGATTATAAATTCCTATAATTTGACAAAGGGGCAACGAATAAGTTCCAACATATCTGTGCAGATGAGTTTTGGCTATAGTTTGAGGTACGCTACCATTTAATAGCATGCAGCTCCTTCCAGCCCAATGCAGGGTGCACATGTAATGGCTTAGCAAGTTGTAGTGAATTGTGTAGCTAGGCCTTCTATTCTTTTATTTTTATGTACTCTTTTTTATTTTTAAACCTGTCTATGACTTGACGTGGAACCAAGTTGTCCCTAGCTAGGTTGAAGGAAACAAATTTGTTGTCATTCTGTGTGTATATTATCTGATATTCTTAAAAATGCTTATTTTCTTAGCTATGGAAGAGTTAAAATCAGTCTAAATTGAATTGAGTGATGGGTCATCTTCATATTTCGTCTCGAATACCACAAACTTCTAACTGCTTGCATCATTTTTGTGCCTGATTACTAGCGTTCACAGATGAAATCATGGTTTCTGTTTCATGTTCATGGACAAAATATAAATGCTATAAATACAACAAGCAAATTATTTCTTGAATAAATGTTGCCTCGTTTCATCCAATCAGATGGTATGGGTCGTTTTGTTGGTTATGATAGTTCAAATTCCACAGCTGACCTGTGTGGTTCCTTGATGATTTGGGTTTTACAGTAGCCAGCCTATGTTGTTTGCGCGGTGCTAAAATTGAACGCACTGGTTTTGCTGTTCCTAGTGTTGACACAACTTGCCATGGTCAGTATCGTCTGTTCTTTTTCATGAATATGGGAAACAAGTTTGAGTGGCATTTTTTCACCGATGCATGCACCTGATACCAGTCTTATCATTAAGAATCCATCAGTCCCATATCGAAGTCTAACTTAAATCTTCTATGACAGAAATTCTCTTCTTACATGGTTATTCAGTGCGGATAAGGAAAAAAAAATAAAAATAGTATATATATATATATATATATAGACACACACACACATAGACACGCACAATCTTTTGCATCATGACTTACCAACAAAAGGTGTCTTTCACTTCACACAGAGGAAAAGGAAAAGGCAAAAATGATTAGTTAGAAAACAGATTTACTACTAATTATAGGTAAAACTGCTCTACAAGATTGCACCAATAATAATAATGATCTGGTAGTTGTTTATAACAGAATATTAATAGGGTTATTGATGAAAATGCATCAGGGATTAGGTGATTTTATTTTAGTTCTTGTTGCATAATTATCTCCTTTGATTCCCGGTGGCTGCATTATGGTGTCCAAGGTAATGAGGGTTGAATGATGAATCCTAGATAAGAGCCTACTGGATAAAAACAAGTACTTGAGAAGCTCTTGGAAGTTGCCCAGGTTATGGAGCATGGTGGTTGTACTCTTTTGGTTGGAAGGGTTTTGCAAGCTCGAACCCTGCCTATGGTATTCTTCCGTGTTTGACATTAAGTAATTATTTTATTAGTTCCACAAAATAGTTGGTGGCCTTCAGGCTGTTGCTCTTGCAAATAAAAATAAAAGAAATATTAATAGACATTAAGTGCTAAACAAAAGTTATTCATTATGGACCTAAATAAAGTTAGATGACAGCTGCGAGTGCAAATTTGTGGATGCTCGGATTGACAAGATACGATTTGCGGCTCCACTCCATCACAGACTTGGAGGGTTTGGAAGAACAAAGGACAAAGACATGCATCTCGGTGGTATATTAGTAATGGACGGCATAAATATGAACAGGTCTTCTTTTAGCAAAAACTTTAAATTCTAGGTTCATTTATCCTGTTGATGATTTTTTTAAGAATTGATAATCTTCTTGAATGGTTGGTGATTTTTAGAAAATGAAAGTGATCAGGTTTTCCGTACTCGTAGCCATTTGAATATCCCTACTCGAATACCTTTATGATGACCTCCTATTCCCGTACAGGCTATCACATGGATTTCATCCAGAATGCTCTTGTTGAGATTCTGAAGCCATGTCTTCAATCTACACTCTTATGAAATTAAGCCACCAAGCCAACCACCCCTTTGTTATATAAAATCATGAACCACCTGAATGGATATATCTTGTACTTATGAATCAAAGCTCAAACTGTTATGCGAGATTACATCTCCACATTCAAATTCATCTGCTGTAACACTCAACAAATCGGAGCCATTTCATCACGGTTTAATTTGGACGGTTGGGCAGAACTGTTGTCTCAAACCAGGAGAACCTTTTTCATATTCTTATCGGACTTATCTTGAGTGCATTCTTCACACGTCCCCAAAATAACAAGATCATCAATTAGAAGTCGAAAGAACCTGCTAATTTCTCAGCACAAAAACCTTCAAACTTCTCCGCTAAGTTTGCTATGTTCCACTATGCCATATGGGAAATTGGTATGGAGGATTCCGTCTTCCATTGTTCTTTCTCAAGGATCAATGCAACCTACATTAAAGCAATTGCGATGCGTGGCCCCAAGACTCGTTCTATTTTTGTCGCTGTAAACCAGGGAGGGTAAAAACGCTAGCTATTGTGATCTTTTGCTTTGCAGCAAGAATATTAGTGCATTAGTTCAGCCAAAGCAGCATCAAACCATCCAGCCTCGGTGTCAGCCTTTTGCAAAGTTAGGCATACTCACTGGAGAGGCAATCATATGGTGTGGATCGTATGACAAAAGAAGATGCTAATGCTTGAACCAAAAGTCTGAGTAGCTACTCATAACTGACCGGTAGACCGTGTCCTTTTTATGTTCTATCAGATGCTACCCATCAGAGTTGTAGTTCGATATTTAATGCCTGCTCGCTTCAATGTCAATTTCATCCCCACCCAATGTTATGATCTGAGTTAAATTGGTGTTGCAACTTAGGTTTCAACTCCAACCAATTTAAGCATAAAACACATGGAATCTAATCAACTTAACCAGATACATGTATTAGTTCGCAAATCCAAATATAGCCCTTGAAAAACTTGATCTATTAACATCTTAGTACGGGCGGGTGATCAAGCGACTCTAGTAATGTGAATACAACCTATAAAGTCTGAAAATACAAGATCTTGTAGGACTGATGTGCACGTGTCATTTTGTTATCAGATTCAATCTCCGGTGTGCTCGGTAACATTAGAAGCGATCCAGTCCGCTGCTCTATTTGTCTTTTGGAAGACACATCCAACAGGCATGCAAATTTCATCATCTCCTTCTACAGGATTGCTGGTGAATGATGTAAATTTTACTCTCAGTCGATTGGATGTTGTCTTATACGACCAATAATTCTATTTTTTCCATTTAGTTGTAGGATATTTTATTTTTTGATTCACACATATACAGAAAATAATAAAAAAAAAAAATCTCGGCCGAAAAGATCAAGTGGGTATCTAAATTAATATCCAAAGCAATTGACCAGGTTAAGCTGGGACCTGGCCCAGCCAGTGTTTCCTGAATCATTATAACGAGCTGAGGCTCTCTATCTTCCACACCTGGCGCATTATAAGTTGGAATTGGATCAACTTTCACATTAAGAGGAAGGAGATGCAAGCTGCTGCTGAGCAGAGTGGCACTAACAAAGGACGGTGGGAAGGTGCAAGGACTGGACGAGTCCATCCCACTGTTTTGTCGGCCCCCTCCACCCATTCTCAATTATAGGTTATGCTCCCCTAGTGCAGCCGTTGACCTCTTTTTTTTTTTTTTTTAGCACCTTTCTCTTCAACTCCAGTGTGACCAATTTACCTTAATCTCCTCTGTTAGTGACACAAGGGAGAGGAAGGTGACACTTCGGTTAGCGACCTCATAATCTTTCCATAAATTCTCCCTTGTCCTTTGAAAAGATTTTGTCCCTTTTTTATCAGCCATGCTGGGCCTAACATGCTGCCACTACTTGGTATGGTGTTGTTGGAGGAATATTCACCAATTTCTTAGGCCTTAAGCTCCACCAACTTTCTTGCCGTGAGAATTAAACACAGGACAAAGAGGTGCATTTATCGAGCCTAGCAAGGAAGGGAACCTGTCAATCTTTTCAGTTTCATAATTCTGCCACATGTTAACCTTTTGAAGCACTAGAGGCATCCGTTCTGTGGTTTCATGGAACCCTACGCGAAACTATTGTAACCATGGTGTACCTTATTTTTTTTGCTGATCTACTTACAAAGGATATTTGGTTGGAGGGGAGTTGAGGTGTGCAATAAAAATAAAATTAGGTGATTTTTATTTCAATTGTTTGATTGGAAGAATCTCATTCGAATTTTGATTCTAGGACGGAACGAGAATAGTTTAATTATTTTAAAATCTAATTTCGACTTTTTTTTTAGAATTTAATTTTTTATTCTGATTCCAATTTTAATTCTAGTCACGAATCAAGGATATGGTTATTCCGATTTCAATTTTAATTACAAACCAAATACCCTCTTATATTATTGTCACTACTTCTAATAATAATAATAATAATAATATTATTATTATTATTTTCATAATCCTCAATAAGCTAACTAAAGTTTCGAGTACGGTTTAGATATCATGCAAGATAGGAGACATTAGGGTGGTAATGGGCTAGATTTGGATCAAGTCTTATTTATATCTATATCTAGATTCAGAATCACATATTCGACGGTCTAAAATTAAAACCTAAAGCATATTTTTTGGTTTAATTTACAAATAATATTAGAATGATGATAATTGGCTTTTTGATGGTTACAAAATATTTGTTCAATTGTTTTGGATGTATTCAAGGAGAAGGAGAT
Source organism: Cocos nucifera (assembly GCA_006176705.1). NCBI lineage: Eukaryota > Viridiplantae > Streptophyta > Magnoliopsida > Arecales > Arecaceae > Cocos > Cocos nucifera. Next base: position 1,942,880 of record QRFJ01000070.1, on the reverse strand, counting down.
GGGAGGAAGGGCCAAAGGCAAAAGATAGTGGCAATAGAAGGCTATAGGCGAGTTAAAGAGTGAAATGAAAAGAGGTGTGAAAACACTTTACACATGATTCATGGAAGCTAATTGGTTGATTACCGGCTCGAGAACGGATTGATTCCTAGAGTAGTCTGATTTTGAGATACAAAATTGATCTGTGTTTCTCTTTTGCTAAGAGAGACGATGAGAATGCTACCGTCCAGGTTAGAACGTACCAATTAATTGACTTAGACTCTTTTATCACTAATGTGCTATTCTTAAAGGCATCTGGAGGCCACAACTTTGTAACTTGATCTTTGATTAGTTGAAAAGACCAAAATATGCAAGAGAAATTTGGTAGTTTCATTTGCTCCCAAAATTGGATGGATACATGATTTAATTTTACATAATAGTCTGATAGTTCTGTTGTAACTGAACATTTGTGGAACCTCTTAGTTATCGTAAACTTGTCTTATAGCCAAATTATTTATAACATATAATTGTAGCTGACGTAACTAATGTCGCATGCGTTTTAATTTAGATAGAGACAATCCCGGTATCAATCAAGTCCCTTGCGTAATTTCGATTACATGGAATCGGTGGTCGTAACAAACGAAACAACCTCCACGACGAACGAGGTGGCCGCAGCTCCGGCCCCTCGCACGTGGGGGGCACCATCCCTGGCTGCTGCCCGGAGCTGCGGTTCCACACGTGCCGCTGCTCGGCCCGCGCTATTTAAAATGGAGCCGGTGGCTGAGGAGGAGGACGCAAAGTGCACGGCAGGGCAGGGACGTCTCGACGCTGGCTTGCGTGGCGATGAGAACGGGTCAAAGCGCTCGTTTTGTATTTGTTTGAACGTCAAACTTGTTCACGTCCTCTCTCCGGCCCCATCCCCTCCCTCTTACGTCCCATCATATCCCTCGCCCCAAAAAACCTATCATGATTAAAATGGTGGTACTTTTGGTTGAGCAACGCAATGCGACGTTGCGGTAACGCTAAGTGGCACGACTCCATACATTTGGCCAAACGCCTCCGCTGTAATCTCTGACCGCTAGTGTATCCTGCAAGGTATAAAAGATGCAAAATTCTGTATAACATGTATAAAATGATGGTAGATGCAAGTGCTTGCAGAGGTTGACAGAAGATCAATCCTTCTATTCAGAGAAGAGGAATTGCACATAACCGTACGATTCTTGTTTCACGACTATAACGATGTATTGTATTGACCTTTTGCACAGCTTTCGATGTATGATATTTGCTCCATCACTTATGCTGATGAATAGGGTTGAAAGATTTTAAAAGTTGTGTAAAGCGTGACCTAATAGCTAACACCGTAAAAGAAGATGAATTATTTTTTTTACATGAAAAATACAACCTAAACTCTCTATCGACTCGGTTAATCACACCATTCTGTGCATCATGTGAGAAGTATTTTTGTTTCGATCCTGAAGTTAGTCCCATATTGCTGTATAGCAATATCATATATATTTGAAATAAGATCTTTATTTACGTCCTAGATGGTGTTTGCCTTCTAGGAGTCTTCATCTTAATTTTTTCAAGATAAATCTTGATCGCAATATGGTGGACGAAAGTTATTGTGGAATAGGGTTAGTGTGATCTCGATCTATTTAGGATCGACCGTCTATCTATCCTAATGGATCATCTGAGCGGAATGATGCGATATTTCGTTCACGATTAGCTAAGCCGACCTACAATTTCATCCGATCTACTAAAAATCGCCTCCTGACAAAATAAGGTAGACCTTCATACCTCGTCCTCATCGGATTCAGATCGACCGTCAAGCTACATGAATAGGCTTATAGCCCATCAATGACCGACCTATAATCATTCCTGCTGAAACTGCGTCCTCTCCGAATAAAAAAACTAGGATAAAGAAAGAATATTTTGCAATTCTATCTTCCAAGAAGGAAAAAAAATTTTCGAATCAATATAGGACGACTAACTCGAAAAGTCGTTAGAGTCCAAAATGGATACGACTCCAACTCCTCCCCTATAAATAAAGGAGCTTCGGGATCCTCCAGGTATGCCATTTAATTCGACGCTTTCTCTTCTCATTATTTTTCAATCTCCTAACTTGAGCATCGGAGGGTCTTTATCGGAGAATACACCGGTGGAGATTTTATTGCAGGTGAACGGGCGAAGCTCCAGCGAAAGTTCATCCTCGACCTCATATTCTTTAATGGTCGAGTTCCTCCATCCTCGTCGGTCGACCTCAAGCCTGAAGATCCAGAAGCAACAGTTGACGCTAGAGGAAGGGCCCTTGGTTGTTTCTGAGATTTAATTTTGAATGAAGAAAGCACGACATCGGATATTATGAGAATCTATATTTTGTGAAGGATATTGATTGATTTTGCACAATTGACTATTTTCCTTACCAATTATGCATTGCATATCCTCCTCTCTTTCCTCATGTATCTTGAATGGCAAAGTCATATTCATCTTAGGATTTTCCAAGTGCTTTGTTTGAGCCCAGGGCCCAGAATAAGTGCTAAAAATCTTCTTATCTCCAGGACATATCTGTGCTAATTAAAAAAAAGTATCATCATGCTGTACTATTTCTGCTAGCTATATGATTTCTAAAGCTGCTAAGTTTCTAGCTGATACAACGGAAGAATTTTCATTCAAGGAGAACATGTCAGGTTGTTCAATGTCCTCGATGATCCCAAGAGAAAAATAAAAGCAGTTTATACATGGAACAACTAAACTATTATAAGTTGAATTTTCTTTTTTTCCTTTTGTATACTAAGATCACATGTATGCTTATAGAATCTGACTCTTTATTTTCTGTTCTAGGTCAAGTTTATCAAATATTTCTAAACATGCATTTTGATATGTATATTTGTTTTCTCTATACCAAATGTTTTGAGTTATTTCATGTTGTTCAATTATGGTTAGATAGCAAAACATTTCAAAATATCTGATTAATGATTAGAATGGTAGGTCATTGTCCGAAGATATGATCACTTGTTTTTTTTTTTTCTTGACCAAATGAGTTTTACTCTTGGAGTTTTTTGTGGTTTCTATAGTTATAGATCAATATTTGGCAGCTGAGCCAAAGAAGAAGGGAAACATTAGAAAAAAATAAAGAAAAATAAATAATTCAAAATAAATCAGATGTCATTTTAGCATCTATTATATTGTTTGGGACCTTTTAATGTCTTATTTCAGTGGTTTCTTGCTAAAATACTATTCTTTAGAATGAAAAGTTCATGGGTCATTTTTCACATCATTTTGGAATGTGATATTTCTTTGCCTGAGTACAATCATTTGTGAGATTCAAACATTAGGATAACCAAACTGATATCAAAACATTTACTTTTCTAAATTTCTTTTGAACCCAATATCAGTGTTTCCATATCCTCTCGTAACTTGAAAGTTCTAAATTCAATTTTAAAGAATACTTGGTTGAATTTGAAGGAATTACAAAAAAAAAAAAATTAAAGGACAGTGCAAGCTGTTAATATATATATAGTAAATTTGGGCCTGTAAGTTACTTTTAGCTGAAACCTTGCCCTTTTTTTTAAAAAAAAAATATTTAGCTTGAGCCAAAACCAAAATGTTTGCATCAATTTTGTATTTTGGCTAAAGGTTCACCCTGTGTTCCATAAAATCTTCATTACCTATGTGGATTCTTTTTCAGGATGTTTATTATTTTCTTTCATATTTAAGGAGAAAACATCCTTTTTATTTATTTATTCTCCTTCCAAACCGACTAATTGTTACAAAAATTGAAATAGAATTATAGGCTCAGTATCCTGTTACAGATTTGTGCTTTAGCGAGGTAGACTGGATGGAGTCAGGGAATGAGGAACACTTGTTAGCAATCCCTTACAAAAAATGAGAGGGGGAAGAGATAGACAGACACACATGTGCGCATGCGTGCGTGCATGTGCACATGCACACACACGTAGAGTGAGTTTTGGTTTCCCTCCCATGTCTTGAATCGGTAGTATTTTTTCCTGGTGAATCTGGCTCATAGTAACAAGTTTACCACAGATTCATGGACTTGGAACTGTTGGACCAAATGATGAATGAACATTCAGATCGACCGTCAAGCTACATGAATAGGCTTATAGCCCATCAATGACCGACCTATAATCATCCCTGCTAAAACTGCGTCCTCTCCGAATAAAAAAACTAGGATAAAGAAAGAATATTTTGCAATTCCATCTTCCAAGAAGGAAAGAAATTTTTCGAATCAATCTAGGACGACTAACTCGAAAAGCCGTTAGAGTCCGAAATGAATACGACTCCAACTCCTCCCCTATAAATAAAGGAGCTCCGGGATCCTCTAGGTATGCCATTTAATTCGATGCTTTCTCTCCTCATTATTTTTCAATCTCCTAACTTGAGCGTCGGAGGATCTTTACCAGAGAATACACCGGTGAAGACTTTATTGCAGGTGAACGAGCGAAGCTCCAACGAAAGTTCATCCTCGGCCTCATATTCCTCAATGGCCGAGCTCCTCCATCCTCGTCGGCCGACCTCAAGCCTGAAGATCCAGAAGCAATAGTTGGCGCTAGAGGAAGGGCCCTCGGTTGTTTCTGAGGTTTAATTTTGAATGAAGAAAGCACGACACCAGATATTATGAGAATCCGAAGGGGAACATCAAATGCGTCCCAGCATTCTAGTGGTCGGAGGACTTACAATGCTCAACAAATTAATACATCTCCACCACTAATCCAAAAAAATCCATCAACAACATCGGCGATCTCACAGGAACAGTATGACATCCTGCTTCATCAGGTGTAGGTACTATCAGCTGCCGTAAGAGGAATACAGCAGACCGACGAGCACCGTCCGATCAAAAAAAATTCAGGTCTAGTTCGAATAAGGTCGGAGGAACGACGCCCCCGAAGCCCTAGGATGGAGGCCAGTCGTCATAGCTGACCTACTGATCCTTTCCGTCGAAGATCTGAACTCTCGCCAACACCAATTTTCAGAAGAGGCTCCACTCCGGGCCATGAGACTCCTTAGCACTGAGCCACTCGTGAGGATGACATAGAGAAAAAGCTCAAAGAGATGCAACGATAGTTGGATGCATTGCGAGAACCGAGGCAACAAGAAGAGGATTTGGGGTTTAATGTCGATCCCCCATTCACTCAGAAGATTATGGACGAATCCTTGCCATGTCGGTTCAAGATCCCTCAGATAGAGCTTTACGATGGAACGACTGATCTCGTAGATCATCTAGACAGTTTTCGAACTCTTATACATCTGCAAGAGGCTACCGATGCGATATTATGTTGAGCTTTTTCTTCAACTTTGAGAAAGACGGCTCAACATTGGTATTCAAACCTGAAACCCAGCTCCATAGATTTTTTCTACTAGTTGAGTCGTCCGTTTGTTGCCCACTTCGTAAGCAGTTGTCGGCAACGTCGTAACTCTGACTTTCTCGTGAGCATCAGGCAACGGGAGAATGAGCTCCTTTGAGAGCATATCAACCACTTCAATGCAGCCACTTTGGAGGTCCAAAATTTATATCCATCAATGGTCATGACGGCGTTCAAGGTCAGCCTCCTCTAAAATGACCTTTTATTCTTCTTCAACTTGGACTATCCGAAGGATTTTGCTGAGATGCTGAATGAGCGGAGAAGTATGCCCAGGCCAAAGAGGCTTGGGATCAGCAGGAAAGTAGCCGAGATGGTAGGTCGGGTCCATCCCAAAAATAGAAGAAGAAAAAAATCATAGACGGATGCAGCACCGTCAAGAGAACCCACGGTTTCATCAATCGTACACCCCACGTCGGAGTAGCCGACCAACATCTCCAAAGTCGTGAGACCGATCTAGAACTCCATCTTAGAGGTTTAATTACCACACCCCTCTCAACACACCTCGGACTCAGATTCTGATGGAGATCGAGCGACGAGAAGATATACCTCGATCCAGGAAAATGATAACCCCTACTCGAATAAGAAATCCGAGAAAGTATTGTCGATATCATCGTGACCATTGGCATGATATCGAGGAGTGCTGGCAATTCAAAGAGGAAATAGAGGCACTAATCAGGCAGGGATGACTTCGACACTATGCAGATGAACGATGAATCTTGATGAATCTAGATCATGACCAACCTCTACAGGATGAACTGCGCGGAGAGCAGCCGACTGCGGGAGAAATCAAAGTAATTACGGAAGGAAACCTCGGTGGAAATACTTCAGATCGGGATCAATTAAGAGAAGGACCGAGGAAGAGGAAAGCAGATGGTGAAATTACTTTCATCGATGAAGAAATGGAAGAAATAAGTCAGCCCCATGATGATCATGTAGTCGTTTATCTGAATATTACTAATTATGATATACATCGGATCCTTGTTGATAATGAAAGCTCGGTAGATGTTCTATTTTATGATGTCTTTATTCGGATGAACTTAGGCTCTGAACTATTGATGAAAAGAAATGTACCTCTAGTCGAATTTTCTGGCGCTATGGTTTCAGTGGAAGGGACTATCTTACTAATGACAAAAGCTGGACGAGCTCGAAAGCAAGCGATTGTCGATATAACCTATTTCATCGTGAATAGCCCCTCCACCTATAATGTCATCTTAGGTCAGCCAGGCCTAAATATCCTCCAGGCCATAGTATCGATCTATCATCTGAAAGTCAAATTTATGGCTCCATATGGAATCGACGAGCTTAGGAAAAATTAGTCGATCGCAAGGGAATGTTATATGGCTACTTTGCATGGAGTGGTGGCTGAAGAGCAATCCATAAATGAGTTAGACGTTCGGGATGAACAAACTGAATAAAGAGGCTCTCCGACTGAAGAACTAATCTCTGTACTGATCAAGGATGATCCGAACAAGGTTGTGAAGGTTGGCTCAAGCTTATGTGAAGAGGATCGACAGCACCTCATCACATTTCTATGAGATAACACCGACGTTTTTGCTTGATCAGCTTCGGATATGCCCGATATCGATCTGTAAATCATGGTACACCGACTCAATGTAGACCTGAATCATCGTCTGATCAGGCAGAAAAAATGAAGCTTCGCCCCTGAATGTCAGAGGGCGATACGAGAAGAAGTTGATAAGCTCTTGAAGGTCGGCTTCATCCGAGAAGTTTATTATCTTGAGTGGTTGGATAACGTCGTCCTCGTTAAAAAGGTTGGTGGAAAATGGCACACGTGTATTGATTATGTGGATCTCAACGGAGCATGCCCAAAGGATAGCTATCCTCTGCCATGCATAGATCAACTGATGGACGCAACCTCGGGACATCAACTCCTATCATTCATGGATGCTTTCTCGGGATACAATCAAATCCGAATGGCATCCGAGGATGAAGAAAAAACTTCTTTCATAATTGACCAAGGCCTTTTTTGCTATAGGGTCATGTCGTTTGGCTTGAAGAATGCTAGAGCGACCTATGAAAGATTTGTGAACAAGCTTATCAAGGAGCAAATTGGAAGAAATATGAAAGTGTATATGGACGACATGCTCGTCAAAAGTAGGGCTATCAAATATCATATTATCGACCTAGAAGAAGCCTTCTCTATACTACGGCATTTCCGGATGAAGCTTAACCTAGACAAATACATGTTGGGTGTCACTTCGGAAAATTTTTTTGGGTTTATGGTGTCACAATGTGGAATTGAGGCCAATCTAGAGAAGATTTAAGCTCTTCAAGAAATGAAGCCCCCGAAGATGATCAAAGAAGTACAGCGACTCACAGAAAGGATAGCAGTCTTAAATAGATTTCTATCAAGATCGGTGGAAAAGAGCCTTCCATTTTTTAAAGCTCTTAAGCAACCAAAGAATTTTCAATGGATAGATGAATGCCAGACAGCCTTCGATGAGTTAAAGAAATACCTCGGCTCCCCTCCTCTGTTAAGCAAGCCAAAGTCCGAGGAGGTATTGTACTTGTATTTAGCTATTTCTTCTTCGATAATTAGCTCTATTCTGATCCAACAGGAAGCTAAGGTACAGAAGCTGATCTATTACATGAGTCGGATACTTCACGATACTGAGACTAGATATACGAGACTGAAAAAAATCGTCTATGCTCTCTTAATATCTATGAAAAAGTTACGTCCATATTTTCAAGCACACACCATCACAGTCCTTACATACCAACCCATTAGATCGGTATTATATCGATCAGATACTTCAAAGTGGCTGGTTAAATGGGCTATCGAGCTAGGCGAATTCGATATCAAATATTTATCGAGACCGTCCATTAAAGCTCAGGCATTGGCAGACTTCATCCTGGATGTACAATTCTAGATGAGGAATCCAGTCACGCTAAAATCCCTTCAATCGATGAATGTTGGATCCTATATGTTGATGGATCTTCGAATGCCACGGGCTCTAGAGCTAGGTTGATCTTAACCAGCCCGAAAGGAGTAGTAGCAGAATATGCCCTACGCTTCGACTTTTCGACTTCCAACAATGAAGCCGAGTATGAGGCATTGGTAGTGGAACTTAGAATAACAAAAAAAATGGGAGTTCAGCATCTCAAAGTACATAGTGATTCACAGTTGGTGATTGATCAGGTTCAGAAAGAATATGAAGCTCGAGAGCCGAATATGGTTAAGTATCTACAGAAGGTCAGAAACTTGACTTCTAGCTTTTTAGCCATGGATGTTCAGCAGATATCGGGAGCGGAGAATGTACGAGCTGACCTCCTTTCTAATCTAGCAACCCATGGGACGGCCGACCTAAAAAAAAGCTCATATATGGAAGTCCTGGAGAAGCCGAGTATTAAGGAGACTCCGATAATGCAAGCTGATCTAGAATCGAGCTGGATAGATTTGATTCTCCATTATTTACAAGATAAAATTTTGCCCACGGATCGAGACGAGGCAAAAAGGTTGAGACACCTCGCTCCACAATACGTCGTCTATGAAAAAAATTGTATAAGAGGTCTTTCACCCTACCTCTGCTCAAATGCCTTCATCCTTCGAAAGCCAACTATGCCATGTGGGAAGTTCATAAAGAAATCTATGGTAATCACCTGGAGGGCAAGGCTCTGTTCCATAAAATATTATGGTAGGAATATTTTTGGCCAACCATGCAAAGAGATGTGGTCAATCTAGTGAGCAAGTGTGACCAATGCCAAAGGACCTCAAACATTCAGCACCGACCATCGACCCCATTGGCTTCGATCACGACCCCTTGGCCTTTTGCTCAATAGAGAATGGATATCCTCAGACCATTTTCTATTGCCGTGGCACAGACGAAGTTCCTAATTATCGTGATCGACTATTTTACTAAGTGGGTGGAAGCAGAGACAGTAGCTATGATTACCGAAGCAAGAGTTTACAATTTTATCTAGAAGTCTATCATATGTCGATATGGTTTATCCCGCGCCATCATAATCGATAATGGACGATAATTCAATAGTCCGAGATTTACAGAATTCTATAATGACTATGGGATTTTTCATAGATTGATGTTGGTAGATCATCCACAGACTAATGGTGAGGTCGAGGTGATAAACAGGACATTATTGCAGGGATTGAAAGCTCGCATAAGCCAGACAAAAGGATCGTAGATCGAAGAGTTGTACAATATCCTTTGGGTGTATCGCACGATGCAATGTGTCCTAACTGAAGAGTCACCTTTCATGTTGGCCTTCGGTATGGAAGCTGTGATACTCGTAGAGCCTAGAACTTACCGTCTCTATCGACTGGATGGAATTTCGATCCCAAGGACCTGGAATGTCGATAATCTTTGGAAATATTATCCGTAGAATATAATTTCCATCTTGAATTTTTATTCGATAATGAATAATAACTTCTAGCAGATTTTACTTTCGCCAACGCACGCTCCTCGACCATGGCCGAGGAGCGGAATGCGTCTCCATCGAATTTCACTCGGCCACGGTCGAGGAGCGGAATGCATCTCCATCGGATCTCACCAACATGAGTTCCTCGACCACGGTCGAGGAGCGAAATGCATCTCCATCGGATCTCGCCAACGTGCGCTCCTCGGCCACGACTGAGGAGCGGGATGCGTCTCCATCAAATCTTGCTAATGCACGCTCCTCGAACACGACCGAGGAGCAAAACACGTCTCAATCGAATCTCACCAACGTGCGCTCCTCGACCACAATCGAGGAGTAGAATGCATCTCCATCGAATTTTGCGAACGCACACTCCTCGACCACGATCGAGGAGCGAAACGCATCTCCATCAGATCTCACCAATGCACGCTCCTCGGCCATAATCAAGAATCAAAATACATCTCCATCAAATCTCGCCAACACGAATGCGTCTCCATCAAATCTCGCCAATATGCGCTCCTCGATCACGGTCGAGGAGCAGAACGTATCTCCATCGAATTTTGCCAACGTACGCACCTCGACCCCAGCCGAAGAGTGGAATGCATCTCCATCGAATCTCATCAATGCACGCTCCTCGACTACGATCGAGGAGTGGAATGCATCTCCATCAAATCTCGCCAACGTGCGCTCCTCAACCATAGCTAAGAATCGGAATGTGATCCATAAAATTCGTGAAAACATGCTCCTCGACTGTGGTCAAGGATCGTAATGCGCCGACATGAATCGTTCAGCACTTCTCAGTCACACTATCTAAGATCTATGCTAACCTACATCTCGAAAAAGAAAAATCTAACAAAGAACATATGAACTCAACAACTTAGCAAAAGAAGGCTTTGTATTAAAGTTAAGTATTTACAAATGATGGTCGGCCCATACAAAAATACCTCGGCAAAAATCAAGGGCAAACAAAAAAGATTGATCTAAAAAAGATCAGACATGCCCGATCAAAGTGGTACATTAAGCTCCGTCTAGAGCTCTAGATTCGCCGACCTCCACTTGGTCTGGTAGGGTGATGACGGTTGGGGGTGGTACTGACGCTGCATCCTTGGCAGCCAGGTCATCATGCATGGGGTTGAAGACGTCTTCCATTTGAATTTTTCAATCCTCAACTTTCTCGTTCTCCTCATCATCCGACTCCAAGAGGTCCAAGTTCAGGTTGGAGAATATCCTCCGAACCTTCTCTTTCAGATCTATGCCCCCTTGCAGGTAGGAGGGCGATGTAAAATTCATCTTGATGTTATGGAATTCTTCCAAGACATGAAAGATCTCGACCGCCTCTATCCTGGCGGCCTCTGCTTGTACCTTCCTGGCCTTTCTCTTTCCCAGCACCCAAGCTTCAGCCATAGTCAGCTTGGATTCTAGTTGCTTCACCCTATCCCCGAGGGATCTGGTCTCTTTCTCGATCTTCAGACGAGATAACTAAGCATCGTCCGCCCTTCGGTGGACTTGAGCGGCTTTCTCCTCAGCTTCCTTAGAGAGGTGCCGAACCTCTCTAATTACTTCGACAAAATGGTCCACATGATGGATGAGCTAAAAAAAAGAAGAAGAAAACTGAGCCGAGAAATGAACTAAAGAGCTAAAACGAAGATCGGTAAAAAGCCAACATGTACCCGAAGAAGAGAATCGTAGGAGTCCTAGATGCGGAAGGCACCCCCAGCCTCCTCGAAGGTCTGAACGTCGGTCGATAAAATGACGAACTTCAATAAGGAATGGGCGACACGGTAGTCGTCGATGCCCTTCCTTTTATCCTCGATATTCGAGAAAACTTCCATCGGAGAAACACTCTCGGAAACATCGGGTCTGCGGCCGAACATCCAGATGGAGATCTTTGACCCATCCGAGCTTCTTTTGGAAGAAGATGCAGAAGGTTGAGGGATGGACTCCCCTAGAGCAGCAGATTGAATTAGCATCATAGCCTTCGTCGATGCCGATTTCTCCTTCCTCGGGCTGTTGGTCGCTCTCGAGGAACTTCCTACCACGGGCTATGCCAGGACAGCCTCGGTCTAAGCGCATTTTGGGGCCATGACCGTGCTTGTCTTCCTCTTCTTCACCATCCGACGAAGAGTTTCAAGATCGGATGGGTTCATCACTGGACAGAAACATAAGACTTGGTCAATGATAATGACAAAGAAAGAAAAGATGATCCAAACAAAATTTCATGAGAATACTTACTCCTCGGATTAGTTGGAATCAGTTCGACCTTAAATAAGTTCTCCATGGTAAGAAACCTGGACAATGGGAGAAGAGCAAGATTAAAGATTTGACTCAATACCTCCTCCTCGGTGTCGGACAGTGTTGGAGGTCTAACAGCCGACCTATGAGGTCACCCCCATGATGTGCTGAAATCCCATAGTTGCTCGATCGAAATAAAAAAAAAAGCGCTCCTTGAAGTTATGCACCGAGGAAGGAGCGCCTCGAAAAAGACGACATCCTTTTCGAGGAGAAGCATACCACCACCCGACCTCCATCGGATGCTCCTTTAAAGTGAAGCAAGCTTGGAGAAGATGGGAGGTAGGCTCGATCTCGAGGAGAAGGCAGTGGGTGAAGAAACCTAAAATCGATCACCAGGAGTTCGGCGTCAAATAACAAAAGCTAATTCTAAACAGGTTCAGAAGCTCGATAATTAAAAAATGAAAAGATAACCTGAGGCCGGCCTTTAACGATTTCTCATAAACACTGATCCATCCAGACTGAGGAAGAGCTATACGCTCTCCGGGATCGACAATCTCTAACTTAAAATCGTCGGGGACATGGTATTTCATCCTAATGACTTTCAGATCCTCCAAGGTGAGGATGGAATCTATTCTAAAAGGACCATAGTTCGGAACTTCATGTTCTTCGGATTGGCCCAGAGAACCTATTACCCCAGAATCGTGATCCTCGCTAGAAAGGCTATCCGAGCTCCAAGAAGATCGGGACAGACTAGATTGACTCATGAGTACGGAGAAGACTGACCTAAAGGACGAGGAGGCTGAGCAACGAGGGAAGTTAGGGCGGAATCGACGGTGGCTCAACTGAGTCCGAGCTATTCCTCGTGCAAAGTATCGGAGTTCACCCTTTAAGCAATAGTAGCAGTCAAAAAGAGTAATACTGACCCTATTTATAAGAAGCATGGATGGCTCCGATCTACTCCCGTTTCATCTATCCTTTTAGATCTTCGCTAGGTGTCGGATACCCATTGGTTGGGATGGGTAGACTCGGAGCAAAGCAATGGACGTTTAGATTTCGTGGCTGATAGACTTCTTCTAATCTTATCATGCTATCGATCTCCAACGCTGCAATGCGGACACGATTTGAAGATCGATTTTGGCTTCGATAGGATACTTACATCGATCGCTCAGAGATAGATCGACCTCGTAAGTGGAGAATAAACTATTGTGAAATGAGGCTGGTGTGGCCTCAATCTGTTTAGGATCGACCGCCGACCTATCTCAATGGATCGTCTGAGCGGAATGATGCGATACTTCACCTATGATTAGCTATAGGTCGGCTTAATCCGACCTACAATTTTGGCTGACCTACTGAAGATCGCCTCCTGGCAAAATAATGTAAGCCTTCATACCTCATCTTTGTCAGATTCAGGTCGGCTGTCAAGCTACATGAATAGGTTCATAGTTCGTCAATGACCGACCTATAACCGCTCCTACTGAAACTGCGTCCTCTTCGAATCGAAAAACTCGGATAAAGGAAGAATCTTTCACAATCCCATCTTCCAAGAAGGAAAAAAATCTTTTGAATCAATGCAGGACGACTAACTCGGAAAGCCGTTAGAGTCCGAAACGGATATGACTCCAACTCCTTTCCTATAAATAAAGGAGCTATGGGATCCTCCAAATATGCCATTCAATTCGACGCTCTCTCTCCTTATTGTTCTCCAATCTCCTAACTTGAGCGTCGGAGGATCTTTACCGGAGAATACTTCAATGGGGACTTTATTGTAGGTGAACGAATGAAGCTCCAGCGAAAATTCATCATCGGCCTCATATTTCTCGATAGTCGAGCTCCTCCATCCTCGTCGGCCGACCTTAAGTCTGGAGATCCAGGAGCAACAAAAGTAAAAGAGGTGAATCTAGATTTGAAATTTGAGAGCCGAACTTTGACTTTGTTGCTGCGAATAGGTGTTGAATCTCTTATGGTTTTATCCTAGGGATGGAGCTAAGAGCGGCTTGGAAGGATATCAGGTATATGCAACTCACAGTTCCTTCCATGATACCTAGGTGTATAGAGAGACAAATAGAGGTACAAATTGGATAGCATTTTATATAGCTGATCATACACCATTTGGTAGAGTATCGCCGCCATTTTTTGGATATCCCAAGGCATTCCAGCAATAGTTCCTTCCATGATACCTATGAGTATAGAGAGATAAATAGAGGTGCCAAATGGATGGCATTTTATGTGGTTGATCACGTTGGGGGCACCATTTGGAAGTATCACCCCCATTTTTCTTGGATATCCAAAGGCATGCCAGTAAAATACGGTTCCTTCCATGCTATCTATGTGTATAAAGAGACCCATAGAGGCACGAATTGGAAGACATGTTACGTGGCTGATCACACGGGAGGCACCATTTGGGAGTATCTAATTACCATAGTCCTAGTCACCTTCTGGATAATTTTATTTTTTGACTGTATTAGATCTAGTCAACTAAATAGATATAATTTATTTGCACTAGCAAAAAAAAAAAAGAAAAGAAAAGAAAAAATTCTCGATATTCATTGATTAGCAAGTGGATCATGTCATTAAGAGAAATTTAATTGTGATAGAAGGTATGTCATGTACAGGAAAAGTCGGACTGTGGGTGAAGAGAAGTATTGCTAAGAGATACAGTTGCATTATGTGAGTAATTTTCCTCATGCTGACGCCCGAAAAAAAAAAAAAAGGCCTTCATATATGCGGCATGCAGTGACTCGTGTAACTCATAGAATCTAGTGCTATATTGATTACCGAGGCAACATTAGTAGGTTCAAAGGAATATTTTGAATGGACGTAATTGAAACCATTTGCCCATGCAAGGTCATAACAGCACGCAAGATTGTAGCTTTAAATGAAGCAGTCATGAGCATTATTGGGCAATAAAGATAGTTCCATCTATTTGTCAAGGAAATATGACTCCTTTTCTAATCAAAACATCATTGATCCAAAAGGAGTTGGATTCCATCATTTGAAAAGTGGAACATGGCATTTGTTTATTTGGTGAGCAGAAAGAGTATCTGATGAATAGTTGTGGATAAGAGAGAATATTTAGCATCCATACTTTCTTATCTTGCAAACCGTGGAAGGAGCATGGACCTTTGCTGTGTGGGCCATGATTGCCAGCACAATTGTCATCAAACCTTTTCCAAAAAATGTGGCACATCTCTAATTAAACGGAGATGAGGGATTAGGTTGTCATCAAGTAGCATGCTGACAAGCTCCAAATATTTTTTTAATAAAAATTATTGTCTTTTGTAAAATATTTCTTTTGTCAAGATACAAAACGCTTCACGATCGTTTTAAGATGCATTCCTTTGAAAAATTCCATGATGTATCCAAACCCGCTACAAGTTCAAATGATGAAGAGATGGGGGATGAAGATAGTAGGGATTCTTCAAATATTCTATCTCTTTAATTAGTCATCTATGGTGTCCCAAGGTTAACCCTAGTATCCTGAATTTATAGGTTTCAAAAAGATGCATGAAAACACACGTCATGCTTTAGAAATACCCCATTCTTGATTTCAGTCCTTTTCAATAGGACGCGCTCTCTCATTAAAAAAAAATAAAAAAAAACTTTAATAAGAAAGGATGCATCTCTTGTTAAAATAACTATTATATTCTCAAAGTATGTTGGGCGGGGTCTGATGGGATATCTCTATGTTAGTTCTAACTTCCGAATATTTATTTGGTGTGTTCGTCATGGGTGTCATGCAACGGATAAAGAACCCCGCTCCATTGGTTATGAACTCATTCCGGGTCAATGCCTTTCTTGTTAAAAATGCCTTTAGAAGGCCTTTTTTTTTTTTTTACCAAGATAGGATAAAAAAGTAATTAACTCCAAATTACTTAATGTTCCTTCAGTCATCCTTAAAACAATTTGATGTTACCGATCGTATAAAAGAGGAGCGTCCTAAGTGTCATGTTTCTTGGCTTACATCCTTTTGAAATCTATATATAAAGCTTCAAAGAAATTTGGTGACACTAATAAGAGAGAAGATTGCGAGAACACCTAGCATGTGTCCCTCATTTTTAGAGTTTTAATTTGATTTTTTCCTTCTTCATTAGGAAAAATTTTAGTTTAGCATTATACCTACGATGGGCTATTATTACTGATAATGGACGTCGGTTCGATAACTCCAAGTTCAAAAAATTTTGCTCAAACCTCGAAATTACTCACCGTTTGGCCTCAGTAGCTCACCCTCAAAGTAATGAGAAGGCTAAAGTCACCAATCGGACCTTACTATAAGGACTCAAGTCCAAGTTGGACCGAACTAAAGGATGTTGGATGGAAGAACTTTTCAACATGCTCTGAATTTATTGGATGACATAATGAGTTCTAACTGAAGAGACCCCATTCAATTTGGCCTTTAGAATAGAGGCAGTGATACCTCTAAAGATCGGCATATCCTCATTACGGGTTCAAAAATTTAATGAAGCACATAACTCCAATCTAAGGACAAACCTGGACTTATTGGAAGAAATGCGAGAGTGAGCTCGGCTCCAGATGGTGAATTATCAATGACGAGTAGGTCGGTACTATAATAACAGAGTCAGAGGAAAGGTATTCGATGCTAGGAACTTGGTCCTATGAAGAGTGGAGGTGTCGCAACCATCAAATCGAGATAAGCTATCACCAAACTAGAAAGTCCCATACCAGATCGATGAAGTGGCATGACTAGGAGCATAGCGACTTTGTCGACTCGATAGGACTCCAATCCTGGAAACTTGGAGTATCGAAAATTTACAAGTTTATTATCCTTATGTAATTTTCAATCTCAATATCAATAAAAATTATTTTTTGTAGAATCAAAAAATTACTTTTTCATATCCTCCGCATGGTCCACACCAACGAAAATCAGCCAAATGGCGCTCCTCGGTCCTTGGCTGAGTTGTAGTGGAGGCCATGATCCACACAAATAAAAATTGATCAAACGGCACTCCTCGATCCTCAGCCAAGTCATAGCGGAGGCCACGGTCCACACCAATCCACATCAATGAAAATCGATCAAATGGTGCTTCTTGGTCCTTGACCGAGTCATAGCGGAGGCCATGGTCTATATCAACTGACATCGGCTAGCAAGCATCTCTGATCCAGGAATGAGCTGAACTAAAAATCTTGGGCCAAATTGGTCCTTGCTCCTTGACATCTAAGATTGGTAAAAATTGATAGCCGAACTGAAATGTTGAGCCAAATTGGTTTTCGTCTCTTGAGATCGGAGATCGGTAAAAGCCAATATCGATTAAGAAGTATTCCTTGTTTTCGAATGGCTCAAGACAAAATGAATAGCAAAGCTCCGAAATCGGAACAAAACTTAAACTAACCTCTGACAAGTCCCAAAATGGCAAAGACTGAACTCAACAACTTGGAAAAGAAAACAGGGATGACAAAAGAAAATTTAAACTTTTTCATTCCTATAAAATATTTGTACAATAATAGGCCGATCTCTAACAAAAAATACTTTGAAAAAAATCAAAGTTACCAAAAATTGGCCTTCGAGTATACCCGAGTTTGATTACAAAAGAAAGAAAAAGAAAAAGAAAAAGTCATAGTCTTTGGCTGGAGTAGGAGCACCTCACTCGGGGGCAGCTTCAGTCTTGGAGGTCTCGGTCACAGGCAGAGACTGGGGGGCAAAAGCATCCTCATCATCGAAGTCCAGCAATTTATGGTTGAAGTCCAGGAAGAGATATCTGACCTTAGCTTTGATATCAGAAAGATCTTGTACATATAACTCTAAAGCATACTCCAGCTTTATCTTGGAGAAGTACTCCTTGGAAGAACAAAATGCCTCCACAGCGGCAGCCTTTTCTTTCTCGAGCTTCTTCTCCCATTGCGCTGCCGCAATCCGAAGCCCTTCGATAAGCCAAGCCTCAGCTTGACCTCGAGCTTGGGTGACCTTGGTCTCTATCGACTTCAGCTTGGCTTTAAGCGATCGGACTTCCTCTTCGGTTGTGGACTTTTCCTTCTGAGCCTTTTTTTCTCCTTCAAAGCCTCATCAGCTGAGCCTCGACCTTAGAAGTTAGGACTTTGAGCTCCTTGGTATTCACTCGAACTTCTTTCAGGACATTAACAAAATCATCCACATGGTGGACGAGTTATAAAAAAAAATGATAAAATGATAAATGATGAATAAATTGAGTGACAAAGATGAAGGTAACAATGAAAAAGTTTGAGCTCGAAAACTTATCCAAAGAAGGAAATCATATGAGTCTTTCACTCGGTACCTTGCTCCCTCAGGATCCAAGGCCTCGACACCAGTCTTAAGGATTGCACCTCGGAGTACTTCGTGGGCGACATGATTATTCGTGAAGCCCGACCTTCGATCTTTGCCATTTTGTTCTGGGTGGGCAGTTGATTTTTTGAATACAACTGGGACTTTAGGTTGTGGAAAAATCTTCACCGAGATCCAAGGCATGGACGAGCCTCGAAAGGTCGATGATGTGGAAGAAGGGGGAACCGGCTCCCCTAAAGCTACTAACTTGAGTGGGACATCGGCTTTGACTTCAGAAGGACCCTTTTTAGTGGTCGATCGCCGAGCTAGTGTAGTCCTAGTAGTAGGCTGGGAGAGACTGGCTTCAACGTGGGTGCATTTGGGAGCCGAGATCTTTGTTGTATATTTCTTCTTCCTTGCTATGTGGCGAAGAGCTTCAGCTTCCTCGGGCTTCATTTCTGAAAGATACCAAGAAGAAAAGATTAGTTTGAAGAAAGTTGAACTGAAAACTTGAAAAAATAAACTTACTTCTTAGGTCGGTCGAGCTCAATCCAACCTCAAATTAATAATCTCTCCTCTACGAGAAAATAATGAAGTATCCGAACGCCACGATTGAAAATGTATTGCAGGATCTCCTCCTCGGTGTCTGAAAGTACTGAAGTCTTTTTAATCAACTTTCAAGGCCGACTTCATGAAGTATCGTAGTCCTATGGCTACTCGATCAAAGTAAAAAAGAAGTGCTCCTTCCAGTTGTGAACTAGAAAAAGAGCACCTTTGAAAAGGTGATGCTTCGACCGAGGTAAAGCATACCATCATTCGATCTTTTTAGGATGCTCCTTAAATGAGAAGCATGCTCTAAAGAGGTAGACAGTGGGCTCAACACCGAGGAGGAGGAGATGGATGATAAAAGCTACTATGGAGCACCATGAGTTCGGCATTATACAGTAGGGAAAATTTCATAAGCCTTGAGAAACTTGATGGCAAAAAAATGAAAAGAAAGTCTCAGACTGGCTTTAAGAGATTCCTCATAAAGATCGATTCGACCCTAAGGAGGAAGGGCTATTCAGTTCTCGGGACCAGCTGCCTCGAGTTTAAATTCCGTAGGAATTTGGTATTAAGGATGCAGAACCTCCAGATCCTCATAGGAAAGGATTGAAGAAATTCGGAAAGGGCCATAGTTCGGCACCTCTTCAACCTTGGAATAATTCGAGGAGGAACCTACTTTAGAAGATCAGTCGGTTTCTGATTAAAGACCAAGAAGCCGAAGATGAGCTTAGGCCACTCATCTCCGAAAGATTCCTAAGCAGAAAAAAAAGAAAGCAAAGATCTACCTAAGGTTGACGATCGAGTAGACCAAGAGAAGCAGCTTCAGAGATCGGAGTTTGGCAAGCAATGAAGATCGGCTACAACTCAGAACAAATGTCAGTCGATAGTGATCATCAAAAAATTGTCGAAAATTGCCTGGTGATTGCTTTTTGAGCTCTAAAGTGGAGAAAGGGTCAAGTGGTGGAGCCCCCAACTGCAGTGACCCCTTATTTCGACCGTGGATGGCTGCCATTTGTCCAATTTTGATTGGCCGATGTCATTCGATGATTTAGATTAGATGATTATGACATCAATGGTATAGATCAATAATACATGGTGGGATCTTATTGGCTCTTCAACAGCTCCTTGATGCATGATTCAAATTGACCTAGGCCATGTGCCATTACTCTTGATGCTCGACCTCAGCTCTAGTTCGGGGTCAAGAGTGGGGGGTATCTATTGTAGGCACACCTACGGCCTCAGCTTGATACGAGATCGGACTTCAGTTTCTAACGAGTTGAACAAAACCAACTTCAGTTGATCTCGTTTAGCATATGTAGGCAGTCAATCAAGCTCTTCATGAGATGTCGACTTCAGCGTTCTTTGACTTTGGAGTTTGTAACCTTAGTTATGTCCAACCTCCGACCTTATCTATGAATTCAGTTTTGATTAAGATCGAAGGTACTCACTTCGGATGAATACGAAATCCGATCTCAAAAGTGCCAATTGCCTTACCTATTTTAGTTGTTTCATTTGACTTCGGAGGTACCGACTTTGGTAAGGTTCAAGCTCGATGGGTCGCAAACATGCTTCGCTTAGGATCGAAGGTTCTGCTTCATCTTTAGTGGACTTTCAACCTCCGTACCGCTAAATTACTATTCATTCGGAATAGACTTCGATCCAATACAACCTATCGAACTCAATAGGTCTGACCTCTGATATTTCCAACAAGTCTCATCAATTATGCAAGATAGCCATTTTAGGAAGGAAATCATTTCAAATAAGAAAATCACAACAGCCGAGATTGAATTTTATCATAAAAAGGCAAGTAATCAGCTCGTCCCGCATCCAAATGCGGGAAGATAAACTTTCTTGATGCATCAACATGCAAGATCTAGAAAATAGTTGAATCTCCTGCTATAAATAAAGGAGAGCAGGGACCCAAAGATATGTTCTCTTAATGAATTTTTTTTCTTTTTGTTCTCCAACCACTAGCTTGAGTCTTGAAGGATCCCCATCGAAGATATTTTTGCAGGTGTTGCTCTAGTAGTACTTCGGTGCCTTTAGCCAAGGGCAAAATCTCCAATGTCAAGCCGTTGGTTCGGCAACAACGAAAGGAGTTCACCTTAAAGCAACGACAAAGTCATTCATTGTATTTTCAGAGCAAATCGTCATCAAGTATTCGAAGCAAGTCGGGACGAATTTCATCCTAAAGAGAAGATCATCCCAAATATAATATACTTTAAATGGAAGTTACTGAATTGTATTTTCTAACTTTATTTTATTTTATGCGATAGCGAACCCAATTTTCATGGAGAATAAGTTTAAAATCTAGATAGTTGATATTCACATACCGTTGCTTTAGAAATATGCTCTTCGGGGCTCCATGCACAATTCTCTCATCAAAGTCAAACATATATGCAAGCTTATCTGATGTGCAAATTTTAAATTACGACCTTCGGTTCATGCCAGGGTGAATCCTTTTTGACAACCACTGATGCTACTAATTAACAACTAAATATCAATAAGATAAAGCTATTGTTTGAACTCTAATTATTATCATATAAATAAATGGTAACAACACCCTCCCCTTCCCACACCCCAACACAACACAACAAAAAAAAAAAAAAAAAAAAAAAAGTCATTTCGAATTCAATGACTTACTCCAGACAAGAACTCACTCACATCGGTGGTCAAAACCAAATTTCAATAACATATTTGATGTAAAATTCTTATTTGACATATTTTATTGTTGATTAATATTATACTGAAATCCACCTGCGATCGGGGAGGAACGCATCTGTCCTAGATAACCGAGCTGGTTATAACATCACCCGTACATGGATAGCCTAGCAAGTGGGTACCGTTAAATGTTCTGCTGGATTCGGAGCTCCTAAAATTATCGATTTGTTTATGAAACCCAAGTCCCTGCACGTATGCTGCCGAGGTATGACTAGCCAATTTGATCTGCAGGGGTGCATCTCGGCTGTCTTTTTTAATTCAACCCACAACTTGATTTGATTTGATTAGTATAAACTACTTATATATCTACATAGGTAGGTAGGCTGGAGTGATTCATTATTCCATGATTCCATTACGTGCCTCTATCTCTTAATCTAATGCCAAAATTTCTATTGCTTCCTGATGTTATCGGCAACAACTGGTCATATTTAAATGAAGATAGGTCATATTATCGAAGAAAAAGAATATATATATATATAGCCGATCGAGCAACTTAGGGTTTGGCAAATGCCTATTAGTAATAAAGGTATGTTCTTGATTAAATAAATAAGTGATTGCCATGGCAGAATAGACTAATGCTTGATTATCTTGCATTGATAGTTTAGATTCCTACCAGTACTAGTTACTTAGGTTATTTAAAATATACCATTTTAGTCTAACTAGTCTTTTTTTTCTTCGAATCTTTTGTTGCTTATTCAATTCAAGACTGTATAAATTTTGGTCAAGTAAACTTTACAAACTTAGGCTGTAATAATTTGTCATGTGGTGATCCCCCTTTGGGTTAGATCCAGTTCGGAGTACACCTCCTGTGCTAACACTAAAGCCTACAAATGGATTTGAATGTGACCAGATTGAGATCAACTTATAATCCAATCTGATATTGAGCAAAAATTGAGCCGGATTTGGTCTACTAAAGATTTGCACTTTAGCAAAAACTCGATCAAATCCACTAAACATTAATATGGGGTTTTGGTGTGGAACTTTTGGGGTGGAAGTGAGCTTTAGGTGAATGATGGGCAAGGTGTTGTTGGTTGGTGGACATGGGAGTAAGGCCATAGTCTATTTCGTGCACCATGTATTAGAATTCCAAGTGTTTGTTTTCTTTAATATTATAGTTTGGATAATGCATTTTGTAAGCAACCGGGCATGAAAGCCTTGGATGAATCACCTATCCCTTGGGTATGGCATGTATAATCTTGTACTTCTAGGGATGCATAGCAGTACTCTTTTATTTTTTGCACATGAGAGTGCCCATAATCTTTTAAAGACACTTCTTACATAAAAAATCTGAAAAATTACATCCAAAAAAAAATTAATCTTTTTCAAGATGCTTCAAAAATTCTCCTCCAGATGCTTTACTACTCTTCAACTTTCGCCTTTGTTATGCACTTATAGTCTGTTCGTTTAGCTAAACAAAATCTTAGATAAATCATTGTTTGGTTGAGATATTAAGTCACATAATTCTCTGTCTTATTTATTTTATTCTCTTTCTCAGGTTCAAATCTTGGTTGAAGGAATTTCAAGTGTTACTCAAAAAGGAGAAAGTATGTTGATACTTTGTCTTCCACATTTTTTTATAAAACTCAAAAATGAATTTTTTTGTGGAACATAATCATAGGATCACTGAAACAATTTTCTCCCAGTCATATGACCACTGTTTCCCTTTGCAATCGCTTTAATAAAAAGTGATCACTTAATTATGGAGAGGAGGGGTAACAAAGAATCCAGCAGCATTTTGGTATTACGGATCGCAAATTATATTTTAACAAAATAAAGTCAAATAACTAAATATAAAAAGTAGGATTTGCATGAGCCAACATTAAAGCCTGTTTTTAAAATGCCATAAAGTTTTTTTTGATAGAAACCAATAAAATATATTTTATAAAAAGGAGATTGCAAAAGATGGCACACAAAAGCTACTAGATCTCTGAAGATCATTGAAGTCCTGCATTATTGGAAACATTTTTCCCACTTTAATATCATTAGGGAATCATGTTCATGTGATTCCTTATCCATTTAAAAGTTCCACTTACGTCGTCCCTGTCAGTCTTTAACCGATAGCCTAGTTTATCAGCGAAGCTAAAGATATCCTCTTTCATGGCAGTGATCGTTTTCAGAAATTCTTAGCTTCGGCCCATAACCCATCTTTTTGTTCTCCCTTTTTTCCTGATCATTGAACCAAATTTTTCATAGCCTTGCTGGAATCTGTCTTGTTTGGTGCTTTTCTTTTGGGGAAATAATAATAATAATAATAATGGTGCTTAATGACTAGTGATCGATGACTTATTTGGTGCTTAATTGGTTGCATGTCCTAGTGATTAATGACTAGTTATACTTTACAAGAATTCTTAGCCCTATCTTTTCAAACTTTGCTTTCTCCAGTAGCATTGAACCAATTTTTCGCAGCCCTCCTCGAATTTGTCTTGTATAGGTGCTAAAATTGTTATATATGCTAGTTCGGCTATATTTATAGCTATGTTGTCTTAATGACTTGGTTCAACTAGGTATATTTTGATACCAATAAATATTCTTTCATTTTGGATTTTCAATGCTAAGAATTTTATCTTCCATTTTTGGTTTTTAACTTATTCATAATATTTTCTTAAAAAAATTGATATTAGTAGAAAATTTGAACTCGAAGCTAGAAAGAAAAAACCTATTCTATAGATCCTTAGTACCATAGGCCAAGTCGCTAATATAAATGTGCCTATGAGGACCTATGTAACTATTTGTAGCTGCACATCAGCTATATAATAGGTAAATCCTATATATATATATATAATCAAAGAGTCCAAATAATAATTTCGACTAATCTCTTTGAGTAAGGTCCTAGGCTATCAGTAATTGTATCAAAATGGATCCATGCTATAGCTATGTGGATCTAGAGATACTATAGCACGAGACTATTTGGATTTACCGTGGCTTGATTGCGATGTTTGTTATTAGATTTATAAAACTTAAGATTGAATTTGAATAGATTTCGACTCTTAGCCTGGTAAGAATGTTGAGATTTAAACAAGATTATGTGAGGATTCATATAGGCATGTTTTTAGTCTTAGATCGACTATGCAATGGACAGAACTTGTATACTTATAGAGTAAAGAAATCAAAATAATATATTTCGATAAGTTTTTTTGGATAAGATTCTAAATTGTTGCACTATTACTTGATTATCGAGGCATATATTCCACCAAAATTTGGAAGAATCCAGCATGAAGTACCAACTCAAAAAATCAACATGCACTCGTCCCTAGATATGAGGTAGTCACCAATTAAATTTGGATGATGTTCCCATAATTTGGGCATATTGCATCTGACCATATTCCTCCAGCGAATGCTACTCCACTCATGAAGGTCAAAAACCCAAAGTCATGTCACCTCAGGACCGTTGACCTTTCCAAAAGGGTTGACCAGCTAACCAAAAAGGGGGAAGGCAACAAAGAAGGAAGGAGGAGGAGGATCCATGCAAGTGGCATGGTCTTTTGAAGGCCATAAAGAGATGAGCAGAGGTAGAGGTAGTGAGCACCAAGATCTTGGTGGAAGGTGGATCGCATGATATGTTTCCCTAATGAATGGGTGAAAGAACTCTTAGCTGGTCGGATTCCATGTCCACTATTGGTGCCCTCTGAAATTGGCTCCTCCATAAACGCATTATGTCATGCCCCCCACTTCACTTGTTTGGCACCAAAGCAGGTGTTACATGCCAAATGGAAACCATAACTCCATTAAAGGAAAAATATAAGCAACTTCCATAAGTACCCTACGCATTTGACTCATGCATGGCCAAGGCCAGCTAAAAGATTTTTGGAATTAATTATCATGGTTTGATCAGCCTCAATCGTGCTACTTTTGTATTCATCGATCATTTTATGGGCTGCAATCTAATCTGCTTCCTTCTAGTTGCCATGGTAATTAACTTGGTATATGGTTTAGGCATAGCTAGACAGCACTCCACTCAACCATGGTCATTGCTTCGATTAGATAGATTGGGTGCAGATTGGAGTGATTCTTGCCAATATTTCTAACATGACCTGATATTTAATGGCCCTCAAGCCAACAAGTTATTGTAATAAGAAAAATAAGTTTTAAGTTAGATAGATTTGAAATGAAAATTAATTCTTTGCTTCTTGTAATTTCCTCTTTAGCTTTTATTTCCAAGTGAGGCTTTAGACGCTCTTGTCCTTTAGCTTACGTGCATTCTTGTCTTGCACAGTTCTTTGACTTATGTTGTCACATATGTACAAAAAATTAAATCATAGTCCAATCAATCCACAAAGTTAGTTTATGAGAAAGAGAAACGGGCTAGAACTTATCTTGATCAAAAACATAATCTTAATGTATCATTCTGAGAATGTCATTACATACTCCAATATGTGCCAAACTAGATTTTGTACACTATGGACAGGGATGGGTAGTTTATTCAAGGCTTTGATGCCCATTTTTATCATAGCAGGCCAACAAAAAGTCTGGCCTGAGTGCTTCAGCTTAGGGTACATAAAGCATTCTTCTTTCTATAAAGTCAAGCTGGATTGAGGCACATGCCTATATCCGGCATATATGATCGACCAGTGTGAGCCACTTGCTACACCAACTTGATTGATTAAAAGTAGTTGGCGATGATAGAAGGGCATGTTTGGTGAGAGGAGTGGAATCTTGGAATGGGAATGGAAATGAAATGAGGGACCCCCATCTAGTCATTTCATTGAAGAAAGTCACATTCTCGTTCTGATTCTAGAAGCAAATGGAAATGCTCGAATCCCCTAGAATTCATCTCTGCTCTCCACCAGCATTTAAACTGGATTTTGATTTTGGTTATGAACCAAACACGTTGGAGGGTGTGACCATTTTGATTCGAATTCCAATCCATTCGATTTTGATTCTAGTTGTGAACCAAAAGTATCCTAAATGACCTAATTTTGCACAAAAAGATTGATCATCCTAAGCATTAAGCATATTTACAATTGTTATATAGTATAGTCCTAACATATTTGATATTTCACACTAAGGACAAAAGGACCCAAAACCCCTTTTTGATTAAGCATGATGAAAAATACAATCATGAATTAGATGTCATCAGGTGACCCCAAAAACACTACTAATTGGGATATATAAAGCATTCTTCTTACTATAAAAATGCAAGCTAGATTGAGGAACATTCCAATAACAAGTGTATGTGATTGATAAGCACGGGCCAACAATTGTATCAAATTGACTAGTTCAAAGTAATGGCTAATGTTATACATGATCTTCAACAAGCTCAATACCAAGTTGAGCAACTAAGTAATCCCAAAATACTTAAGCTCATAGAGAAAGAATCAACAATGTATATCAAACTTAATAGATACACTTTTAGATCACGTTCACATTGCCCATAAATCTTAGCATATTGATCCATGGAACTAACTATGGTTCGTGTATCATTGGCTGTAAAATGAAGAAAAACAAATTTACTTTGAATGGTTTCAAGGTTGAGCCCAAAGTTGGTTTACGAGGCCATCCCTCAAAAATCACAATGTTGTAGCCAAAATCCAATCTTCTAATCATGGGTTGATGCATGACATGATAAGAAACCTGTTTCAGTTAGACTTATATTTTTGGACTGGTTTAGATGAAAAAAATCAGGAAGCGACCCCTAAGTAGACTCTAAATTCTACTCATATTTTTGGACTGATCTAGACCAAAAAAAATCAAGAATTAAACCCTAGATACACTCTAAATTCTAGAGTTCAACTCCAATAAAACACCCTTCATCCTTTGTATATCTCCAACTCCATGAAGCCCTATCAAACCGGGCAACCACTTTCAAACCGCCTTTTTTTTTTTTTTTTTTTTTTTTTTGCTTTGTATGCAGATCTTCCGGCACTTATTAGCTTTTTCTTTTTCCGTACTGATCCACTCGCAACCTTCTGCATCGATGCTCCAGATCACCATGTCAGAATTTGGCAGCAACAACATCCTTACTTTTTCTCTATAAATAAAAATAAATAAATCAATATATATATATATATTCAAATCCTACTTAGTCCTCACGGGCGTAACGAGGCTTATCCCAATTTTTGTTTAGGCTACAAAGGCTGCTCACTTTATAACTGAATCTTCGATCAGAAACGTAGATATTGCTTGATATTTGATTAAAACCGAAGGAATCGAGTTGCACCCCCAAAAAAATTAAAAAGAGAGAGAGAGAGAGAGAGCGCGACGTTCCATGATCGTACACAACTATTACTCAAAAAATCAGTGCACAAAATGAACTTTTGGTACAGGAAATCTTTTTGGGATGCGAGCAGGCGAAAGTTGGCCTAGGCAGGAGACCTGGCATGTTCTCTCTATGGATTCTAGGCTCCTAGATCCCCTCTCGAGGACAAGTTGTTAGGGCCTACCTAATTTAATCCAATCATAGAATGCAACTTTTACCGCAAACTATGAATTTTTCGACTGTAATATTAATTCAATTTGCTAGTTGTTACCAACTAATAATCTAATCTTTCTTCTTCTTTTTTTTCTAAAGAAAAAAAAAAAATTTTGCTAACTTGGTTATATAAGATAAAGGAAGAAGCAACAAAAATGATGCTTGGTTTGGCCTACCAACACATGCAAATCTACTGTAGTCAATCCTTTAGCTGGCTCAATACCTGCACGCCTTTTTTACCTTTAGAAAAAGGTGAAGATGTTGAATCACCATCGTCAACGTGGCTACAATTACAACAACTTGAACTATACCCTATTTATAAGCCTCTGTTGGCAATGATAGCCAGGTTTTTTTGAATTTTTTGCATATAACTTCTCATCAGTAAATTAGTTGCATGCAAGTATATTTACAAGCCATGACCCCTCTCATCCTATAAGTTTCCTAATAGGACTCCAGGTTAAATTTTCATTAATTATACTGGAATATTTTGTATATTTTCTCTCGATCCTTTGGACATCTAATTAATAAAGCCATTCATGTATCTCAACATAGTGATCATCAAATACAAGCGCCTCCCCACCTCCACAATTGTTAGAAATGTGACATATATACATTATGACTAATGAAAAGCTAATTTGAGACCCTACTAGGAAATCTCTAAAATAACAAAGGTCATAACTTAAGGATATGTAAAAGAGAAGTCTTTATATATCATTAATCTACAATTGAAGGACTATATGAAGAAAAAACTTTTTAAAAAATATAATTGCCACCAACAAATGTCACTGAAAGTATTATAGTTTTGGCTATTGATTAAGTAGCAAACTTTTAGTTATTTTATGATACAACTCACATATTACCGTGTACCACCACTACAATCGAAAAGCATACCATCTAAAAGCCATACTACATGTCACCAACTCTAATCCAGGAGTCTCCAAGAGTTATGTCTCACCGCACCCTTAGCCAAGTTTGCTCTTTTAAGAGTTATGCTCGAGCTAGTACTCAAATCTAGTGCCTTGCCCTATCAAGTTCATTTGTTGCACTCACTCAACACATCGTGGCCATTGTAACTTAGCTCTACCAACTCACATGTTACCATTCTTTATAAGAGTTACCAATTTCAAGTAGACCTATCAATGGATCAGGTTCAGATCGAAATTTGAATATTCAAATATGGATCAGATTTTAGTTACTGATATTGGATCCAGATCTGAATATCCGATGGGTCTGGTTTTGAAGTACCAGACCCAAATCCTAATGAATTTCGGATATCGAATCTGATTCCAGAATCTAAAACTAAGAGAGGAAGAGACTGAGAGGAAGACCAAGAGACTAAGAAAAAGAGGGAATGGTCGCTCATCGGCCGCCAGCAAGAAAGACCGAGAGAGGGAGAGAGGAAGATCAAGAGAGGAGGAGAGGGAGGAAGAGGTCCGGCCTCGCCGCCATCATCGATGAGGGAGATTCAAGAATGATCGAGAGAGGAAGAGAGGGAGGGAGAGGGTCTCGGGTCCAGCCTCACCGACGAGGGAGAGAGGAAGGGAGGGGTCCAGTCTTGCCCACCTCGTCGATGAGGGAGATTCGAGAGAGGGAGGGAGGGGTTCCAGATCCAGCCTCGCCAGCGAGGAAGATCGAGAGAGGGAGAGGGAGAGAGGGAGGAAGGAGTCGGGCCTCGCCGCCATCACCAGCGAGGAAGATTGAAAGAGGAAGAGAGGGAGGGAGGGGTCCGATCTCGCCGCCATCGCTGACGAGGGAGATTGAGAGAGGGAGAGAGGGAGGGAGGGGTCCGATCTTGCCACCATCGCTGGTGAAGAAGATCTAAGGGAGATCAAGAGAGGAAGGGAGTCGATGAGGGAGATCGTGCATGGTCTGTTGGAAGATCGAAGGGGACGCGGGCGAGATCGGGGTCCGGCTACAGTCCGTCGGCGAGGGGATCTCATAGTCGAGAGGGAGAGGGGGGAGGAGGGAAGGGAGAGGCGCCATTGGAAGATAAAGAGGGAGAGAGGGAGAGAGAGGGATCTAAAGTAAATTAGGAATTTAAGAATTTTGAATGATTTATATTATTATATATATAATATTATTATATTATATTATATATATAATTCGAATTTTGGATCTATCGAATCTGAATACTAAATATCCGGACCTTAATCGTTTATATCATGATTTATTGGATCTGGATCTGGGTCCGGATAATTGGGTCCAATACCAGTACAAGATCCGAAACCATCGAATAAATACCCACGAGTCTGGATCTGACCCATTGATAACTCCAATTTCAAGGCTACCACAACTCTAAGAGTTGTCTAGGATCCTTAGCCATAGGTTTTGATACTACTTCTTAGGAGGAAATGGAAAGTTTGAGTCCAAGCAAGAGACGATCTTGATATACAAGTTAAAATCTAATTGAACCAAAAAGCCTATCTTGATCAGCCTAATGATTCATACAAATCCATCTACCACCCACTAATTATTCCATATTGGACTAAACCTCAGATGAACCTCAACATTTGATACATATCCAAGTAGTCTAATAGCAAAATCCCTTGCTGATTATAATATACAGAGGAGGAGGAACAAAAAGTTGCAAACCAATAATGTAAATTTCCTAAGGTGGCTTTTTGTATTGCCATCATGGCAAGAGGAATTTAAGGATATAAGGAGATTTCTATTATTAATGTGCAGCAGAAAATTATATACATATATCGTCTAAAAAATTAGTAAATAAATAAATAATACTTATATTTATTTATAAATTTCTATATCAAATATAATAAATAAATTTATAGAAAATACCACTATAAAGAATATATAAAACTTAGAGCTTCAACTAGTGCAATTGATAAAGTTATTGATAATTTGTATGTCAATGAACTGGATTTAAATCCCCTCTCCATCTTTCCAAGCGGGCTTCCTCCTGTCCAAATTTCTAAAAAAAAATAAAGAACTAAATTCATAAACCCATGTGGCACTAACTATAGCCTTAGCCATTTGATTAACGTGCAGCTTAGCCTCCATTTGATTTAGTGATATTGATGCAGAATCTGATTGATGTTGGATCGAACTGAAGTGGAGGAGGATGAGATCGCCGTCGATGACTTGCAAAACAAAGTTCCATCCGAAGTTGGTGGTGATGGCTCTGGTAGGATCCTCCGACGATCAAGTCAGCTCTTCTGGCCAACAGAAATGAAGTGCTCAATAATGAGAAGTGAGCTTAAAATTTTAGAGGGGATAGGAGAGCTTCTAGAAAGCATATTTGGAGGGTTCCTTTTTATAGACGGAGCTTGTAGCGGGTTGATGGTGATGACCATATCGTTCGATCATGGGCCACTCGAGGCCGCATGGAGTTCGGTATGAAGAGAAAGGTGTCATCAGACGGATAGTGATAGCCATACTAACGGATCGTGGGTCGCATGGGACTGGTTATGGAGAGAGTGGTATCGTTAGTAGTGGTGGCCATATCGTCTGGTTGCATCGCCTGTGGCTGACTAATGGCGATAGTTCATCCAAATTTAATAGCCGTGGCTCTAAGAAAGCAGGCATTAATTGATAAACTTTGGCATGTATCAATTCCAGAGGAGTTCGGACTCCTGAAAGAGTTCGACCGAAGAAAAAGTTCGGAAGAAGTTCGGCTCCTGTAGAAGTTCGATCGGAGGAGTGCGGAGGAAGTTCGGCTCTCGTAGGCATCTGGTTAGAGGAGCGCGGCTTAGGCTCGATCGCTAGCAAGTTCGAAAGAAGCTCGACCGCTGAGAAGTCCGACCGATTGAAGGAGTTCGGTAGGAGCTCAACCGTTGAGGAGCTCGGCAGGCTTAAGGAGTTCGGCTAAG
This sequence comes from Cocos nucifera, assembly GCA_006176705.1. Taxonomy (NCBI): domain Eukaryota; kingdom Viridiplantae; phylum Streptophyta; class Magnoliopsida; order Arecales; family Arecaceae; genus Cocos; species Cocos nucifera. Next base: position 1,911,161 of record QRFJ01000070.1, on the reverse strand, counting down.
GCCCAACTGCTGGAGAGTTTAGAAGGAGCTCGATCATTGAGGAGTTCGGCTAGCTGAACAAGTTTGGCTAAGACTCGGACGCTGAAGCTCTTCCGTGGCTATCGATTGCATTAAGCTGAGCATCGGACTGGACTTTGGTAGAAGCAAAATTTATCTCCAACAGTAGCCTCCCCACTTTCGAGTTCAAAACTCGAAGAAAGGGAGTGCAGAAAAGGCGACTGTCGAAATCCTCTTCAGGGTTCTATATCGATTCAAGTCGATGCTCGGAGGATATCTCATCTCCAGCCAAAGTTGAAGTTGAAGCTTGGGGGAGATCTCATCTCCAGTCGAGGTTGAAGTAGATCTCATCTCCTACGGTCGAGGTCGGAGGTTGAGCTCCTCGGGGGCGATATTGTCTCCAGCAGCCGAGGCTGACTCGAAAGATATCTCCTCTCCTATAGTCGAGGTTGATGCGGATGCTCGGAGGAGATCTTATCTCCTACAGCCGAGGTTGGCTCGATCGCTCGGAAGAGATCTTATCTCTAGCCAAGGATATCGTGGTCGCTCGGGAGAGATCTTATCTCTGACCGAGGTTGACTCGAGCGCTCGAGGGAGATCTAATCCCCTGCAGCCAAGGTTGCCTCAGGAAAGATCTTATCTCCTGCAGTCGAGGTTGTCCCCGTCATTTGGAAGAGATCTTATCTCTAGTCGAGGTTGGCTCGGACGCTCGGGAGAGATCTTATCTCTAGCCGAGGTTATTGTGGTCGCTTGAAAGAGATCTTATCTCTGGCCGAGATTGGCTTGGACGCTCGAATGAGATCTTATCTCTAGTCGAGATTGACGTAGACTTTGAAGCTCGGTGTTCGACTTTGCTCGCATTAGGACGAGGTTCTCCACCTATTCCTAATAGACTATGGGGGTGCATAAGGGCCGTTGTCAGGGCCTCTCCTCCCATCCCATTCTAAATGAACAAGGCCCTCGACTTTGCTCGCGTTAGGATGAGGTTCTCCTCCTATTTCTAACGGACTGTGAGGGCACATAAGGACCGTTGTCAGGACCTTTCCCTCCATCCTGTTCTAATTGAACGAGGCCTTCGAAGCTCGGAAGAGATCTTATCTCCAGCCGAGTTTGGCTCGATCGCTCAGGAGAGATCTTATATCTGGTCGAGGTTGGCATAGACTTTGAGGCTCGGTGTTCGACTTTGCTCGCATTAGGATGAGATTCTCCTTCTATTTCTAACGGGCTATGGGGACGCATAAGGGCCATTGTCAGGGCCTCTCCTTCTATCCCATTCTAAATGAACGAGGCCCTTGACTTTGCTCGCGTTAGGATGAGGTTCTCCTCCTATTTCTAACGGACTGTTGGGACATATAAGGGCCGTTGTCAGGACCTCTTCCTCCATCTCGTCTAAAATGAGTAAGGCTTTCGACTTTGCTCGCTTTAGGATGAGGTTCTCCTTCTATTTCTAACAGGCTATGGAGGCACATAAGGGCCGTTGTCAAGGCCTCTCCCTCCATCTCATCTAAAATGAACGAGACCTTCGACTTTGCTCATGTTAGAACGAGGTTCTCCTTCTATTCCTAACGGACTGTGGGGGCACATAAGGACCATTGTCAGAGCCTCTTTCTCCATCTCATCTAAAATGAACGAGGCCTTCGATTTTGCTCGCGTTAGGACAAGATCCTCCTCCTGTTCCTAACAGGCTGTGGGGGCACACAAAGGCCGTTGTCAGGGCCTCTTCCTCCATCTCGCCTAAAATGAATGAGGCCTTCGACTTTGCTCACGTTAGGATGAGGTTCTCCTCCTATTCCTAACGGGCTATGGGGGCACGTAAGAATCGTTGTCAGGGCCTCTCCCCCATCTCATCTAAAATGAATGAGGCCTTCGACTTGCTCATATTAGGATGAGGTTCTTCTCATGTTCCTAACATGGCCACTATTAACTACTTCTTTTCTATCATTAGGTAGTCTTTGCACCGAGAAATAATAATATTAAAATAGAGGAGTTTTATTGAAGAAAAGTTATCGATAGTACGTTCTCGAATTCTTTGAGTCTCAAGGTCATGGGAGCGTTGTCCCTCCGAACTTCTTCAAGCGATAAGTTTTGGACCCGATGACCTTCTCTATTTTATGCTGATCTTCTCAATTTAGAGCAAGCTTCTCTTGGCTTTGACGCTGGAAGATGACAGCCCGCCGAAGCACCAAGCTCCTCCCAGACATGGCGTCGAGGATACGGAAGGCAATCGACCTTTTTGTTGTTTCTCCCTCATTGGTGGTTCTAGCTTCCGGGGGAGGACTTCTGCGCACCCTTTAGTCGGGGCTTCCTTGATGATGAGCTTGAGGAAAAGTTCGGCCTCGCTTGCGCTGGGAGGTCGTGAGCACGGTCGAACTTCATTCTATCCTCTAGTGAAACCTCATAGAGGAGAACTTCTACTCTCTGTTTCTTCTTCCTAAGGATGATTGGTATGCTAGGCCAAATACTCTTTCTTAAGGTCGGTTCCTAGCATCTTGATGGCGGATTTGCTGGCAAAATCGCCGTCGGAGGCTACCGTACGGCCTACATCATCTCGACAAGACCATAAACCTGCTAGACCAGTAGGTTGAACTGCTTCGTATCTACCGCGGCTTCAGGTGGAGCCTGGATTGTCGGAGCTGAAGCGAGAGTAGATGGATCTGGCATGGAGGCCACCGATCGCTGAGTCGAAACTTTTCTGGGAGGCATTCTTTTTTCGAGAAAGAACTCTAAAGAGAAAAATGAGAGATCTCTGAAGAGGGAGGAGAGAGATCGTCGCTGAGCACTCCTTTAAGAACAGAAAAATCTCAGAGGCAGAGGCGCCCTTCCTCTAGCACCAAATCTATTGGTGCAGAATCTGGTTGATGCTGGATCAAGCTGAAATGGAGGAGGACGAGGTCACCGTCGGTGATCTACAAAATAAAATTCCATCTGGAGTTGATGGTGATGGCTCCGGCAGGACCCTTTGACGATCAAGTCAGCTCTTTTGGCCAACAGAAATGAAGTACTCAGCAATGAGAAGTGAGTTTAGAGTTTTAGAGGGAAGAGAAGAGCTTCTAGAAAGCATATCTAGAGGGTCCCTTTTTATAGGCAGAGCTTGTAGCGGGTTGATGGTGATGACCATACCGTCCGATCGTGGGCCGCTCGAAGCCGCATGAAGTTCGATATGGAGAAGAAGGCATCATCAGGTGGATAGTGACAGCCATACTGATGGATCGTGGGCCATATGGGACTGGTTACGGAGAGAATGGTATCGTCAGTAGTGATGGTTATGTCGTTCGATCGCGTCGCCTGCGGCTGACTGATGGCGACAGTTCATCCAGATTTAATAGCCGTGGCTCTTAGAAAGTAGGTATTAAATGGTAAACTTCGGTATGTATCAATTTCAGAGGAGTTCGGACTCCTGAAGGAGTTCGGTCGAAGAAAAAGTTCGGAAGAAGTTTGGCTCCTATAGGAGTTTGGTCGAAGGAATGCGGAGGGAGTTTGGCTCTCGTAGGCGTCTGGTTGGTGGAGCGCGGCTAAGGCTCGGTCGCTGGAGAGTTCGGAAGGAGCTGGACCACTGAGAAGTCCAGCCAGCTGAAGGAGTTCGGCTAAGATTCGACCGTTGGAGAGTTCGGCAGAAGCTCGACCGCTGAGGAGGTCGTCAGGCTGAAGGAGTTTGGCTAAAATTCGGCCGCTGGGGAATTCGAAAAGAGCTCGGTTGCTGAGAAGTTCGGCTGACTAAAGGAGTTCGACTAAAACTCGGATGCTGAAGCTCTTTCGTGGCTATCGATTGTATTAAGCTGAGCATCGGACTGGACTTTGGCAGGAGCGAAGTTTATCCCCAACAAGTGACAAGAAAAATTTCAGATTTATGGGACCCATATCAATTATAGCATAATTTCTGCTGCAAGTTGCCTACAATATAATATTATATTATAATTATGAGAGAGAGAGAGAGAGAGAGAGAGAGAGAGAGAGAGAGAATGTGGTTATATTCTAATCCAGAATGAGAATGGCTTAACCATGGAAAGACTTGGTTTAGTGAAGTATCATCTTCGGCCTGTGGGCCCTTTGCTTTCCGCAACGTCCGAGTCTTCAATTAATTGTTAGTCTCCTTTGTTCCCTTTATTTATGTCAATATGTCAATATTTAGAAAGATGGACGCTACCCAACCCTAGGCCTCCGGATCCGTTCCTTGCCAAAAATAACCGCTACAGCATTCAGAATTTTGGCATGGTTGTTTCCCTGCTCGATGCGCAAATGGTTGAGCTTGCCACTTGACGATTGTTTCTAATGGAGAGGTGGTAGGGAGATATCACCCTATTTTTTTCCCATACAATGATGTGAGACCGAGACATAAAGTCTATCACACTTTTTATTCGTACCTCGTACATTTAACAAAAAAAATTTAAAAAAATAGATTTAAGAAAATATTTGGTTATAAAAAATTGTATAAATTTTATTTTATTTTGAAAATTTAAAAATTTTATTATTGATTTTTTAATAAAAATAATATTTAATGCTTGTTTGATGTTCTTATTTTTGTGCTTTTATTTTTTTACAAATTAATAAAATCATGTTTATAAATTTTTGTTTCTAAAATCATTATATTGTAATTGTTATTGAAGATAGCGTCCAGTGAACGTCGTATCTTAGTTTTTACTTATTTTTAAAAATAATTAGTTTTTCTAAAAATTCTAAAGATTTTATAAAAATTTAAAAATCTAGAAGAATTTTGTCCTACGTTGTTCAATCTAACTCATATTTTTTTTTAAAATTTTTGAAAACAAAAATAATATCAAACAAGCATTTAAATAGTATATGGTGATGAGCGTTGGAGATAGCATCTGTAAAGGACTTTTGTCATTTCTTATGTTCATTTTACCTTTTTGAAGGTAGTAAATATTTGTTACCAAAAGTTCTAAAAATTGTGCAATAGTTTTTAAAATAAAATAATTTTATTATGCATATTTGATCATTCTAACAAATTATTCTTCTTGGATTTTTGAAAACAAAAATGAAAACCGAAAGAAATACCAAACAAGAGCTTAAAGTTTTTTATCTTCCATAAATTTCCTTGCAAACAACTATTTCCCAAAGGATTTCTAATTTGGATTAGATCTACATTTCTTTCAAATGATTGGGACCAAAGCTACCCGAAGGCCAATCCTAGTTTGGGCAATCCATAATTTAGGTTGAGTTTTTAGACTTATAATATCTAACTTGGATTGAGTTTAGATTATAGATAATTTAAGGCTAGGAGGTGATCCAAACTATAACATAGTAAAGGATCTAACTTGCAACCAAACTGGCATTTCAACTCAAATAAATGATTAAAACCATAGTAAAAATATATTCTGAACAAAGCTAGTATATATCTTGGCCATTTGTATCCTTATAATTTCTATGAAGATAAGTCATAAACCTACGAGCAATATGCCCTTTTACACATAAAAGATACTAAACCACCCATTAGAAAATAATACAAGAGTCTAAAAGAGCTGAAACATCCGTTCGGAAAAAAAAATGAATGGTTTGATCATGGGACATATGTATGGTCGCAAGGAAATCCACAGAAAAGGATAAGAAAATTAGAGTTTTTCCACGGAGAAGAAAGAGTTTCTATAAAACTAGTTATATATCTTTTGTGAATAAAATAAAAATAGAAAAGTGGAATTTAAGAAACTTTAGTTAAAAATCCCAAACAACTCTCTATGAAACCAAACAGAATCTTAGGAGCTATTTGGTTGAGGATAATCTAGCATAAAAAAATAATTTTTATTTCAGATTATCATATTTGATATAAAAAGTGGAAGAGAAATGATAAAAAAATTAATGAGCTCCATACTTATTTTTTAAAAAGAGATGATAAAATAAATATAATAGGAGAGTTAGTATTTAGCAAATTTTTGAGTTGTGGTAATCCATATTTGATAAAATTATTTTCAATAAAGCTGCATATATAATCATTGACTTTATTTTAATTTTTTTAAATTTTATTTAATAAAAAATTTTAATAAAAAAATTAAAATAAAAATGATATTATGCAAAGAGTTATGTAATTATAATCATCATATAAAAACTAATTGAAGATGATAATACTATTTTAGTATTAAAAAATTATTTTATATTGAAGGATATATTTATAAATTTTATTATATTTTAATATAGGATTATCTTGAACCAAAAGTAATAATTCTTTTTCGTTATCATTTTTCAGAGTAATTTTTCCACCAACCAAACATAGTAAAAAATTTTTCCTCTGCAATCATTTTTTCAAGTAAATGATTTTCATGAATTATCAGATTACCCCATATTCCGACATACCCCAACCTAACGGATTCTTAGAAAAAGTATTAAAATTTTTTTTTTATTATTTTGAATTAAGCTCCAAGTCCATTCTTTTTCTTTTTTTCTTTTTTTTTTTAATTATTTTTGGATGGACAAGGAGGCAAAGAGTGCCACCTAACTTTTATTAATGAGATTTACCAGAAGCTATTTGCAAAGGAACAGAGTGCTAGAACACTCAAACACAGAAGAAGAAGGGATCCGAGGAATCAAGCAAAAACACAGGTCTTCATCAACCTCTCCAAATTTTAGCTTGCCATTCCCAACGCTTTCAACTCCTCTCGACGATGCTTTCTGATGCAGTCCTTTTCCACCAACTACGGAGAACTTGAGAAATGCCAAACCAAATCTTACGGCACTGGTCTTCCAACAAAAAAGAACAAGGACTTCGAAGATGTTAGGGGCAGCAACTTGATAAAAATGGCAGCTTGTGAAGTATAGGGTCAAAGTGCCCATGCCAAGTGCCTGTCCTTCTAGTAGAGTGCCACAATAAAGAAGACTGATTGCAAAGAGCTGTAGATGAACAGAGCTCAACTCCAACAGAAACCATAACATCAAATAGTTCCCAACATTTCTAAGAAAGCAAACGAGGTCCATTGTGATCAACTCCACAGGAACCAGAGATTTCAAACGAGTCCAGATTTTGTGATGACCGTTGGAAACCTGCCCTCTGAGAGCCAAGATGATCCCAAAACTGTGGAGCATGGAGAATCTTCTGAAGGACAGAAAAGATGGAAAATTTTTTGCTCGGAGATTCTCTTGTTCCTCTCCTTCCACACATTCTAACAAAGTGTCATCACCAGCTGATCTCATGCTCTACAAAGAGGTTTGCGAACTTTTGCGGTCCTCCGGGAAGTCCAGAGAACCTGATCGATGTGCTGGTCATCCTTTCACATGGAGGCAATCTTTAAGGTGGTCCAAATATTTCTCATGGAAGAGCATTCGGGAAAGAGATGCGGCACAGGCTAGTTTCAAGCCCATGCTCGTAGGATTTGGATCGTTTCCTTTACATAGAACAATGATTAATCTTCTTTCGCAACAACAATCATTAGATCATGACCCGCATGGATCTCGAAGCACTCCAAATTATTTCTTTCATCCATCCATTGCATGATCCAACATTGTAAAAATGAATAAAAAAAATATTTTTTTATATGAAAGATCTTGGATGAAATTTTAAAAAGAAATGTTGAGCCAAGCAACACTATTGCAGCACTTTGGCGGACGGTATAAAATATTACTCAGGTCTGTTTTGGGTTATATTTAGTTTAGGGGGCTCTTTGTTTACGGGTAGCTTATTTGGAAAGGGCTTCTGCCGATATATGTCACATCGAGATTTTTAGACTTCTTTAAGAGATGTATTGACCATAAGCAGACATAAACCATCCCACTTGTCCAATTGGTTAACTGTCTTCTTCATCGTGCCCGCACATCACAGCAACTTGCGCACGCACGCAAGCATTTATGCATGGATCATGCTCGAATAAATCCCATTCTTTATTGGCTAGATTCGCGCACGGCTGAATTAGTTGGTGTCAATTAACATTTATTATCGTTTGTATGTTCTCGTATTTATCCTACGGTACTAGATGCATTTTATCACGAGAAATGGAGGGAAGTGACTCTCGTATCAACTGTTTGGTTGAAAAGAATCTTAGGGAATATTTGCTTGGAGAAAATTAGGGTCCGAAATGATAATAAAAATGGGCTTCCATTCTAATCATTTGATTAGAATCTAAAATTCAATTCCGACTCTTCTCTATGGATTCAAATCTCAATTCTAATTTCAAATTTGATTGTAAACCAAACTATTCGAGGGATATGACCATCCGATTCAGAGGGAATGAGAATTACCTTGATTTTCTAAAATACAATTCAAAATCTCAACTGGTATTCAAATTTCAAACCAATTTCAATCATAAATCAAATATATCAGATAATATAATCATTTCGATTTTCATTTAAATCCTTTCCTATTTGAATTCCAGCCGCAATCCAAATGCACCCCAAATAGACTTGTATACAAGAAACTTGACATCATGTGTTCTTAAGCCTAATTATATGGACATATTTAAGGATTAGCTAATATTGTTCCTCATGTTAAAGGGTGTATAAGTGTCACGTCCTGAATCCAACATATGGATCAGGCACATGATGGCCAAACATTTTTTAGGACAAGATCCTAAAAAATATGCAAGACCTAACTTTTATCAATACACAACTACATCAAATCCAACTCAATAGTGATAGTAAAAATAAACCTCTAATTTTATTTATTAAAATAAAGCTCACCAACATCTCATCATAATCAAGATCGATATTTATTCAAAAATAAACTAGGCTAATATCCTCAAAAATCCTATGCTCCTCAATGCTCGATCCCAAGCCCCATAGAGTCTTCGAGATGTGAAAAAAATATAAAAGAGCGGATGAGCTTTACGAGCCCAATAAGTTACCAATACCTTTGAGGGATCTATTGAAGAAAAAATCCTATTTTCCGCCACAGGATCGTTCAGATCTGATTGAATTTGAAGGAATATTTCAAAAAAAAATTTGAAAATCATAATCAGATCTAAGACATCTTGGATCCGATCCTATAAATCTGATATTAAAACTAAAAATTAAAATTAAATCAGATTTAATTTTCATACCTTGGTTGGATAAACTGCTTTTATCCTACCAATGATATGTTGTCACCTGGGGTTCTGGATGTAGCTATGCAATCACCTAGCCTCTACCGGAGTCCACTTGGGTAGGATCTAGATGCACTCTCCTTCTGGATCCGAACTCCAAAAATTAGATCTGGATCTAATTTTTGAAGCCTTCAAACAAATTTTGAAGACAACACCCTGTCTCTTGATCTAAATCGCCCTGTCTTGATTGTCTTCAGCTTTTCTCAACTCTTGATGGCTGAAAACTCACCAGACCTAGTGTGGACATAGAGAAGAGAGGGAGGAGCTCTAGATGGGGCATGGAGGAGGTTTATGGCGGCAGCAATTGGGCGTTGGGATCCAAAGAATAAAAGCCCTAGGACGTAGGGTCTCTTATATAGAACCCTACACCACCACTAGTGCCCCTATTGATCAAGCAACTAGCTTGCTAGATTTATTAGGACTCTAGGCCTTGAAGTCCATGCCAAATGCCAAATCCTTATCTGGTTATGTCGCCCAAAAAACCTCCTTAAGGTGGCGGCATGAAGGGATAAGGAAGAGTCCAAGGCACCTACGACTCTTCCCTTAAGAGTTTGATCCAAATTAAACTCTAATTTAACCCAATCTAGGAACCTCCAAAAATCACCAAATTTGGCTCACTCATAGCATGACCCGAGGCCAATCACATGCCCAAAAATCAAAGAAAAAGAGTTCCTAGAGAATTCTCTAGGAGGCTCAGATCCTATGACACTCAATTCTCTCAATTGGGTCAACTATTGATCCTAGTCCAATTGTATTTCAAAATGAATTTATTTCTAGAATTAATCTGACCTAGACAAGTTTCAGCCAGATGAAAATAAATTCATTCACAATCCAAGGATGAGTCAAATCAAATTTGACTAAATTGAGATAGATCAGAAAAACTATAGAAGGAGAATGTCAGGCTCAATCATGTGCTAGCATGATTTTCTTGAACCTAATTGGATCTAATCCAAATCAATCGAACTGAGTTAGCCTAATTGATCACATCTAAATCCAAATTCTTATTTGTGTGATCTAATTAGATTCAGATCCATATGGTAATGAGACATATCATGATCTCTATCATTGACATCATCAAAATATCTTTCAATAGATCAGAACTTTTTTGATTCATACAATTAGAATGATCGATTATCAAGATCATTCTAATTGCTCCCAAAATCTATCAATGATACCTAGCAGTATATGGTGGCAACCCATCAGAACTGAAAGTGAACCTCTCGGTGCATCTACTTGTATGATTGAGTTCTTCTATCTTGAGCTCCGACAGGATTAAGATTAAGGTGAACTCGTCAAACTCAACATCTGTCATATGAATTGATCATTTGATTCGAGTCTGATGTGAAAATCTAATAAAAACTCTTTCTATCATCTTCACACTACCATGGTCATGGGCTTATAGACTCAATCTCATGATCATTATAGGGCTACTTCTCATCTATCGAGGTAGATACATCTCTTATTGGTACAATCCAATTTCTACAATGAACATGCTATAGACAACATACACCTCAAGATTTTGAATGACTAGAAAATTGAGTTATGATGTAGTCAAACTATAACATCCTCAAGATGAACTGTCGATGCACCTCAGATCAAAAAATTAGACACACCACTACAGCATCGAACCAGTTATCGATAAGAAGGTAGACTTCCTTATGACTGCTCAAGATGGTCACACTCAGTGCTCTCATTCTCTAATGAGTACCTATACTCTCGTTTCGATGTCTCCATATTGTAGACTCAAGACTGATCTATCCTAAACAAGCGATCGTATACCAATCTTTCGAATCGATCACCATCCTTGTGATGATCCTACGATCAAAAAAAATTTATGAGTTAATTATGAAAATTCATATCTTAAATTTTTAACTCTTGAAAATATTAATTATCATTACTATTAACTCAAAAAATATATCACAGATACTTTTAATATATACTATGATAGAAAATAATTTTTTTATTAATTTATAGTCAAAATTATAAAATTTTTCTTAGAAGTGTATTATAAGTGTTAGTCAATCTAGCTTGTAGGGCACACATCTAACAAACCCCCCTTGACTTAAAGCCAATTGACTATAAATCTAAGTCCCATCTTCTCAAGATGGACTTGGATCTTCTATTGTCCCAATAGCTTCGTCAGTAGATCAGCCGCATTGTCTGTAGTGTCAACTCTCTTAACCTCGACGTATCCCTTCTCGAGGTAATCATAGATTAGTTGGATTCGCCGCTCAAAATGCTTGAATTTTTTATGAGATCTTAGCTCCTTAGCAAGGTCTGTGGCACCATTGTTGTTGCAGTACAAAGGAACGACATCCGATGGCATCACTCCAAGCTCTACCGTGAACTTCTTATATCAGAATGCTTTCTTCATAGCTTCTAATGCAGCGATGTATTCTACTTTCATGGTGGAGTCTGCAATCACCATCTACTTAAAACTCTTTTAGCAACAGTACCACCATTGCATACAAATAAATTTTCAGATGTTGACTTTCGATCATCTATGTCGAACATAAAATCTGAGTCTGTATATCCCTAGACCTGAAGTTCTCTATTATCAAAGACTAGAAACATATTCTTAATCCTTCTCAAGTACTTAAGGATACATTTCACTGAAGTCCGGTGCTCTTCACCTGGATTCAACTAATACCTGCTAGTGACACTCACAGCATGGACAATATTAGCTCGTGTACATAACATGGCATACATGAAGCTCCCTATTGCTGAAGCATAGAGAATCTTGCTCATGCATTCAATCTCCTCAAACATGCTAGGGTACATCTTCTTGGAAAGATGAATGCCATGTCTAAAAGGTACTAGACCCCTTTTAGAGTTTTTCATGCGAAATCTCTTTAGCACCTCCTTTATGTATATCTTTTGTGAAAGTTCTAGCATCCTATTCGGTCCATCTCTATAGATCTTTATTTCCAATATAAAGGATGCTTCTCCGAAGTCTTTCATAGAAAATTTTTTAGACAATCATATTTTAATCATGGTCAACATGAAAATATCATTCTCAATTAGGAGGATGTCATCCATGTATAATATGAGAAAGACAATAGCGCTTCCACTGATCTTTTTGAACACACATGTCACCTTCTTATTTTTGATAAAATCAAATAATTTATTCACATCATTGAAATGAGCATTCCATCTTCGAGATGCTTGCTTAGGTCCATATATAGATCTTTGTAGCTTGTATACCTTATGATCACCATCACTATATGAGAAACCAAGTGACTATTCCATAGATATTTTTTTCAAGATATCCATTTAAGAACGTCATTTTTACGTCCATCTATCATATTTTATAATAGAAATAGACAGCAACAACAAGCAATGTGCGCATAGATTTGAGCATGGCTACTGACGAAAAAGTATCCTGATAGTCAATATCTTTGCACTGACTATATCCTTTCACTATGAGCCTTACTTTAAATGTCTCTACATTCTCATCAGTACCTATCTTTCTCTTATAGATCCATTTACATCCAATAGATATTGTTGGTACAGAATCTGATCGACGCCAGATCGAGCTAGAGTTGAGAAAGAAGAGGTTGCCTCTGGTGATCTACAAAATAAAATTTCATCCGAAATCGATGGTGGTGGCTTTGGTAGAATCCTTCGATGATCAAGTCAGCTCTACTAACCAACAGAAATAGAGTGCTCAGAAAAGAATTCAGCAAAATTTTGAAAAGAAGAAGAGAGCTTAGTCAAAACGTATCTAGAGGATTGCTTTTTATAGACGAAGCTTGTAGCAGACTGATAGTGATAGCCATAGCCATCCGATAGCGGGCCAGTCGGGACTGTGTGGAGTCTGTTATGGAGAAAGACACCGTTTATAGCAGACTGATAGTAACAGCTGTAGCCATTTGGTAGTGGGTCCGTTCGGAGCCGCATGGAGTTTATTACGAAAGGAGGCACCATCTGTAGCGCTGTCTATAGCATACTGATAGTAATAGCCATAGTCATCCAGTAATAGGCTGCTTGGGACCACATGGAGTTTGTTACGGAGAGAGGTGTCCATTGTCATGATGTGCCCGTTCGTTCAGATTTAATAATCAAAGTTCGGAGAAAGCAGACGTTGGTTGATGAAGAGCTTTGACATACATCAATTTCAGAGGAGTTCGGACTCCTAAAGTGAATATGGCTAGAGGTGATCATCTGAAAGAAATGCTAGTTAAAATTTGAAAGTGACTCACTGGAGGAATCCAGAAAGAGTCCGACTGATGGAGAAGTCCGACTGAAGGAGAAGTTTGGATGAAGTCTGACTGATGGAGAAGTCCGATCGAAGGAGTCCAAAAGGAGTCCAACTGACAGAGAAGTTCAACCGAAGGAGAAGGCTGGAAGGAGTTCGACTGAAGGAAAAGTTTGGATGAAGTCCGACTGGTGGAGAAGTTCGGTTGGAGGAGTCTGAAAGGAGTCCGATTGATGGAGAAGTCCGATCGAAGAAAAAGTTTGGAAGGAGTTCGATTGATGGAGAAGTCTGGATGGGGTCCCACTGATGGTGGGATTCGGAAGGAATTTGGCTGTTGCAGGAGTCCGACTGAAGAAGAAGGTCGAAAGGAGTTCGACTGCTGGAGGAAGAATTTTTGATCGAAGTTCTTTCATGATTATCAGTTACATTAGACTAAGTATCAGACTGGACTTCGGCAGGAGCAGGTTTTATCTCCAACAGATACTATGCTTTCAGGTAGATCTACCAAGGTCCAGACTTAGCTTGGGTGCATTAAGTCAATTTTTGATCCCATTGCCTCTAACAATTTCTCAGAGTCGATATCTGATATTGTTTCGTCATAGATCTTAAAATCATCACTATGAGCCTCATTTTTCATGAGGAATATTTTCTCTACATCCTCTGAAATAGTACCAAAGTACCTTTTAAGAGGATGAAAAACTCTAATTGATTTTCGAAGCGGAAGAGGTAGTGTTTGGACTAGCTCAATCTGATTTGGTTCCATAGGTTTCTCATCTTGTTGCTATTTGGAGACCTTCTCCTCTAGCCTAATCTATCTTTCAATATCACCATCTTGAATAAACTATTTTTCAAAAAAAATAGCATGTCGACTCACAATCATATTATGGTCTTCTGGAAGATAGAAATAATATTCTAACGACTCTTTAGGATATCCAATGAACCGAGCTCCAAAGGACCTAGACTCTAAATTGTCCGTCTGTTGTTTCTTAACATGGGCTGGACAATCCCAAACTCTGAGGTGACTCAGACTTGATTTCTTACCATGCTATATCTCATACAGTATGGTAGGAACGATTTTAGAGAAAATCCTATTCAATAAATATATTGCGTCATTAGACTTTATCCCAAAAAAAATTAGGAAGGTCTGTGAAGCTCATCAAGAATCGAACCATATCTAATAGGGTCTAATTTTTTTATTCTAAAATCTCGTTGAGTTGAGGTATTCTAGGTAGAGTCCATTATGAGACTATACCATTTTCTTTGAGATAGTCCAAAAATTTTTGACTAAGATATTCACCTCCTCGATCTGATCAAAGAATCTTAATAAATTTTTTTATTTATTTTTCTACTTTAAGTCTAAATTTTTTGAACTTTTCAAAGGCTTCGAACTTATGTTGCATCAAATACACATCCATACCGAGATAAATCATCGATAAGATGATAAAATAGATATAATTACCTCTGACCGGCATATCAATTGGACTGTATACATCTGTGTACCAAGGCAAGTAGGTCTATGGTCCTTTCCTCATGTTCTACAAAAGGAAGCTTGGTTATTTTTGTCATTAAGGCATGATTCACAAATCGAATATGACTCGAAAGTCAACGGACTCAATAGCCCAAATTTTTTCAATTTGTTAATCTTGTCTTCAGCTATATGACTTAGCCTAAGGTGCCAAAGATACCAATCATTTAGACTATCCCTAGGTCACTTTGATCATATGATATTCACATTTTGCTCGATATTAAAAATAAAAATATTAATATATAACTGATAGAGATCATTTATAAGAAAATTATTTATAATTTTATTTTTTTTAAAAAGAATATTACAATGGTTCCTAAGAAAACTAATTATATGGCCTTTCTGTGCTAAATATGAAACAGAAATCAAATTTCTGCTTGCTGCAGACATAAAAAAATAGTTTTAAGTACTAAATCTAATCATAATAGTAGTCGAAGAAGATAGGTTCTCCATTCTCAACCCACAAGATCTACTACAAAAAAAAGGGTAATTAGCTACGCAAACAAAACGTAGCTAAATCTTACAAAAACGTCACTAAATACATCTACCGACGTAAAATGTATCAGAAAAAAATGTAAGTAAAAGTGCCATCATTGATTCCATTTGCCGATGTTTAAAAATTTTCATCGATAAAAATGATACACCGACATTTAATTAAATATTAATAATTAATTATCTATGCAAAATAGTCATCAAAAAAAAAATTACCGATGTTAACTTATCATCGCTAATATTTTATCCACGTAAAATAAATATTGACAAAATTATTTTTACTGATGAAAACTTATGTCGAAAAAAATATTTTTACCGATGAAAACTAATTATCGAAAATATATTTTTTGCAATGAAAATTAAACATTGAAAAAAATATTTTTACCTACGCTTATTTTACGTCAAAAAATATTTGGCGACATAAATTTACGTCGGTAATAGTTAAGCATGGCCAAAGATGGCACGCTGAGATGCTTTTTAGTGACTGTTTATATTAGATTTTGCTACGTTAATTTATGTCAGTAAATATTTAGCGGTATTTATTTATGTTGGTAATTATTAAGCGTGGTTAAAAGTGGCACGTTGGCATGGTAATTGATGATAGTTATCCTTATTTATTAATGCAAAGTGTCATCGCTATTTATCTTTACCTATACTTTTTTTGCATCGATAAATATTTTAAAAAATATATATAATTTTATTTATATAATTTTTTTAAAACCTATAGACATCCATATAACATCCACATAATAGATAACATAAAATATAACAACCACATAACAAATAAACGCATCCTAAAATTAAATTCATTTACTTTAAAATATCCATATAACATCCATATAAAAAAATATGTACATATACAAAATATTGTACATACTACATGTCCTTTAAAAAAAAATACAACAAAATAAAATAAAACTCTATATCGACGGCGACATATCATAAACCTGCATTAAATTAAAAAATTAAGTTAGCAAACTAATTATCTAATATAAATATTGAAAATATATTAATTAAAAAGAATATAAAATAATATCGATGGGGGAGGTATCGTCATCATCATCAATGGAGTCCTAATCATAAGCATCAGCAGAAACATCGAAAGTCGGTGGGAGAGGTATATGGCGACATAACTCATCGAGCTTCATTCCAAATACCTGAAGCTGGGATGAAAGCTTGGTATTGGTCTGTCATAGGTCTGCTATCTCCTCCTGATGTCTTCTCTTGGTCTCAGCATGTCTCCTCTCCGTCTCATGCAGATAAGCATCACAAGAAACATGTGCTGCTTGAGAGGAGCTAGGGGCCATAACTCCATATCCCAACCCCATAGCTAGGTCTCCTACCAAGCACCTCATCACAAATATCGACATCTATCGATGGGATAGAGCCCTTAGCTGGGAGCTAAGATCGTATCTCATTCCTAATTAAAGAAAAAAGTAAATATAACCAAAAGTCTAAACTTTATAATGAAATTGAAACAGAACTTAATCACTTAATACTCACATGTCTCTTCCTAGTCCTGGGAAGCCACTCACCTATCATCCAATGATGGATCCTCTGGTAGACATCAATCTGCCCAGGCAGCTGTCCTGTCTCAATATCCCTCTAAAATTTATGAATGTAAGTATATTAAAACAGATATACTCTAACAAATTATTAAAGATGTATATATGTATACTTACCAGCTCATACTGATACTGTGCAATGATTTTGATCTACCGCAATGCATCACCGTGAGCCTCGACCTGCTCTATGAGGCCTTGTCATAGTAGGCCTAATAAATAAATGCAATGAAGATATTAGTGAACATATTACAATAACATATCAATTCAATAATCAATATTTTTATTATACATAATAATTATATCCGATATATAGGATCCTCATATTTGGTGCAGAGGAGATCCTAGTCAGGGTGTGATACACTCCTATGTGGTATCTCACGTGCCGTCGCCACCCCACTGCCTCAAAGACCTCCTTCCAATGGGTATAGAGCTCATATCTGAATCCTCTAAGCAATCGCCCCACATGCCGAAGGATAGCCTCCCGCACATGTGGGGTATCAATCTTCTGAATATCAAAATCATGCTGCAAAAATAACGTACAATATATGAGATTTATCAAAAAAATAAAAATATCATAATTATCAAAAATTATATTTAGTTACCTACAAATGGTGGAGAAGAATCTGCTGCTGTGGTCTCGTAACTGCACCAATCAGTCAGCATTAGGAGAGCATACAAATAGATAATAATACCTACCTCGCACGCGTATGGATTCCTGACATGATGCTCTACTGGCATGATATATCCTGATGGGATGATAATCCTCATCCTCTCCCCAGGATGTGCCCTCCTCCACTCCTCCAGCTTCTTATTTCTGGTGGCTCCACGTGTCTGCCTAATCACAATATCAATAGTTGCAACAAAATATAAAGCTTAAAATCAATTATTTATACATGATAAAAATTTAAAGTAAATATAACATAAAAAAATAACCTATGATAGGAGATGATGTGCCTGCCTCACCAATAGTGTGCTGCTGAGATGATGAAGAGGTACCGACATCTCCATATCGATCCTCTCCATTAAATCGTTCTCCTAGTAACATAATTTAAAATCAATTATTTATAAATAATAAAAAATTAAAATAAATTAAATATTAAAAAAATTATAATATATAAAATCAATCTGGACTAGCTAGTGTGACCGTCTGATCATCAGGAGAAGTCGATACACCGGCATCTCCTCATGCAAGCCTCCAGGATCATCCTTCTGGTGCCATATCTATATCAAACAATATATTAGAGATAATATAATATTTGATAAAAATTATATCAATACTAAATGATATATGAAATTTAAGATATATGAGTTTCTTGAAAAATTACATATTATCAATCAATGTCTGTATCTTCATCAGGAGGATTATCGACATCTTCATCATCATAATCCATCAATGTATAATCTTCCTCTTCATCATTTATGAAGTTGTCATCATGATACACCGACACGTTCAGATTTAATTCGTTAACATCAATATTATTGGATTGCACATTATCCCTAATCAGAGGAGATGTGCTTCCAATATCGATACTGTACTATCCCAAGTCAGCTGTATTCTGTTCCTTCCGAAAGAAATCCTCATCTTTTTCTATTTCGAAATGAACATCTATGTCATAAACATCCCTTGATGCAATCTTTTGTACAATATGTCATTCATCCTTATATCTCATATCTTTTAGGTATAATACCTATTTTGCTTGACTAGCGAGTATAAAAAGATCTGATTGATACCATGTTCTCACAAAGTTGACGCTTGTGAAGTATGCATCTTTATGAATACCCATCCTATTATTACTGATATTCCACCATTGGCATTTAAATAGGTAAACAAATCATTTTGACCCATATCTTAACTGTATAATATCGAAAATGATACCATAATATTCAATCTCATTATCTTCATCAATTTTCAATGTCAAAATTTTACTATTTTGAGTTCGCCGCTGCATATCAAGCTCACTTGTATGAAATCTCAAACCACCAATAATACCTGAGCTATAATACGAAACTCTAGGATCAAGGTGGCATGCCAAATCGTATAATTTTTCGATTGCACCATCTTCTTTATTATGGTACATTAACATCATCTACAATAACATACACATAAGTTAAAATAAATTAGACTATGTACATATTACATGTAATAAAAAGTTGAATAAAACTGTTATTGTGCTTACATATTGTCTGAACCAAGCTGCGAACTTCTTTCAATGTCATCCCTCAATATCTCTATTATTTTGTTGTAATAATACATCTCTATGCTCTCTACAATAATTAAAAAATAAATCTTTATTATTTTTTAATTATTTTATTAAAAAATATATAATACTGATTATGTAAAAATACTTACTTCATAAAATGATAGATTTTTTCGTAATTATTTAGTACATAGAAATGCGCCAGCTCGCATTCTTCTATGTCCATATGTTTGTACCTTCTTCCACTAATAGGATGAACATTAATCCTAAAAAATGATAATGTTGATTCAATGTCGGCCCACTCCTTATGTGCATTATGCTCTTCACGATTGAATCATGTTTCCACATCATTAAGGTACATTGAATAGAATATAAGACACTCTGTGGAGATATATGCTTCCATAATTGATCCTTCTGAACATGCTTTATTTCGCACATATTCTTTCAGTTTATATAAGAATCTGTATATGCAAAATGATAAAAATATGTAATTATTTTTTTATTATGATTGTAAATTAAGTAAATTAATTAGATTTTTTGTAATATTATTATCGTTCAATAGGATACATCTATTGATACTGAATTGGTCCAACAAGCAAAGCCTTTCTTGGAAGGTGAACAACCAAGTGTACCATAATACAACAAATGATGGTGGAAAATATTTTTTCAGCTTACACAACAATAGGGCAATATCTGATTGAAGCTTCTCAAGTATATCAAATTGGAGTTTTTGATAACATAATTCTCGAAAGAAAATACCTAATTCAATAAGTGCATTCTGTACCTCTACGATGGAGAAACCATGAATCATAATAGGTATAAGATGCTGCAACAGTACATGAGAGTCGTGACTCTTCATACCTGAGATATTATCATTTTTTAAGTTCGCATGGCTTGAAATGTTAGAGGCAAAGCCATCAGAAAACTTTACGATTTTTAACCACTCACAGAAATTTTTTTTCTCATCACCATGCAATGTATAACTTATAGTTGGCATTAAGAATTTTCCACCATCACGGGGTACCAGCTGCAACTCATGCCGTATTCCCATTCTTTTTTGGTCTAGCCGAGAATTTGGATTATCTTTTATTTTTTTCTTGATGTTAAGAAGTATTCCGATAACATTATTATAAATATTCTTCTCAATGTGCATGATATCTAAATTATGACGATGTAGAACATGTTGCCAATAAGATAATCCAAAAAAATGCTCCGCTTCATCCAATTCAACTCTGATTCATTATGCTTTTGCTTGCGACTCCTAAAATTTTTTATCAAATTTAATACTACGAATGGCCTCTAGTTATGCCAATATGTCATCTTTGCTCATCATACAAGATGGCCCATGCATCTCTGACTTTTCATTAAAGCATCAATTCTAACGGATTCTTCAAGAATGATTAGATGGTAAAAACTTGCGATAACCCATATAGGCAATTTTTCTTCCATGCTTCAGTCCAACAAAGCAGCTATCACCATTGCAAATTGGACATGCCAAATATCCTTTTGTGCTCCATCCAGATAGGTTGCCATATGCCAAAAAATTATTAATTATCCATATTATCATCGCATGCAATCGAAAGTTCTTTTTACTAACTGAATCGTATGTTTCAACACCAATCTTCCAAAGTTTTCTCATTTCATCGATTAAGCATCGTAGATAAATATTTATCTCATTACCAGAAGCTCTAAGTCCAGGAATAAGCAATGATAAATAAAAATAGCTCTTTCATATATTTTTATGGTGCAATATTATAGGCATTAGCATAACCGGCCACATGCTGTAAGCATTGCTCATGCTCCTGAATGGATTGAAACCATCAGATACTAGGCCAAGACGAATGTTGCATGGGTCCCTAGCAAATTGAGGATACGTTTATTAAATTCTCTCCAAACTATAGAGTCTTCTGGATAACTAATGATGTTATCCTCAGAAATTCGCATCTTATGATGTCATCTCATCGCCTCAGCGATCTTCGATGATTGATAAAATCTCTAAAGTTTTGGTGTTAATGAAAAGTATCTCAAAATCTTGTGAGGCCGCTTCTTACCTCTTTTGGAATCTTCAACATACCTTGACTCACCATATTCTGGACAACAATCCAAGTGTTGATGCTCTTTATAAAATAATACACCATCATTCTTGCATGCATGTATTGGTGTATAACCCAGTCCAAGTTCACACATATACTTTTTTTTGCCTCTGAATATGATTTTAAAAGTTTTTCACCATCCGGTATTGCCTTCTTGATTAAGCTCAATATAAAGTCAAACGACTTTTGACTCCAACCAAACATGATTTTACCGTGAAGCAGTTTTATCAAGTACTCAAGCATCAAAAACTTCCTACAATTTGGATATAATAGCTCCTGACATCTCTCATGAGTTTTTTAAAATATCCATCATTTGCATTATCCGTACTCCCTGAAGAGTTGTTAACATATGCCCCCTCATATAAATCATCTAACATCTCATTGATGCCAATTGGTTCAGCCTGTTGATCCATATGTTGGTCTCTTATGTTAATAGATCTACTTTTCTCATGCAAATCCTAAATAGTATACTTTCTATCCATACCTCAATTCAACAAGTGCTCAAATACTGTATCTGTAGGCTGTAAGTAATTGTTGTGACATCTCCAATAAGAATATTTGATTCTATTAAGATCATCAATTCTTGAACGTGCAAATCTTATAAAATTTCTAATACCTTATCGATATTCAGGTAAAATGATAGAGCAAGCATTCATCCAACTCTTGTCAATATTTTCTATCTATCCATAAAAAATGTTTACTATTAAAGTACGTGTTATTAGTAAGATTTTAAGAATGCATAATCCTATCCATTTCTAATAGGTATGGTTCTATCCCTTTCAGAAAAGAATAATTTCATTATTGTTATTAGTCGATATTTTATTCTATTATTGTAGAAATTTTAGTAGCATCTTCTCATGGTTCTCTAAGTATATGATGTAAATACGGTGCCTATGCATTCTATCCAATATATACCTAAAAAATATATGAGAGATAACTACTGAACACCACATAACAAAATAAAATATCGATTAATAATAATAAGATTAAATTTTTTTCAAAATACCCAAAATTAGGGCATCTAAGAGTCAATCTTGATCGAGATCGACTCTTGAATGAAAATCTACGGCTCAATGCATGCAATTTCGAGTCCATCTCTAAACATACATTTACAAATGGTATCCTAATTTATCAAAAAGGGATAACTCTACATTTTCATAGAGTTTCTTCTAAAATAGGAGTGTTTTCCATATTTTATGCAATAAATTTTATAAATAAAAAATTTATTTATATAACTAATAACTAAAAATAAATAATCATGAATATAGTCTTAACAAGCTAGATCTACTATTGAAAAGAGCATCAGAGAGAAATACTTCATAAAATTAACAATATGAGGATCAAGATAAATTAGAGACTGTCATTTTAGTTGAATCATAAATTATTTTTATTAATTATATATATATATATATATATATATATATATATATATATATATATATATATATATATATATATATATATATATATATGTATGTATGTATGTATGTATGTATGTATGTATGTATGTATGTATATATATGTGTGTGTGTGTGTATATATATAGATATATATGTGTGTGTACATATGCAAAAAAAAATAATATATATGTATGTATAATATATTATTTTAATTTTGAAAACTACAATGCACTCCAATTTTATTTTTGCATGGAATCATGTTATAGGCTGTGACCTCCTGTATTAAAAAACTACAACACACTCTCATAATACATCCTCTCTTTGGAAAATCCACTTCAACTATTCATATCAATTAAGAAATAATCTTAAATCCAACGAACATGCAAACTCAATCTCTAATCTACTACCGAGCTAGTCTGAACCATGTGCAATCTGCTGCTATTGCCCTGCAGGTGTACTTACAATAAACTATTTTTGAAGCACAAATGGCAATAGGACATCTAAGGGATGAAAGCATTTTACCATACAATTGTATGCTTATAATAAATCATTTTTATAGACATCTAATAAGGCATAACAATATTTAACCATATAATATTGTATCCCATACATCTAACTCCAAAAGAAAACTATGATAAATGAAGTATAGTGTAAGGAATAAAAATGTATGTTCCAAGACAAATATTAACAATAGAAACTCAAGAGCTTGGTAAAAACAATGAAGTACTCTAGCAGATGCGAAGAAGCCAACTAGCTAGCCTATGAATTAGCCTATCAATTATGAAATGAATTGTAGACCGGACAACATTAATTAGATTACAAAAATTACCGTATGATAGATATGCTGTATTTATTTGGATTAGGGTTGTAATTCCGCACCAAAGAAGGATTCACCTTTGTTCACATGAATCCATCGTCGGATCACTCACTGCATAGATCTCAAAGCACTTCGAATATTGTCCTTAATGCACAAGCACAGATCTCAAAGTGATAAGTGGATGATCCAGTGGTGGCTTCATGTAAAGGAAGATGAAACCTTTTTTTTTGAGCAAAAAATGCAATCCGATCCAATACGATTTTAAAAGGATAAAACTAACAAAAGAAAATCAAGCAAGCAAAATTTTGGCCACTACTAGTGCAGGAGAGATGCGATCATATGCAAAACTATAATTAAATATTTTATAAGATATATTATTTCATTTTATTTATTTATTATTTTTTTCTATTTTTAAGCATTAAAAATAAATAAATAAATAAATTATGAAAAAAAGAAAAAAACTTCCTCCCTCCCCTTCGGTGCCTACTTTTTCCTCCAACCGTCACCACCGCCCTCCTAGCTATGCCCCCTTTGACAGTCACCACCACCCCCTACGCCCCTCCCACCTTCACCTCCGCCCCCTACCCCCCCCCTCCGTCCGTGCCTCCCTCCCTCTACCCCCAAGCTATCCCTCGGTACCCATCGCGCCATCACCATCACCACCCCCACATCCCATCCGAGTCCCCACCATCAATCATCATCACCAACCACGCCCTCCTCCCCCTCCGTTCGCACCCCCTTCTCTCTGCCCCTGCACAACTCCCAAGGTACCTATCGCCACCCCACCTCCACCTCCACACCTTGGCCCCGACCCCAACCCACCCCCGGCCTGCAGCTCCCCTCTGCCCCACCCCGCCCCTCCTCCTCTCATACCTCCATTCCCAGGCAACCAACCCCACCCCCTCTCTTCCCCGAGGATGCAAAAGCAAAAAAAAAAAAGAGTTTTACCTTTTCTGAGGCGGCAGCACAGCGGCGATGGCAGCGGTGTGGCACCGCGATGGCGACAAAAAAAGTGACAACGATGGAGGTGGAGGCAGGGACCACCAACGGTGAGAGAGATCAAAAGAGAGAAAAGGAAAAAGGAGGTAGTCGATGAAGAGGGTTCGAGCAGCAGAAATAGGAGGGCGGGGATGGGAGACGAAACGCATGGAGGGTGGGATGGTAAATGTCTAAAAAGATTTATCGATGCAAAGTTACGTCGATAATACTAATTATCGATAAATAAAAAATATGAAAAAATATTAATAAAAAATTTACCTTTTACCGATGCAAAGTAACGTCGGCAAATCTGGACTTAACTATATTCAAGAAAAACATAGGTAATAAAATTATTACCGACATTGATGAAACATCAAAAAAAATTTAATAAAAATTAAAAAATTTAATAAAAAGATATTTAATAAAAATATATTTAATAAAAATTATTATCAATGCAATAGTTTCATCACAAAATAAGCATTTACCAATGATAAAGAAACATCAAAAAAAGTTTATTTAAAATTAAAATTAGGCTCATAAAATATATAATTAAAATTTAAAACTAAAAAAATTAAAAAATAATTTTTGATGAAAACTATACATCAAAAATAAGATAAATTTTCTACGTTAGCCTTTAACGTAGGTAATTATTCTATTTACCGATGCTTTCTTACGTCGCTAAAAATTTATTTTTCGATGATTATTTTACGCTGTAATAACTTAATTATCTTTCATTGATTTTTAAATTAGCTTTTATATTTTTATAAATAATTTATGGATATAATTATTAAATTTAAAGTCTAACTTTATCATTCATTATCTAAATAATTATCATTAAAATATTATCATAAAAATCTACCTCAATTCCGAAGTCCTAGCTATGTCGATCAATAAAATTTATCTCAACAGTCAGGAACGATCGCATGATGATCTGATAGATAGAGATCATCAATGGATTCAAAAACTTACAGCAATAATCTTGATGATATTTACAATATACTATTAAAATTTTATTTTAATCGAACTTTATTATCATGATCAATTTAGTAAGGGATGATTTCAACCATTAGATAAAAAATGAGTGATTAAAAAGCCAAACGACGTTCGATTAAGATATTTTTTTAGATAAGTAATCTTTGCTACTACTTTCATCATTTATATAGCCATAATCATAAAATTTAAACTGTATATATATGAACCATCCACGTTAAGCAGATCTTATAAAAACATAAGTATATTTATCTAGCGATCTCAAGAATTAGTATCAAGAGACATAAAATTTTGGATTGTTCATATATAAGCGATTTGAATTTTATAATCATCAATATATAAACAATCAAAATATTAGTAAAGATCATTAATCTAAAAAATTATCTTATAATCGAACGTGTTTGGCCTTTTGATCACTAGTTTTTCATTTAACGGTTGAAATCATTCTATGCTAAATTAACTATGATAATGATGTACGATTGAGGTAAAATTTTGATAGTATGCTATAAATATTACTGAGATTATCTTTATAAATTTTTGGATCCATCAGTAATCTCTATCTATCAGATCATCATGCGGTCATTAATGACCATCGAAATTAAATTTTATTGATCGACATAGCTAGGGCAACCTAATCGAGATAAACTTTTATAATGATAATCTAATAATAATTATTTAGATAATGAATGATGAAGATAAATTTTAAATTCTAAAATTATACCTATAAATTATTTATAAAAAAATTATTAAAATAACTCAATATTTGCCTATGCTCTTAATTACGTAGATAATAAGTTTATTTGCCTACGGTAAAAATATACATAGGTAATAAGTATCTTTACCTACGCTATTTAACATTGGCAAATGATTTTACTTTTAATTATTTTTTTATTTATTTTTTTATTTTTCTAAAACTTTTTTCAATGCAAAGGAATCGTAGGTAATGATCTTAATTTTCTATGAAAAAATAAACATAAACAATTAATCTAATTTCCTATGCTAAGTTACCATCAATAAATCTTTTAAATAAATAAAATAAAAAATAAGTAAAATAAAAAAAAATATTTATCGATAATAACTAATCGTAGGTAATAGATAATTACCTATGAAAAATTAAATCATAACTAATTACACTTATTACCTATGTAATTTATCGTTAATAATTATTTATAAAAATAAGAAAATTAATAAAAAATATTTTTTGATGTTAAATAAATATAAGCAATAAGTCTAATTATCTACAAAAGAATTAGGTGTAGGTAATTAGTCTTATTACCTACACTAAATTAGCATCAATAAATTATTTATAAAAATAAAAAAATTAATAAAAAAAATTATCGATGCCAATTTAGCATAAGAATAAGACTAATTATCGACGTAACCGTTATGCATAGGCAATTCGTCTTATTGCCTATACTAATTTAGAATCAATAAATTATTTATAAAAATAAAAAAAATAATTAAAAAAATATTTGTCGACGTTAAATAAACGTAGGCAATAAGCCTAATTACCTATGAAAGACTTAATCATGGATAATTAGTCATATTACCTATGCTAATTTATCATCAACAAACTATTTATAAAAATAAAAAAATAATAAAAAAGAAAAATACTTACCATCGTCAATTTAGCGTAGGAAATAAGGCTAATCACCTACATAAGATATAACCATAGTGTTGGTGCAGAATCTGATCATCGTCGAATCTAGCTAGAGTGGAGGTGGATGAGGTCACCATCGAAAACCTGCAAAATAAAGTCCCATCCAGAGCCAGTGGGGGGTGGCTCCGATAGGACCCTCCGACGATCAAGTCAGCTCTGACCAACAAATATGGAGTGCTTTAGAATGAGTTCCACAGAGTTTAGAGAAGAAGAGGAGAGCTTAGAGCTTAGCGTATCTGGAGGGTCCTTTTTATAGACGGAGCTTGATTGATGGTGACGGCCATATCGTCCGACTGCGGGCTGCTCGGGGCCATATGAAGTTCGGTACGGAGAGGAAGGCATCATCAGGCGGATAGTGACAGCCATACTAATGGGTCATGGGCCGCACAGGGTTGGCTATAGAGAGAATGGTGTCGTCAGTAGTGGTGGCCATATCGTTCGATCGCATCGTCTGTGGCAGACTGATGGCGACAGTTCGTCCAGATTTAATAGCCGTGGCTCTAAAAAAGCGGGCATTGATCGGCGGACTTATCTCTGATCGAGATTATCTCAGTCGCTCGAAAGAGATCTTATCTGTGGTCGAGGTTGGCTCGGTCACTCGGAAGAGATCTTATCTCTAGCCGAGGTTATCGCGGTCGCTCGAAAGAGATCTTATCTCTAGTCGAGATTGACTCAATCGCTCGAAAGAGATCTTATCTCTAGCCGAGATTGACTCGATCGCTCGAAAGAGATCTTATCTCTAGTCGAGATTGTCACGGTTGCTCGAAAGAGATCTTATCTCTGGCCAAGGTTGACTCGGTCGCTCGGAAGAGATCTTATCTCTAGCTGAGGTTGTCACGATCGCTCGGAAGAGATCTTATCTCTAGCTAAGGTTATCTCGATCGCTCGAAAGAGATCTTTGTTCTGGTCGAGGTTGGCTCGATCGCTCGGAAGATCTTATCTCTAGCCGAGGTTTTGCGGTCGCTCGAAAGAGATCTTATCTCTAGCCGAGGTTGGCTCGATCGCTCGAGAGAGATTTTATATCTAGCCGAGGTTGATGTGGTCGCTCGATAGAGATCTTATCTCTAGTCGAGGTTGACAAGATTGCTCGAAAGAGATCTTATCTCTAGTCGAGGTTGGCTTGATCGCTCGAAAGAGATCTTATCTCTAGTCGAGGTAGAAGGTCTTTGACCTGCTCGTGTTAGGACGAGGTTCTCCTCCTGTTCCTAATACGATAACTATTAACTGCTTCTTTCCTATCATCACATAGTTTTTGCATCCAGAAATAATATTATTAAAAGGAAAGAATTTTACCGAGGAAAAGTTACTGGCAGCACATCACTATTTCAAAAAAATGGGGACGTTGTTCCTCCGGGTTTCCTCGGATAGCAAGTTTCAGACCGGGCGACGTCCTCTATCTCATGCTGGCCTTCTCAATTTGGAGCAAGCTTCTCTTGGCTTTATCGCTGGGAGATGACAGCCCGTCGAAGTACCAAGCTCCTCCAAGGGGTAATGTTGATGACACCGTGAGGCGGCCGATCTCTTTGTCGTTTCTGGTTAGGTAGCGCCCTTGGCTGATCTTCTCCTGCTTCAGGCTGGCATCGAAGGAATTTATCCAACCGCCTCTTTCTGACGAGCTCCTCAATTTCATCTCGGAGCTAAATGTATTCCTCAGTGTCGTGGCCACGGTCGCGATGGTAGAGGCAGTACTTGCTTCGATCATGCTTGTTTGAAAAAAATCGTAATCCTTCTGATCTTAGGAGGGATCATAATCCTTCTGGTCTTGGTAGTTGGTTCTAAACTTTCGTGAGAATTTGAGTTCGAGGAGCATTGCGGAGGGCGCAGTCGTAGAACCTTTCGGGAGGAGGACTTCTTTGCATCCTTCTGTCGGGGCTTCCTTAGTGGCGAGCTCGAGGAGTTCAGGCCTTGCTTGCGCTAGGAAGGTCGTAAGTACGGTCGAACTTCATTCCGTCCTCTTATGAAATCTGCGAAAAAACTTCATGCCCCTTTGTCAGGGCTACCTTGATGACGAGCTTGAAGGAAATTTTAGCCTCGCTTGAACGCGGCCGAACTTTATTCGGCCTTCGATGAAATCTTCTATGGGAGAACTTCATGCCCCTTTGTCAAAGCTTCCTTGATGACGAGCTCGAGGGAGAGTTCGATCTCGCTTGCACTGGAAAGGTCGTGAACGTGATTGAACTTCATTCTGCCTTCTATGAAACCTTCATCGAGGCTTCCTTGATGACAAGCTCGAGAGGGATTTCGACCTCGCTTGAACGTGGCCGAACTTCACTCCACCTTTGATGAAATCTTCTGCGGGAGAACTTCGTGCCCCTTTATCGGAGCTTCCTTGATGGCGAGCTCGAGAGGGAGTTCGGCCTCGCTTGCGCTGGGGAGATCGCGAACACGGTCGAATTTCATTCTACCTTCTATGAAACCTTCCTTCTGGGGGAGAACTTCCGCTCTCTATTTCTCCTTCCTAAGGGCGATTGATATGCTAGGCCAAATGCTTTTCCTTAAGGTCGGTTCCTGGCATCCTCATGATGGGTTTGCTGGCAAAATCTTCACCGAAAGCTGTTACATCTGAAGGGAAATCCTGATTTCCCTGACCAGGTTCGTTCAGATCTGATCAGATCAAGAGATATATTTCAAAATTTTTTCTCTTAGATCTGTATCAGATCAGGGATGCTTCAGATCTGATTCTTATTTATTTAATAAAAATTAAATGAAAAGGATAAATTAAATCACATTTAATTTACCTGAATAGGGTAATCCTATTACCCTGTTGATGATCCTGTTTGCAGCGGAAGGTTCTGGATCAAGCCACGCAAACGCCTGGCCTCTACCGGTATCCACTCGGGCTGGATCTGGAGATCCTCTTCTTCTCTATCACGCCTCCAAAAATCAGATCTGGATCTGATCTGGAGGATCTTCAAAACTCCTTTTGAAGATCTGCAGTCGTTCTTTCGCAGCAGCGCAGCCTTCTTGCTTTTGATCTCCTTTTCTTGATCTAAATCGCACCAATCCAAATCCAAAACACTTTTGGACGTGGAGAGCAAGGGGAGAAGAGAGTATGGCGTGGAGAAAGGGGAGAGAGGCAGCCTTGGGGCGTGGGAAGATTGCTTCTTGATTATTATTTCACTTGGGCGCTGGGTCTCTTATATAGACTAAGCGTGATCCAAGTCATCTTCCTCCCAACCAATCACAACCCTTTGTGAAATCAGATCTAAATCTGATTGGTGGGATTAGAGTCCCCTGGATTCCTACTTGGAGAGTGCCTTGGACCAGTCAAACTGGATTCTTAGAAGAACTCTCATTGGAATCCTAAAGGGAGATGGAGTCCTTGTCCAACAAGGACTCCTAGGCGCCTCCTACTTGGGCTCACGCCACCCTTGGCGTGCGCCCTTCTCCTTGCCAGGTTCTGGCAGGGGGACAAGCCCCCACCAGCTCTCCAATAGGTGCATGACATGTGGTCAAAAGTCAAAGGGTCAATGGTCAACGTTTGACCAGTCAAAGGTAGACTTTTGACCAAAGTCAAAGAACAAGAAATGGCAGGTGACCAAAAATGGCAGGTAATGTCTTACAAATAAGACAACCTATTCTGACTTGGACAACCTCCTAGTCAGACCATATGAAGGCCTCTGATTGAGCACAAACTCCTTTGGCTCAGTCAGGACAACTTATTTATGATAGTAAAAGAAGAACGTTAGGTTCAATCGAGTGCTAGCACGATTTCCTTGAACCTAATTGAATCTCATTCAGATCAATTGAACTAGATCAGTTCAATTGATGATCACCAGATTCAAACCCTTGTTTGTGTGACCCAGTTAGGTTCAGTTCTGTATGGTAATGGGATATGTCATGATCTCTATCATCGACATCATCGAAACTCCTTTCGATGGATCAGAACTCTTCTGATTCGAACAGCTAGAATGATCGATCATCTAAATCATTCTAATTGCTCCCAAAATCCACCAGTGACACCTAGCAGTATATGGTGGCAACCCATCAGAGCTGAATGCGAACCTCTTGGTGCAGCTACCTGTGTGATTCAGTTCTTCTATCTTGAGCCCCGATCAGATTAGGGTTAAGGTGAACTCGTCAAACCCTAGTCTCTGTCATATGATGTAATCATTCGATTCGAGTCCAATGTGAAAATCTAAATAGAAACTCTTTCTATTATTTCACTCTGCCATGGCCATGGGCTTCAGGACTTGATTCTCATGATCATCATAGGGCTACTCCTCTACCACCGAGGTAGATAGATCCCATCTTGATGCAAGTCCAGTTCCTACAATGAACATGTCACAGCCAACATACACCTCAGGGTTCCATATGGCTAGGAGACCGAGTAATGGTGTAGTCAAACTATAACACCCTCAAGGTGAACTGCCGATGCATCTCAGGTCAAAGAACCAGACACACTACTGCAGCATCGAGTCAGTCATTGACGAGAAGGTAGACTCCCTAATGACTACTCGAGGTGGTCACGCTCAGTGCCCTCGTTCTCTAACGAGTACCTGTACTCTCGCTCCGGTGTCTCCACACCGTAGACTCAAGACTCATCTACTAAAGAGAAGCGATCGTACACCAACCTTCCGGATCAATCACCATCCTCGTGATGATCCTATGGTCGGGAGCTATTTATGAGTTAATAATGATTATTCATGTCTTAAATTTTCAACTCTTGAAAATATGAATTATCATTACCATTAACTCAAAGGATGTATCACAGACACTAAATACACATGTGTGATAGAAAATAACCCATTTATTAATTATAGTCAAAATTATAATTTTGCCCCTAGAAGTGTATTACAAGTGTCAGCCAATTCTGGCTTCTAGGGCACATATATCTAACAACATCATCTCGATGAGGGCACGAATCTGCTGGACCAGTAGGTTGAACTACTCCACATCTATGGTGGCTTTAGGTGAAACCCGAGGCTGTCGGGACTGAAACAAAAGCAGATGGACCTGGCATGAAGGTCGTCGATCATCGAGTCGAAGCTCTCCTGGAAGGCATTTTTTCTTCAAGAAAGAACTCTAGAGAGGATGAAGAGAGATCTTCGGAGAGGAAAGAGAGAAATCATCGTCGAGCATTCCTTTAAGAATAAGAGAATCTCGGAGGTTCGGAGCCCTCCTTCTAGTGCCAAATCTGTTGGTGCAGAATCTGATCATCATCGGATCCAACTGGAGTGGAGGTAGATGAGGTCGCCATTGGAGATCTGCAAAATAAAGTTCCATCCAGAGTCGATGGGGGGTGGCTCCAGTAGGATCCTCCGATGATCAAGTCAGCTCTGGCCGACAAATATGGAGTGCTCTGGAATGAGTTCAGCAGAGTTTAGGGAAGAAGATGAGAGCTTAGAGCTTAGCGTATCTAGATGGTTCTTTTTATAGGCAGAGCTTGATTGATGGTGACGGTCATATCATCCGATCGTGGGTCGCTCGAGATCGTATGGAGTTCAGTACAGAGAGAAAGGCGTCATCAGATGGATAGTGACAGCCATACTGATGGATCATGGATCACACGGGGCTGGCTACGGAGAGAGTGGTGTCGCCAGTAGTGGTGGCCATGTCGTCCGATTGCATTGCCTATGGCAGACTAATGGCGATGGTTCATCCAGATTTAATAGCCATGGCTCTAAGAAAGTGGGCATTGATCGACGAACTTTGGTACGTATCAATTTCAGAGGAGTTCGAACTCCTAAAGGAGTTCGACCGAGGAGAAGCTCGGAGAAAGTTCGGTCGAAGGAATGCAGAGGGAGTTCGACTCTCGTAGGCGTCTGACTGAAGGAGTGCGGCTAAGACTCGATCGCTGAGAAGTTCGAAAGGAGCTCGACGACTGAGGAGTCCGATCGACTGAAAGAAATGTCTGGAAGGAGTCCGACTCCTGAAGAAGTTCGATCGAAGGGGAAGCATGGAGAAAGTTCAGCTTCCACAAGCGTCTGGCTGGAAGAAGAGAGTTCGGCTCTCACAGGAGTCCGACTAAAGCTCGACCGCTGAGGAGTTTGGTCGGATGAAGGAGTTCGGCTAAGGTCCGATCGCTGAAAGTTCGAAGGAGCTCGACCGCTGAGGAGTTCGACCGACTGAAGGAGTTTGGTTAAGATCCGTCCGCTGAAGCTCTTCCGTAGCTACCGATTGCGTTAAGTTGAGCATCGAATCGGACTTCGGCAGAAGCGGAATTTATTTCCAACAGTAGGCAATTGACCTTATTGCCTATGTTAGTTTAGCATCGATAAATTATTTATAAAAATAAAAATAATTAATAAAAAAATCTTTGCTGATGCTAAATAAACGTAGGCAATAAGACCAATTACCTATGCAACCTTTAAGCATAAGTAGTTATTCTTATTACCTATGCAAATTTAGCGTCGGCAAATATTTATCAAATATTAAAAAATTAAGATCATCCATTATTGATGTATTGATTTAAATGCCGATGCTACATTTACATGGCTAATTATATTTGACGATGTTTAGTCTATAGCGTAGCTAATTATGTCAATTTTATCAATGTTTATCTTTTTACGCAGCTAATTATCCTCTTTATCTACGCAAAATTTTGCATAGGTAAATTTTGCATCGGTAAAACCCTATTTCTTATAGTAATCATCTCACCATCCCTCAGCCTTCTACTCTCCTCAAGATCCTGCATAGAAGTACACAAGTAAGCACTCAAACTAGAGTCAAGCATCCAACTGGATGCAGAAGAAATCATAAGGTTAGATTCTATAACGAGCATATCTCCAAAAGTACATGTCTCTTTATTCTTCAGGCTGGCCAGATATAAAGGACAGTTCCGCTTCCAATGACCATCGATATTGCAATAAAAATATTTTTCTTTGTCCACGGTCTTCTTCTTTGACTCTTCCTTCTTTTTCTTTTCTCCATCTATCTTCTGCTTCTTCGCAGACTTCTTTTTCTTTCCAAAAGACTTTCTTTTGAAAAAAGTCCGCTCCACAGCAAGCACTAAGCTTTTTGAATCTTTCAAAGAAAGCTCAGCAATAACCAGCATATTCATCAATTCGACTAAAGTACATTACAGCTTATGCATATGAAAGTTCATGATGAACTGCCCAAATACATCAGTCAAGGATTACAAGATCACATCAATTTGCAAGTTCCTGTCTAACTTGACATCGAGCTTCTCAAGCTTTTCTAAGTCCTTGATCATCAATAGACAATGATCTTGGACTGACTGCCCATCATGCACTTGAGCCTTAAAAAGTCTTCTTGTGACTTAATATTTGACTCATGACTCTCCTCACCAAACAACTCTTGTAGGTGAGCCAACATTTGGCGAGTAGTCTTGATGTCCTCATATTAGCAGGAAAACTCATCAGACATCGAGCCCAACATGTAGTACTTAGCTTTATTATCTTCGTCCGTCCATTTTTTCAGAGATGCTCTCTGTTCGATGGATGGACAGACTGATAAGATGGAGGGTCCTAGTCCAATACATGAGTCAACTTTTTAAAATTCAAAATAATTTTATAGTTTCAGAGCCAATCCTTATAATTAGGTTCGATCGGTCTATCGATGTTCAAGATACGGATTAGTGGATTGGACGTAGATATTTTTCTATAGAAAGTCAAAGATTCTAGTTAGATTTTATAATTAGACTCGACTAATTTATTTAAAAATTTTATTTTTAAATAATTAGGCTTTCACTATTTTTTTGGATCCCTACACTTTCTTAGTAGAGATGCAAAAATCTTCATGATTAATTGATTTTTAGTGGATGGTGCGGTCCTACTGACTGACTCACTATCTTCCCTAATAGTTATTGATGATGGATCAACCGATGAGTGGACAACTCTTATTCAATGATTCTCTAATCATGATGCATCCAAATCTGATCTCTAATTTATGAAGCTCACCATGTCCAAAATATTGCTCTACTTCTTAGTTAAGTCAGATCCACCATTTGCACAGATTGAATTCTTGATTGATTCCCTAACCATATCCAGAATAGTAAGTCCAATCCATCTTCCAACTCATAGCATCCAATGTCTAATAGACATGATTGCGTATTTTTGGTGCAACAAAATCATTGTAATCAGTCGAGAATAATCAATCCTAGGAAGGGCCTGCACATCTATAATGATGGAAGACCCATGACTTAATATTTTTTTAGGAAGATTTGATTTAGATCTCTTTAAACTTGACTTGACTTTAGTCATAACAATTATAACTAATCTAATGGTATGGGTAAGCTCAAATTATTAGCCATCTCTAATCAGAACTGGATTGACACAAATAGCCAAGTAAATAAGACTGATGGAAGTGATATGTCATTAACTTGACAAGAACACATTCAGATCGAGTAGCTTTCAATTAAAAATCAATCGATAGTATCTACTAGACTTACCTTAGACACCAAATTATCGAACTAGAATCAATCGGATTAGCCTACAATCCAGGCTAGAATCGTGGAGATAAATTAGGTCTTGACTTGGTTGACCACATGTTACTGTGAGTCGATCTTGACCCAGACTTAATCCTATTGGCTGATCAATTCTAAGCACTCTTGATCCCACCTAACCAACTCTTGATTCGATTTGATTAACCGCTAGACCTAATTAAGATATCCAAGCCTGAACCTAATTTTATGAAGATATCTTATATCTAAAAATTCAGAATTTTAAATCTAATTAATTTCATAATCTTAATTCTTAATCAAGTTTGGGTTCATGAACAAAATATGTATCAAAATCCTAGGATTTCAGGATCTAGAATTTTGCACAAAAGTAAGTTCTAATTTCTGATTAAGAATGAACGCATAGTATCCCAACACGTCATAAAAGCACTCCATCGAATGGAAGAAGAGGACCTTTAAATCCTGCTTTGCTCTTATGATCGAACGACCAAGGAGAATGCCTTAATTAGAAATTTAATTTCTACTACAAAACTAGTTAAATATAAATTATATATCGCATATATAATTAATGATCTAACCTACACATGCTTTGCATACATCTTATGTATCAAAATTTAATCTACATATGCATGCTTTCAGATCTGATATATCTAATATAACATCTAAAAAATAATTTTTTAATTGCACATATCATATAAAATTCTATTCTAGACTACAGATTGAATAATTTCATAAAGCTAGTCTGGACATGTGTAAGATATATCTTATATATTAAATTAAATTTTAATCTACTATTTTCTAGATCTGATTATAACTCTTATAACATCTAAAAATATTAATTTAATAATAATTCTAATGATCATATCAAAAGATAATTACTCTAAACTATACATAGAACTATTCTATAACCTAGTTTAGTCATGCATCTCATACATCAGCATATATAATTAATTTTTAATTAATCTTATGATTTCAAATCTGATCACATCTAATGTGACATCTAAATCACTAAAATCAGATCAAAATAAAAATAAAAATTAGATCAAAATCTGATCTGAAGAACTGCAAATGCAGCTCTGATACCAGTTGAAAAAAAATCCTATTTTTCATCACATGATCGTTCATATCTGATTAGATCTGAAGAAATATTTTAAAAATATTTTTTAAAAATCTTAATTAGATCTGAGACATCTCGGATCCGATCCTATAGATCTAATATTAAAACTAAAAATTAAAATTAAATTAGATTTAATTTTTATATCTTGATTGTAAAAACTACTTTTATCCTGCAGATGATCTGTTGTCATCCGAGGTTCTGGATGTAGCCATGCAATCGCCTGGCCTCTATCGGAGACTCGGAGTATGTCATGTATATCAATAAAAGTTGAAAAATAAAATTTTCTCAAAATCTTTGTTGACTACGGCCATGATCATTCCCATAACAAGACTCAGAAGAGACTAACATCTAAATATAAAATATCCGATCCATCGGTATGTATTAATGATCAGCCCCACTGGCTAAGCCCAAGAAGAAACTAGCTCTCATTCACACGATCATTATTTGTCCCATGATAAGGTAAAGTGATTAGTTCTAAAAATAAACATACAAATATATTAATGTATGCTAGCGATCAGCCCCAACTGACTAGATCTAGAAGCACTAATTTTGTCGGCAATCAATCCTAACTAGCTAGATTCAGAAGAAATATGTTTCTAACATTTGGCCAACAATCAGTCCCATTGGCTAGATCTAGATCATTGTCTAACTAGAGAGTTTTTCTCATAAATTTTACGACAATCAATTTTTCATAAATAACGATATTTATTTTTATAAAATATCAACTTAATTTTTATATAATTCAAAAGAGCAATCAAAATAATATTTGTTTAAAATTTCATGCATCGATGAACATATATAATTTTCTTTTCAAAAATCATACAACATTAATACAAAAAAATCATCTCTTTCGAAATTGTATATCATGCAAATATGACATCACGCTTGATCCAACTTTTTCTAAATTATTTTTTATAAATAATTATATAATTTCAAACTTCAATAATTTTTAAATATTTTATATGCAAAATTTAATTTTAAATATATATATATATATAAATCCATAGATAAGAAGAAACTTATCGCTAGTCAAATCTAAAAAATCACGATCTTTGGTACATGGCTTGATCCTCAGATCCGATGATTTACCCTCCTATATATTCAAATTAATATTTTAAAATAAATAAATTAATTTAATTAATTATCTAGAATCCTCTATTGGAGTTCACTGGGTCTACATCCTCATCCCCAAGATTCTTTTCTTTATTTAAATTTTCTATAATCCATCTATAGAGAGAAAAACTCATTTCTTCTTTTTCGTGCACTTCAAAATAGGGGATTTACTCTCCCTTTTTTCCTCTCTCCCACCTATGGCCACAGAAGATTAGGGCTAGCACTCATGGCAGCCCTCAGTGACGACAAAACTGTAGCCCCGATGATAACCCCAATGATGGCTATTGGCGGCAGCATGCGGAGAACCACCACAAAATAGGGTTGTCATTTTCTTTTTCTTTTTTTTTTTTGAATCCAAAACAAAGAGCTTGTCGGCTTCAATCGAGCGTTAGTGACGTGGAAGAAGAAAGAAAGAAAGAAAGGAAAATTAGCTTACCTTGCTCCGATGACCCAAGAAGAAGGGATTCAAGTGATCCTTTCTGAGTGGCAACCCAAGTAAAACTCATAAAAAATCCTATGAAAAATGGTAGGATTTTCTTCAAAAATTTTGATGGTGTTCAAAGGAATGGATGATCTCTATTTATAGATGAATTTAAGAGCTTTTAATCCAAGTTTAATAAGTCCTAAGATTCCTGATGGATTCAGGATGGAAGTTCAGGAGTCCTCTTCTCCATTTTCTTCTTTTTTCTTTTTTTTTAGTTTTCTTTACTTGCTTCAAGATCTGCCTAGGGTTTAAAAAAGAAATTGGGTCCTCACAATAAGCATATACATTAAAAATAAATAATATCATTATTTATCTCATTTGATGCCATTTATATAAAATTATTATTCAGCATCTGTAGCATATGATCATGGTAATTGAAATTTTTTGAAGTATATTTGATAAATATCCCCTTTTTTTTTACTCTCATATATTATTCTTATATTAATTAATAATTTTTTAGAGGGGAAAAAGGGCGTAGAAGGTGGATCTGTCTATTATTAAAAAGATTGTACATATAAAATAAGGGAAAGAAGGGGCAGACTCTCTAAAACGAGATGTGGTTTTGCTCCAGTGAAATCCATGTATATAAGACACAAATAGGGGAGTTGCAGTTGGAGCTGAAGATAAGAAAAGGATAAGATGCATGATCTCATCCTTTATAGTTTGCACTATTTATAATAGATATATATATTGCAAATAAACATGTATATGTTTACCATTCAAACTATATGCACTGATTCTAATATATGAAAAAAAAGAACAAGCAGCATATTGCTGAAGCCCATGATGGTCATGTGTATATGATTTCTCCATGGTGTTTCTCAAGTCGAAGAAAATCCCTGACAGTTTAATAAAGGATGCTCATCAGTGCAAGAAGTATTAAAATCAAGGAGTACTTCATATTGTTATGAGTAGATGAGATTGAAGCCAAAAATTATGAGGTCTGCAGTTGCAAACATTGTATACAGGGAAGTCACCTGCTTTGTGCTTGGCTACGACTATGTAGCTCTAAATTACCAAAAAATAAGCTTGCTTATAAAGCTTATTAATTTGTCTTAGGTACCTGTATTCATTCTAAACTTACATCATGATTGCTTCTAGCTAAATCATAAAAGGACTTTGTTAAAGTGTTTGTTGATTCATAGGCTTTCGTAGCAAAACTGCTCATCAAAGAGCAAGACATGTATTTATACACACGCATATACATAGATACGTATTCATATATACGTGTATATATATACAAATGTATGTTCCTCCAAGAGCAAGCTCTTATGAAAGTTGTGTCAGGCTCAGCTAGCTACATTAACAGCTATTGACTAGGTGATCAATTTTAGGGATCGGACTAGGTCAAGATGGTACACTGATGCAAGTAGGTAGGATCATAAACAATGGGTCAGGTCAAGTTAAAGACCTCAAAGCTAGCAGTCTAATGATATGGCTAAAATGGAGCAGTCAGCTAAACCTAGTATATATGCTGGTTATTGGAATGCGAAACAAATTAAGTTAAAGAGGCAGAGGTGGCATCAAGTGAAGCAATTTTTCCCAATAAATTTGGAACTGTCTATGGGACTCATATTTCTAAATAAAAAAAAGAAGAGCATACTAACTAATCTAATATATATATATATATATATAATATATATATATATATATATATATATATATATATATATATATATATATATATATATATATATATATATATATATATATATGAAAGTAGAAACTGAGAGAAAATTTTTTAGCATTTGAAATTATTCATGTAGGCTGCTAATTTTAATCTATGAATGCCATTTGAATACAAATCAATTTAGGAATATCATTTGGATGCAAATTAATTTTTTTTATGCCATATATCTAAACCTAACAATCTTTAAAGCATTAAAGTCAGTCCTTAGATTATTAAAAACTATATTAAATTCTATTTATATGAATTAAATTATATTATTAAAATATAATATTATTATATTTTTATAATTAACATTCATTTATATATGTGTTGAAAATTTGAATAAATATTATTTAATTATTTATAAATATTTTTTAAAAAAAATAATTAATTCTAGAATCAGTGCATAAAATGCGGGCTCAAAACTAGTTATATATTATTTGACTTAACTTTGTTGCTACCCTTGTTGCTTGTTTTAGCTAAAATAGGTGGCATGATTTATGTGCATGAGACGTGATATGACGTTGGAGCACATATTGAAAGGCCCCCATATTGATCAAGCTGGATTGACATCTTTTTTAAACGAATAAATGAGATCCAAAGGCATTGACTAAGCTAAATCAAACATACAAGCAAGTATCCCAGATCATGTCCTTGGGAGGAAGTCACAAATTTTTGATGTAAGAGTTTTAGGAAGACCACAGGTCAATGATTAAAAAATAATAATAATAAGATACAATCCGCTGGTTGATTGAATCTTCCAAGAGCAAACATAATTTTTGTGCCAGAGAATAAATTACTAAAGAAAATAATTGAGTCCAAGTAAAATGCCAAGTGAGAGTATAACAATACAGGATTTCATTAAAAAAAGAAGGTTTTATTTGACTTTCTTGATTCTACATAAGTATTCAAGATCTGTTAATCCAATACATAACTAAAATGTAGAAGACTAAATACATACTTGTATGAATTCTTACATACTCTATTTAAGCTATAGCATCCTTGATGGACCAAGAGTCTAGATCCTATTAAATTTAATCATAAGTATCACAAATCTAATAACAAATACTATGATCAATTCATGGTGAGTCTAAATGGATATGTACTATAGTGTCTTAGTGCACATGGTCTCTGTGCGGGATTCATTATGATACGATTTGTAATAATCCATGATTTTATTCAAAAAACTAGTCACGATTTGGTTCGATTCGGTTTGGAACCATTTTTGAACGAACCAATTGGAATTGGTTTTCTAAAAACTAAAATTAAAATTGAACTGACTACATAGAAAAATCAGTTCAAACAAACCGAAAAATCAATCCGATTCAATTTAGTTTATCGAGTTATGGTTAACGAAGCGGTGGCAGTTCATTATATATATATATATATATATATAATGGATATATTTGGATAAGATTGATTGAATTTGGATTCAAATCCGATCAAATCAAAACTGGATAATAATAATTTTACATCGATGATCTAAGTTATTGGATGTGATTTGCTATCTCAAAATTACTTACACACTAAAAATTATATAATTTGAAGACTTCTAGTCTATACATTAAATGATCAAAAAATATATCTAATTTAATTTTATTTAGACTGTCCAATTTTTGATCACTTGATGCATAGGTTAGAGATCTCTAAATTATATTTTTTTTTGAGTATAAATATTTTTGAGATAGTATATCTTATTCAACAACTTAGATAATTAATATAGGACATCTATTATAGAGTTTTGACCTGATTAAATCCGAGTCTAAATTCGGTTGATCTGATTCTAGTTTGGTTTTCTCTCTCTTTATATATATATATAGACACACCCATATATTGGTTCATTTAAATTGGATTTTTCAAAATAAAATTGAAACCAAACCAAATTTTTTGGTTTCTAAAATTTTATAACCGAAACCGAATCGAATGTGATAAAACCAATCCAAATTAAACCAAAATTAATGGTTCTGATCAATTTTGTGGTTTGATCGATTTCTTTGTACGCTCCTACATGCGCCTGCATGGGATCTCATAGAGAGTGGTAAATATGCTATTGCTTCTTGTCATGTGCCACGTGCTTTCTCTCTTTCGGTTTTGATGAACAAAATCCTTTAAAAAAACTCCTAAATTGCTTTTTAGTGTTCACTCATCTTTATTTTACGATTTTTGTGTTTTGATTGGATAATTGTTGCTTGATGCATAGGTGTGAACATCAAGGCTATGCCTAATACAGCATTATGGTTTGATTACAACTTGTGTAACCCTTCTGAAAAGAAGCACCAATTTTGCAGTTAACTGGAGTTATGAAGCAAAATGTTTTAAACTAGTGAGTTTCTAGAATGAATTGGTCAAGCATGGAATCTGTTGAAATTACATAAGATTTCTCCCTTCAAAGAAGCCTTCACTAACTTGTAGGCCTTTCTCATCCTGTGTTTTCCCTTTAGCTAGTATTGGAGCTTCAGCAGACATAAATGTTGTAACTATTTAATAAGTTGTCCTAATAGTTGGAGAAAATAAACCAGTTCTGCAATTGTAACATATGATCATGTGCATTTGTCTCCATCAATTATTATACACCAGTTCTGCGTACGGCTGTAAAAGAACCTAAAACTTTGAGTAGTATCTATAGCCATCTTCTAGTGTTTCCTTCTGTTACTTCAGTCTATATATATATATATATAATAAAGGGATCAAAGATAAAGTTGAAGTATATCTCTCATCCTAGGTTGTGCAGTTTAGAAAGGGTAAAACATACTTTCATATGGTAGTTCATATTTTATTATTTTGCTTTGCTTTCCTCACCGTTTCTCGCAAAAGCTGGCTCGTGTTTTTTCGCAATGTGATAGAGAGTGAAATTCTTAGCCATTTTGATATGTGTGTAACAAAATTAAACATAATAATTTACCTAAAAGTTGCTTTGAAATCGATTTGAACATGACGTAGTGAGTCAGATTTTGTCGATGCTCCTGCGGAATCAAGATGTTTAGTGAGCAATCCTACAGGCTACGGTGTCGTTCAATCATGCAACGTGCTCAGATACCGTGCCCCCTAGCATGGGAGGATTGATGACATCCACAAAAGCTAGCGGAGTCTAGAGGAGCCTGACGAGTCATAAAGTGCCACCCAAAACTAGGTTGGCATAAAAAGACAGGCTTCACCATTTTCTTTTAACATAAAAGCAGGAGGTAACCCAAAATCAACGGAACGTTGGGTTTCCACCGATATGGATAATCATTGCTCAGGATCCATAATCCAAGCCCCTCGAGATCAATAAAATATCGATCTTGTTATAAATCCAAATCGATGATTTACCAACCTTGACACACTCTAGAAGCCAACTAAGCGCCAGTTATGCTCCCACCTAATTGCAACCCTCTAACTGTACTATAACTGATTGCCACCAATGCAAAATGGCCAATAGCTGCAATCCAACTGGCCATAACAAACTAACAGTTTAATAAATTTTTTTT
This sequence comes from Cocos nucifera, assembly GCA_006176705.1. Taxonomy (NCBI): domain Eukaryota; kingdom Viridiplantae; phylum Streptophyta; class Magnoliopsida; order Arecales; family Arecaceae; genus Cocos; species Cocos nucifera. The sequence continues at coordinate 1,868,019 of QRFJ01000070.1, read as the reverse complement.
AAGGTCTAAGCAAACTCTCTTTATAAATAGGAGGATAGGGTATCCCTCCAGGGTAAGCACAAGATTCACAGAATAGACACTCTGCTGAAATCACTCTCGACTTCTTCCTTGAAGAAAGATTGAATCACTCTCTACTCAAATCCTCTCCTTCTGCTTTGTTGCCTTCCATTTTTACTATCTATTCACAAGGCCTCGGCTAACTTAAGCATCGAAGGATCCTAAATCGAAGGATATTCCACCGATTCTTGAAACTTTTCTTATAGGATGATCCATGATCCACATCAATCTAACTCCAATTTAGCTCTCCAATGCAAATTTCTCTCAACGATCCGAAGCCTTGCTGCAACAGATTAGCGCTAGAGGAAAGGTCCTGCCCAAGATTTTGGTGAAAAATGATTAAAAAAGCATAAAATCTAGCTCAGTCTTCTCCAAGAGCCCCTCCAGAGATGGTCCAGTTCCATCTCCCAACTACGATCGATCCATAATAGTTCAATCTCCTGCTACAGTAAGTACAGGCTCTCACCAATACCGTACAGCAACTCTAGCAGACGATAGAGCAATAATAATAATCTATTTTTTGGAAGGCTGCATCTCGAGCCAGCCATTTCTTAATCTTTCAAGAATTTTGTTGGGAGCATCTTCTTAATCAAAAGGATCGCTCTTATGAAGCAGAATCAACTACTTGCAGTAGAAAGCCACTGCGAGAAGTAAATCTTGAACAAAAACTTCAAGATCTTAAAGAACAACTGAAGGAGGTGCAGCTCGAGAAGCCCGCCCAGAAGAACTTCCATCTCACTTCCTCCTTCTCTATTGAAATCTTAAATGAATCAGTCCTATCCCGATTCAAGATGCCTACTCTTGAGCTATTTGATGGCTCCACTGATCCATAAGATCATCTTAAAAAGTATAGAGATGTTATAAGACTTCAAGATAAATCTGACGCCCTTCTCTGCATGGTCTTTTTCATTATTCTCAAGAAATCTGCAAGGATATGATTTTTTGGACTCCATCCTGAGTTTATTTTTTCTTTTGATTAGTTAAGTAGGCTCTTTATAGCCTATTTCGAGAGTAACCATCTCCACTTAAAGCATTCGGACAGTCTATTCTCCGTATTGTAATAAAAAGATGAGTTCCTCTGAGAGTTTATGGCCTATTTCAATGTGGCTATTCTTGAGGTTAAAGATTTTAATAAGTCTGTCGCCATGTCTATCTTAAAGTAGAGACTCAAAAGCTATCGTCTGACGTTCTTCCTCAACAAGAATTTTTTGGAAAATTATGAAGCAATGCTAGACCAGATCTAAAAGTTTGCCCACACTAAGGAGGAGGAAAAGCTGAATAAAAAAGAGAAAAAAAAGAATAAAGAAGAAAAGAAGAGACCTCGCAAGGAAGAACGTAGGAATCAGAAGAGCAGCAGTGAACCGTCTTGAAAAAATCCAAGGTCCCAAAGTTCTCCTCGAAAATTCGATAGTTATGCTTCTCTGTCTGCCCCCAAAATGTAGATTCTGATAGAGATAGAGAATCAAGGATATCTCCATCGTCTTATTTTCATGAAGGCTCCTGTAGATAAAAGAAATAAGAGCAAATACTGTCGCTTTCATTAAAATCATGGAAATGACACTGAGGAATACCGTCAACTCAGAGATAAGATTGAAGCTTTAATCCACTGAGGCTACCTCGGCAAGTATGTTCGAAATCGGGCAAACCAATCCCTGGAGCCATGCCAAAGGCTTGATGATGCTGCTGAACACAATCGACCAACTACGAGAGTCATCAATATAATTTTACAAGGTTGCCAGCTTTGGAAGGCATCTGAGAGTCCCTCATCTAAAAGGTAGTGTACTGAAGATATTATTTTTTTTCTAATGATGATGCCAAAAGAATTCAGACCTTTCATAATGATACTGTCGTCGTCTCCACGACGATAGCAAACTACGATGTAAAAAGAATTCTAGTTGATAATAGAAGCTCCATAGATGTATTATTCTATGATGTTCTCTCAAAAATAAATTTGCTCAATAGCTTGAAATAGGTTGGAAGCCCTTTGATTGGCTTTTCAGATGATTTTATGGCAGTCGAGGAAGAAATTACACTGTCGACCACTATCGAAAAAGAGCCTTATCAGTCAATAGTGCAACTTACATTTCTAGTCGTCAAGATATCATTTGCATACAATATAATTCTTGACCGACCTAGGCTCAATGCCCTCAAAGCAATAGTTTCAACTTATCATCTTCTTGTTCGATTTTTGATTAGATTAGGCATTGACGAGATACGGGGAGATCAAATAATAGTCAAGCAGTTCTTTTTGATAGCTTCCAAAATAAAGGCACTGGTCAAAATTCTATTTGCCGAGATTCTCGATCAAGATCCTAATGATGAGATCGAAAAAATTAGAGCTAAATCAGTGGAGCCACTTCTTACTGTACCACTGGGAGTGGATCCTAAAAAATAGTCCAAATAGAAGCTCGGTTAAATACCAACCTGAAATAGAAGTTAATTTTTTTTCTTCAAAGAAATGCTGATATATATATTCGCATGGTCAGCATCAAATATGATCGAAATTTTGATCGATATCGTTATACACAAACTAAATGTCGATCTGAAATATAAGCTCGTGAAGCAAAAAAGAGAACCTTCGCTTCAGAAAGACAAAGGCCATAGATGAGGAGGTCAACAAACTCCTGAAGATAGGATTCATCAAAGAAGGACAATATCCAAGCTGGATAGCCAATGTTGTCATGGTTAAGAAGGCAAGCAAAAACTGAAAAATCTGCATCAATTTTACCAACCTCAATAAGACTTGCCCGAAGAATAGTTTTTCTCTATCAAAAACTGATCAACTGATCGATGCGACATCAGGACACAAGCTGCTAAACTTTATAGATGCCTTCTTCGGCTATAATCAAATCAGGATGGCCCCAGAAGATGAGAAAAATATGGCATTCATCATCGACAAAGGTTTGTACTGTTATAAAATGATGTCTTTTGATTTAAAAAATGCATGTGCCACCTACCAGCGCTTAGTTGATATGATCTTCAAATACCAAATCGACTGCAATATGAAAATTTACATTGATGACATGCTAGTCAAAAGCATAGAGGCAGATCGATATATTACCGATCTAAAAGAAGTTTTCAGAGAACTTCGCAAACACTAAATGAAACTCAATCCCAATAAATATGCTTTTGTAGTTACAGCTAGAAAATTTTTTGATTTTCTTATGACTCGGAGAGGAATAGAAACCAACCCCAAGAAGATCCAAGCACTACTTGAAATAAAGCCTTTCAGCTCAATAAAAAAATACAATAGCTTACTGGACGAGTGGCATCACTAAACAAATTTATATCCAGATCATCCGATAAGTGCCTTCCATTCTTCAAAACTTTGAAGCAAATCAAAGATTTGAATGGACAGAAGAATGTCAGTATACCTTTGACAAGCTTAAAGCATATCTTGACACAGTCCCGCTACTATCAAAGCCCATCGAAAGTGAGGATTTATTCATATATCTATCCATTTTATCTAATACTATCAGCTTGATTTTAGTTCAAGATGATGCAGAGATACATAGGTCTATCTATTATACTAGTATATTACTGCGAGATGTAAAGATCCGATACTCTAAAATTGAAAATATAATTTACTCTGGTCACCATCGTCAAATGGCTTCGATCCTATTTTTAGGCTCATTCTATTATTGTCTTGACAGACCAACCACTAAGATTGATCCTTCAAAGACCTGACACTTCTAGTCGATCGGCTAAATGGGCCATTGAACTCAGCAAATTTGATATCCATTATTGATCTAGACCTTCTTTGAAAGCTCTGACTGATTTTATCGTACAATGTTCGATACCTGATGAGGAAAAAGTCTTAAAAATTTTGGAAGAAACCATTAAAGGGCCTTATTGGCTTCTACACATGGATGGGGCCTCTAATGTCCGAGGAAGTGGAGCTGGCTTGATTTTAGCTGGTCTCGAGGGAGCAATCACTGAACATGCTCTAAGATTCAATTTCAAAATCTTCAATAATGAAGCTAAATATGAAGCCCTCATTCTAGAACTCAGAATCGTCAAAGAACTTAATATTAAGAGGCTCAAGATTTTTATAGATTTTCAGGCTGTCGTTGAACAGATATGAGGTCATTACGAAGCTAAAGATTTTATTATGTCTCAATATTTACATCGTATGAAAATATTATCTAAAATTTTTTTTAATCTCAAAATTATTCAAATATGAAGATCAGAGAATGCTCGAGCTGATGCACTTTTACACTTAGCGACATCGAGATATTCTAACCTCAATCAAAAGGCTTTCATTAAAATTCATGAAAAATCCAGCATAGAGGTCCAAATGATCATTCAGCTAGATCATGAACCAAGCTAGATAGATCCAATAATGAATTACTTGAGCAAAGAAATATTACCTAATGATCTTGTAAATACCAGAAAAATCAAAAGACAAGCTCCCTGGTTTGTCATCCTAGACCAAAGACTTTATAAAAAGTCATTTTCTCTTTCATTACTCTAATGCCTAAGGCCCTCAGAGGCCGATTATACCCTTCGAGAAGTTCATGAAGGGATTTATGGTAACCATCGGGGGGGGCAGATCCTTAACATATAAAGTAATCTGTTAGGGCTATTATTGACCAACCATATAAAAGGATGTGGTTGATCTTATTAATAAGTGTGATCAATGTCAAAGATATGCTAATATTCAGCATCAGTCGGCTGCAGAACTTATTTCAATAATAGCTTCTTGACCTTTCATTATTTAGGGAATGAATATCCTAGAGCCCTTCCCCATGATAATAGGATAGAAAATTTTCAATGGTTGCTATCGACTATTTTACCAAATGGATAGAAGCAGAACCACTGACGCAAATTACTGAAAAAAAGATGCGAAACTTCATCTAGAAGTCAATCATCTATCATGTCGGCCTACTTCGAGTAATTATTACTAACAATGAAAAGTAGTTCGATAATATGAAGTTTAAAGAATTCTGTTTCGAGCTACACAATTAATCATAAGCTCACTTCAGTGGGGTATTCGCAATCCAACAAAGAAGTTAAAGTTACAAATCGAACAATTCTTCAAGATTTAAAAATCAGACTCATTGAAGCCAAAGATTTTTGGGTTGATGAACTATATAATGTTCTCTGGGCCTACAGAACCATTCTCAGGCGACATACTGGAGAAATGCCCTTCAAACTCATGTTTGGAGCAGAGGCCATAATACTTGTGGAAATCGACCTTCCAATACTAAGAGCAAAAAATTTTCATGAAGAAAGTAATTCAGATCGATTGAGAATCGATTTAAAATTACTAAAAAAAATTAGAGAAATTATCCAAATTTGGATGGCAACTTATAAATAAAAAATGGTCAGATATTATAATACCAAGATAAAGCCAAAGATTTTTCAAAGATGAGATCTTATCCTTCATCGAGCAGAAGTTTCAAAACCTTTAGAGCAAGAAAAATTCACCCCAAATTGAAAAGGTGCATATCGAGTTACTGAGGTAATCCAACCAAGAGCTTACAAAATTGAGAATCTGGTTGGTTCGATAATTCCTAGGACATGGAATGTAGAAAATCTTAGAATGTATTACTAATGAATTCTAAATAAAGATTTTGAAAATTTCATCTTATTAAAGACTTCTCCAAAGTGATAAAATTCTTCGACGATATCGGCAAAGCGCCGATAGGCACAGAAGATAAGATCTCCACTATCTTAAAAAGTCTAATCTCTGAATCAACAGAGTTTCGATGGGCACAAGAAAAAAGATCTCCATTATCTTAAAAAGTTTAATCTTTGAATCAGTAGAGCCTCGATGGGCACAGAAGATAAGATCTCCACTTCGATTAAATATCAATCTCCAAATCAATATCATGGATCTCGATTAAATATCGATCTTTGGATCGATGTTGTTATGGACTTTGATTAAATATCGATCTCCAAATCGATGTCATGGATCTCGATTAAATACCGATCTTCAGATCGATATTATTTTGGACTTTGATTAAATACTGATCTTCAAATTGATGTCATGGATTTTGATTAAATATCAATCTCTGGATTGATATTGTTATGGACTTTGATTAAATACCGATCTCTGGATCGATGTTGTTATGGAATTTGATTAAATACTGATTTTTGGATTGATATTATTATGAATTTTAATTAAATATCGATCCCCGGATCGATATTATTATGGATTAAATACCAATCTGTAGATCAATGTTATTGAGGATTCTAAGATTGACGGTGGCAAAACTACAATAGATAATAAAAACCAAAATGATCCTAATGGTATTGGGGGTGACCTGAGCTAGCTATAGGCCATAGTAATCTAGTATGTTAGATAAAGGAATGCAAAGGAAGGCATAACCCAGATCGGAGCAACTTATCATAAAAGGCCACACAACCTTCAAGAGACTGCGTAACCCGATCACCCAGCCTAGGAGCTATGAGTTGGAAGTTCTCAGGGATGAAATACTTTTTTCTGAGTCTATCTAGATCAGCATCGATCAGGATAGAAGGCTCAGTATTGGGACCAAAGTAATCTAAAAATTTTCTCATCGGAGATCCTGAACTACTATCACCAGAAACACCAGCCTCGATGGCACCCTGAGATGCATTACCCATCTCGATGGCAAGCAGGGGCTGGGTGCACCAGATCTCATGGTCATTGGGATTAGCTCCCTCCTTATACTACCGCCATCAAGAGAAGTGCTCTCCTCAAAGGACATTAAGGAAGAAAGAAATAAAAAAGACTTAGGAAAGAAAAAGAGAATTTCAAAAGAACTCCTAGAAAAAGGAAGCTCTAAGCTCTAAAAAAAAAAGAAATCCTACCAAAAGGGGAAGGGAGCCTTCTCTGACGCTCTAGTTAACCCTCTCTAAGTTCCAACGACCAGCGGAACCACCCTCTTCTCTAACCAACTGGATGCCCGAAAGCTTCTTTTACAGTAAAGCCCTCATTCTAGGTAAAAGATAATAAAAATAAAAGAGAAATAGACAAATTCTCTATATATAGTGGGAGGCAATGGTACAGATTGAACTACCTACCGTTGGATTTAAACCATCTATCGGTGATCTAAAAAAGCCATAGAAAAACTATTTTGATACACCAGTCCAGATCGAGCCATGTAGACCTATTCCATATGGCGGTTCAACCAGCCCATAGATGGGCGTCACGTGTCCCACGTCGCTTGAGTAACAGTGGTACAACCAATGATGGTCTCACTCTCTTCCACACTTCTTTAAATGCTAGAGTATGACAATTTCAGCAAATGAGACGGCGTATTTTTTTAAATCATTTAAAAATCAAATTTGGCATCTGCACAGCACGATCCATGACGTAGTGAATGTTCTTTGAAATGACTTTTCGTACTTATCGCCAATAGAGTTCAGCTCCAAATCCAGAAAGTGGAGGATAATTATTCGTACGAACAATCTTGATCAGACACATGGTGCCATTAGAGTGACCACTATCCCAAATAATATGAAAACGATAATCTTTGGTATTAGATCGATAAAATACCAACCTAGAGCCTTTGCTGTACCTTAGCAGTGACGAGAATCGATTAAGTAATCGAGACCAGATCGATAATATACTGATCATAGCAAAATCAGAATGGTTAACTACCATCCTCAGTTTGAAGGCTACGTCCTCTAGATCGGTGTTTAACTGATCTCCTAACAAGTCAAGATCAAATCAGCATTTTTTCAACATAAAAGTAGGAGGCAACCCGAGATCAACAAAACATCGGATTTCTACCAACATGGATAATCATTGCTCAGGATTCACAATCCAAGCCCCTCAAGATCGGTAAAATATCGATCTTATTATAAATCCAGATCGATGATTTACCGATCTCGACACACTCTAGAAGCTAGCTAAGCGCCAACTACACTCCCACTTAATTAGAACCCTCCAGCTATACTATAATCGACTGCCACTAAGACAAAACGGTCAATAGCTGCAATCCAACTGACCATAATAAACTAACGGACTAATAATTTTTTCTTAAGATCTAAGCAAACTTTTTCTATAAATAGGAGGGTAGAGTACCTCTCTAGGATAAACACAAGATTCATAGAATAGATACTCTGCTGAAATCACTGTTAACTTTCTTATTGAAGGAAAATCAAATCATTCTCTACTCAAATTCTCTCCTTCTACTTTCTTATCTTCCATTTTTACTATCTGTTCACAAGATCTCAACTAACTTAAGCATCAAAGGATCCTAAATTAAAAGGTACCATATCAGTTCTTGAAATTTTTTTTATCTCATGATTTACGTCAATTCAACTCCAATTTAGCTCTTCAGTATAATTTTTTTCAACGATCTAAAATTTTACTATAATAATATTTATATTAAAATTAAATATTATAAATAATTAATATTATGAGGATTTTTTCATCTATCAAGCCCCCGAACACGAGGGAGGAGTGCGACTCAAAATGACCCGCCAATACGTCCTCCACAATGTACTTGTGATAAGATCCGCGTTCTTAGGCTTTAAGCATAACATCCAAGGACGGGAGGACGATAGTGAATCGAGACCAAACAAAAATAAGAAAAAGGAAGCAACGCCAGCACGAAAAGTCTGCGGTTACACGTGTAGTTGCATCCCTCAATGCCTCGTGTACGGCACATTTAACTCTCCCCACCATGCACCGCATATATCTATACCCTTCTTTTTTCTATATATATATATATATATATATTCTTCTTTCTCCTCTCTCTCTCTCTCTCTCTCTCTCTCTTTCCCACATTCTCCGTATATACAGCGTACACCACCCACGGTGCGTACGGCGTAGCAACGGAGAGGGTTGATGGGGATACACCCACGACCCCATACGGATAAAAAGAAAGAAAGAAACGGGATTAGACGAGATGGGATGGAAGAGAGAAAGAAGGAAAGAAGACGGGAGAAAAATGACTAGTCAAACGTCACTTCAAACGCTTCAAATCATAAGACAGTCAGTGATGCGTCAATCACTCGGATCCTCCCTCTTCCCAGACTCAGACTGCAAGAAGACTCGATAAAATCACAAGCCAAAAAGAATAAAATTAAATTAAATTAAGAGAGAGAAAGAGGTAGCAAGTGGGGTTAACTCTGCCCGGCCTCTGGAAATGGCTTAGGAGTGGCTCCGCTGGCTTGCCGCTGTTTCGGACACAAGAAGCACCTCGCAGGATTCTTGGGTCCATGTTGGCACGAGCGAGTGGCACGCGCGGGGTGGCAACCGGTGGCCCAGCCCTGGGGGGCTGGGCGTGCATGGCCTTTGGCCTCGCTCCCCCTGGCCTGGCGCGAGTCCCCGTAACTCCAGAAAAAGTAGCAGAAATTAAAAGACATCGGCCCGGACGGGAAGCACGATGCCCGTAAGCCCCAGCCTTTTCCTTTCTCTCTCTCTCTCTACCGATCTACCATCATGTACCATCTATCTAATAATATCTGGACTTCGAACTCCCACTCCTCTGAGCTGGCCAGAGCCGGAACTGTTGCTGGGAAGAAAGGAAGTTTTTAATCCTGAGGGCGAGACCATCAGATTTTTGGAATGGAAAGAAAGTGGAGTGGTAATAGACGCCCCACCTTACTCAAAATACGACGCTGCCATTTGCTTTCGGTTGGCAGTCCCAATTAAAGCAAGAGTGATGGAGCGATGGGAACCAAACCAAGTTATCGGCAACAAAGCAAACGAGAATAAGGATGGCAATTTGCATATTCTGTCGGTTACCCGATCACCCCAATCTTAACAAAGCAGATAATATTGAACGTGTGGCAGTAAAGACAAAAGCCATCATAAATCCAATACAGATATATATAACATTGAACGTGGCTTGAGTTTGAGGTGATTCATCGTACGGATTTGATTCATTCTAGACTTTAATTGATTCAATTGAATATTTTGATTTTTTTTATTTTAAAATTTGATGTTTATATATATAATTATTACATCTTTTATTATTTAAGTCACCACATACTCTTTATAATCCTTTTTTTTTTTTGATATATCAAAATATCTCTCCATCTTCCCCAAAGATAGTAAATCATTATATCCTATTTTTTCTATATATAATTATTTATTATTATTTTAAATTTTATACTAATTCATAAATAATCTTGTGATATATAATTCTTCATAAATTTTCTCTTCTTCTTTGCTCCAATTGATCCTCTCAAGAAAAAATTAAAAATACAAGGTTGCATGCCATAATGGTTAATTTTTTTTAAGTTGATTATTTTTTTAGTTTAAAAATATTTAACTTCTTAAAAAATAATATTTTTATTTATTATATTTCTGTTATTATTGAAAATTTATTTTTTTATATTCCATATCTTCAAATTTAATTTTATTTCATATAATATAAAATAGTATGGTTTATTTTTATATTCTTTTTTACTTGTTTGATTCATATGGTAAAAAAATTAAATTTTATAATTTTATTTGACCTGAGCTGTTCGACCCATCTAGTCTAACACTATCTACCCCCATTCTGTCTTGAAGCAAATACAAAATGGGTTGCCATCCTTTTTGAGAGAAAAAAAGTAAGAAAACAGGTGCACACGAGGGAAGAAATTTCCAAGGATGGAGGGAGTTGAAAGGTGAGGGATATGGGAGTTCTAGAGAGGCCCAGGATATATAATAATATATAATGGGAACAATTATATGGGTCCATTTCAGAGTGGGGTCAAGAGGTCCACCAATCATACTATTTTGAGTTCATAAAAATATATTCCTCTATCTGCACGTTTCTTAGCGGCTGAGGATCGATCCTGGTGGACGCAACCTCGGGCCACGAGCTCCTCTTTTATGGACGCATTTTTTGGTTATAACCAGATACGCATGGCCCGAGGATGAAGAGAAGACCACCTTTATTACTGACCGTGGGTCTCTATTGTTACAGGGTCATGCCTTTCGGACTCAAGAATGCAGGAGCCACCTACCAGCGCTTGGTCAACAAGGTCTTCAAGGGGCAGATCGGCCGCAACATGGAGGTGTACGTGGACGACATGCTGGTCAAAAGCCGAGCCTCGACAGACCACCTCGCCGACCTTGAAGAAACTTTCGGTGCGCTTAGGAGGCACAAGATGAAGTTGAACCCGACCAAATGCGCCTTCGGCGTGACCTCCGGAAAATTTTTAGGATTCATGGTGTCGAGACGCGGAATCGAGGCAAATCTCGAGAAAATCCGAGCCATCCAGGAGATGACTGCCCCGAAAACAATTAAGGAAGTTCAGCGCCTGGCTGGGAAGGTGGCGTCCTTGAACCGCTTTGTCTCAAGGTCGGCCGAGCGGTGCCTGCCTTTCTTCCAGGTCCTCAGGCGATCGAAAGATTTTTGCTGGACAGCGGAGTGCAAACAGGCATTCGAAGAGCTTAAAAACTACCTCGGCGCGCCTCCACTGCTGGCAAAGCCCGAACCTGGAGAAGGGCTGCTCCTATACCTAGCTGTCTCTCCAATGGCCCTGGCGGCTGTCCTGGTCAGGGAAGATGCGAAGGCGCAACAACCAGTCTACTACGTGAGCCGAGCCTTGAGGGACGCGGAAACCAGGTACTCCAAGTTAGAAAAACTAATTTACTGTCTTCTGATTCGCAGCCAGGAAGCTCCGACCTTACTTTCAGGAGCATACCATCACGGTCCTCACGGACCAACCATTAAGAGCCGTCCTCCACCGCGCAGACGCTTCAGGAAGAATCGCCAAATGGGCGATCGAGCTCACGGAGTTCGACATCAATTACCGGCCCAGGCCATCGATCAAGGCTCAGATACTGGCGGACTTCGTGCTGGAATGCACCGCACCAGTCGAAGCCGAGCTTGAATCAAGCGAGACTATCATCAGCGGGAGACCAGGCTCCGACGAAGCCGAGCTGTGGCGGTCGAGCTTCCCTGAAGAAAGGGCCGACCTTCTTGAAGGCGCCTGGGTTCTGCATGTGGATGGCTCATCCAACTCTAGCGGGGCCGGCGCAGGGCTGGTCCTGGTTAGCCCCGAGGGGATCGTCACCGAGTACGCATTGCGCTTCGAGTTTCCCACAACCAACAATGGGGCCGAGTATGAAGCGCTGATAGTCGGGCTGCAGATAGCCAGGGAATTGAAGGTGGGTCGGCTTCAAGTCTATAGCGATTCCCAGTTGTGGTTGGTGGTCGGTCAGGTCGGCGGCAGCTACGAGGCGCGGGAGGAAAGCATGGTGATGTACCTCGGGAAGGTGAAGAACTTAATACCAGCCTTCGACAGCTTCGACATTCGGCACATCCCAAGGACCGGGAATACAAGGGCCGACCTCCTCTCCAAGTTGGCCACCTCTGCCCCGGCCGAACTACCAAAAGAGGTGTTTCTGGAAACTCTGAAGTGCCCGACCACCGAGGAACCTCAGGCCGTCCTGCGGACGGACTTCGAGCCCAGCTGGATCGATCCGCTGATCGCCTACCTCGAAGAAGGGGTCCTCCCCCACGACCGGAGAGAAGCTCGGAAGCTCAGGAGTCAAGCCTCCCGCTACGTCTTGTACGAGGGCAGGTTATATAAAAGGTCGTACTCCCTCCCGTTGCTGAGGTGCCTCCGACCCTCTGAGGCCTGCATCGCGCTACAGGATGTCCACGAAGGACTCTGCGGAAGTCACGCGGGAGCCAGATCCCTATCGCAAAGACTACTTCGGCAAGGGTACTACTGGCCGACCCTACTTCGTGATTCCACGGAATACGTGAAGAGGATGTGACCGCTGCCAGAAAGAACGCCAGCGTGCAAAGGCAGCCGGCATCCGAACTCACTCCGCTCACTGCACCCTGGCCCTTCGCGCAGTGGGGGATGGACATCCTCGGCCCCTTCCCAACAGCGTCCGGACAACGGAAGTTCCTCCTGGTCGCGATCGACTACTTTACCAAGTGGGTCGAGGCGGAACCACTAGCGAAGATCACCGAGGCCAAGGTGCAGGACTTCGTCTGGAAGACGCTGATCTGCCGGTTCGGTCTGCCCCGAGCTCTCATAACCGATAATGGGCGACAGTTCGCCTGGAGCCCGGTTTGCCGAGTTCTGCGAAGGACTAAACGTCTCCCACCACTTCACATCGGTGGCTCATCCGCAAGCCAATGGGGAAGCCGAAGTGACCAATCGGACCCTGCTGCAAGGCCTCAAGACGAGGCTCGACAGGGCGAAAAAGGGGCCTGGGTAGACGAACTCTACCACGTTCTCTGGGCATACCGAACAACGCAGAGGGTACCGACCGGTGAGACACCCTTCGCCTTGGCCTTCGGCACCGAGGCAGTCATCCCGATCGAGCTCAAACTCCCGTCTGCTCGAATCGTGGGCTTCAACGAGCAACTCAACTCCCAGGACCTCAGAACCAACCTCGACCTGCTGGAAGAAAAGGAGGGAGGCAGCCCGCATCCGAATGGCCGCCTACCAGCGGAAGGTGGCTCGGTATTACAATTCCAGAGTCAAAAGCAAGGCGTTCAGAGTTGGGGACTTAGTGCTCCGACGAGCAGCCGTCTCCCAGCCCCAGATCAAGGGAAGCTCGTCCCAAATTGGGAAGGTCCGTACGAAGTGGCAGAGGTCATCCGACCTGGTACCTATCGCCTAAAGGAGCTCGGAGGACTAGCGCTTCCCCGACCTTGGAACTCAGAAAACCTGAGAATGTACTACCAGTAGTTTCCCTCAATAAACCTTGTTGCTCGACACTATCGTTTCAGGGTCACTGGGAAAAAAGCGAGCGGAAATGCCCCCACAGCCGGCTAGGAACAGGAGGAAAACCTCGTCCTAGCACGAGCAAAGTCAAAGGCCCCGTTCGCAAAGGACGGGATGGGGGGAGAAGCGAGGACGACGGTCCTCATGTGCCCCCACAGCCGGCTAGGAATAGGAGGAGAACCTCGTCCTAGCGTGAGCAAAGTCAAAGGCCCCGTTCCGCAAAGGACGGGATGGGGGGAGAAGCGAGGACGACGGTCCTCATGTGCCCCCACAGCCGGCTAGGAACAGGAGGAGAACCTCGTCCTAGCGTGAGCAAAGTCGAAGGCCCCGTTCGCAAAGGACGGGATGGGGGGAGAAGCGAGGACGACGGTCCTCATGTGCCCCCACAGCCGGCTAGGAACAGGAGGAGAACCTCGTCCTAGCGTGAGCAAAGTCGAAGGCCCCGTCAAGGACGGGATGGGGGAGAAGCGAGGACGACGGTCCTCATGTGCCCCCACAGCCGGCTAGGAACAGGAGGAGAACCTCGTCCTAGCGTGAGCAAAGTCAAAGGCCCCGTCCACCAAGGACGGGATGGGGGGAGAGACGAGGACGACGGTCCCCATGTGCCCCCACAGCCCGTCGGGAACAAGAGGAGAACCTCATCCTGACGCGAGCAAGGTCCAAGGCCGGGCCCCAGAGTCTACGGTAAGCTTCACTGCAGAAGACGAGGTCTCCTTCAGACCTCGGCTTCAACTTCGGTATCAGCGTCAGCGGGAGGCGAGGTCTCCCCCAAGCGATCATAACCTTGACTGCAAAAGAGGAGGTCTCCCCCGAATCGACTTCGGTTGATGAAGGCAATGTCAACTCCGACCCTGACCACGGGGGGCGACATTGACTCCGGCCTCAACGTCGGCTTCACTAATTTTGGCTGGAAACGAGTCCCACTTCAACTCCAAACATCGACTGGGGATGAGACCTCCTCCAAGCCTCAGCTTCAACTTCAGCGTCAATATTGGCTGGAGATGAGACCTCCCCCAAGCCTCAGCTTCAACTTCAGCGTCAATATTGGCTGGAGATGAGACCTCCCCCGAGCTTCAGCCGCAACAAATGCGGAGCCTGGAAGAAGACTTCGGCAGTCGCCTGTTTTGGTACTCCCTTCCTTCAATTTTTGAACTCGGGAGTGGGGGGGCTACTGTTGGGGATAAATCCCGCTCCTGTCGAAGCCCGACCCCAGGCGAGCTCAGCGGCCGAACCTTCGGACCGACCCCAGGCGAGCCCATGCAGCCGAACTCCTTCGGACCGACCCCAGGCGAGCCCACGCGGCCGAACTCCTTCGGACTTCCCGCGGCCGAACTCCTTCGGACCGACTCCAAGCGGCCGAGCTTCAATGAAGTCCTCTCAGCGGCCGAACTCCTTCGGACCGACTCCAAGCGGCCGAGCTTCAATGAAGTCCTCTCAGCGGCCGAACTCCTTCGGACCGACTCCAAGCGGCCGAACTCCTTCGGACCGACCCCAGGCGAGCCCATGCAGCCGAACTCCTTCGGACTTCCCGCGGCCGAACTCCTTCGGACCGACTCCAAGCGGCCGAGCTTCAATGAAGTCCTCTCAGCGGCCGAACCCCTCAGCGGACGGGCTTTAGTAGAATCCCCAAGCGGTCGTCACTCAGGAGCCCGAACTCCTCAGCAATCGTCACTCAGGAGCCCGAACTCCTCAGCAGTCGTCACTGGGCCGAACTCCTCAGCGGTCGCCCTCATCAAACTTCGGCCGACCGAGCTCCCACCGAACTCTCAAGTGTCCAAGCCTCAGCCCAAGTCCAACGGCCGGCCGAACCCCAGACGGCCGAGCCGCGGCTTCTCAGCAGCCGAACTCTTCTGCGGACGGGTCTTAGCTGCATACCTCTCAGCCAGACGCCTATGGGAGCCGAACTCCCTCCTATCTTCCTCTTCAGGAGCCCGAACTCCTCCGAAATGGGCACACGACGAAGGCCTTCAATCCCTTCATTCGGCAACTGGCTCTGCAACCATCACCATCAGTCATCCGCCGCACCATCAGTCAGTCCGCCGCACCATCAGTCAGTCCGCCGCGGGCGATAGCGACCCACTGTCAGGCGGCGATGGCTGTCACCCTCCATCCGCCGTATGCGGCGCCAGTGAGACTGACTCCACCGAACCTCGAGCGGCCCGCCAGCACGCGGCTGCAGTTGTCACCATCAAGCTCCACTATATAAAGGATCCTCCCGACACGCTAAGGCTAAGCTCTCTGAACTCTCGACTCTCTAAGCTCTCCTCCACATCTCTAAGCTCCGGAACTCATTCCGGGCACTCCATTACTGTTGGTCGGAAACTAACTTGACCGTCGGAGGGTCCTGCCGGAGCCACCACCCCACCGATTCCGGACGGGACTTCGTTTTGCAGGTCCCCGGTGGCTTCCAGCGGCCTCGATAAGGGCGACCTCCGGCGGCGACGAAAATCTGCACCAACAATATTATATTAATATTAATATAATATTAATATATTATAATATAATATTAAATCATAATAATTTATCATATTAATATAATTTAATATTTTGATATAATAAATTATTAACAAAGATATATTCATATAAATACTATATTAATATTAATAAAATATTATATTAATATAAGTATTAAAATAATATTAATATATTATAAATATTATAATATTTATATTAATATAAATATTATGATAATATTAATATTTATAAAGATAATATTTAAATAATATTTTTGACTCCATAACCACATATTTATAAAATCATCATTATCATTTTTGCTTTATAATCTTAAAAGAATACTTTTTAAAAAATTATCATCAATTTTTATTTTATAAAAAAATTTAAAATTCATCATTTTCATAAGTTCTTATTATTTGATGAAATGTATGAAATATGTATGAAAGATGTCAGAAGAGTCTTTTCGATTTTTTCTTCTTTTAAAAATCTAATCAAATAAGATAATTTTTTTTAAATTAATATTTTTTCTTTCTATTCTTTATTTTTTACCTTCCATTTGTATGGCTCAATTTATGTTGGGCTTTACCATTTTTTTTGTAATATCTTTTTATTTAAGGCACATCGACGTAACTTTATTTATTTTTTAAAAAAATATTATTTTTTTTATTTTTTATTTTTTACCTTTCATTTATATGGCTTAATTTATGTTAGGCTTTACCATTTTTTTTAAAATATTTTTTTATTTAAGGTTTGTCCACGTGATTTTATTTATTTTCTATTTTTTTTAGATATTTCTCATAATTTTGATAAAAATTATAAAAGTTATACATGCAACGACAGCAATTTTTTGTCGGTACACTTGCTTTATTTTTTATAAATTGTGTCCGTTTCTTCACGGACTACGAGGCTTCTCATGCCACTCCAGCCACTTTACCCTCTTTTTGTTTCCACCACTGCCGTTCTAATTAAAATCCTGATAAGAAAAATATTATTAAAAATTATTTTATTGTATTGAAGTGATAGATAAGTATTTTTTTTCTTTTTTTGTCGGTCTTGTCGATGTAGATTTCACTCATCATGATCCCACATGATCCCACATTTTATGGACTTAAACTCCAAGGCTCCTTCACGTTGCGCTGCTTATTTTATGCTCCCCTTCTTTTCTAATGCGAACTTTCCAACCGAAATTATAGATATAGAATAAATTTAATAATTTTTTAATTAATATTAAAATAATATATATATATATATATATTAAGTTCTGTTCAATCAAATCTGAATCTTCAATCATTCAATCAACACGCATCTCAAAAAATAGATATACCTTCAAAATTAAAAAAAATAAATTTAAAAATAATTTTAAATTTTTTTCAAGCGGTGCTTTTTTTTTAATTTTTTTTAACTCTAAAGATACCTTCAAAATTGAAAAAACTAAAAAAATCTTCAGGACTTAAAAAATTAAAAAAAATAGGTGTCTTGGAAAAAAATTTATGCAACTTTTTTCATGGAGGTGCTCTTAGGGCTAAAAAAATAAAAAAAAAATAAAAAATTTTAGCACCTGAAAAAAATATTGATTTTAGTTTTTTTTTTTCGAACATAGACACACATTTATTTTTTTCAACTCTGAAGAAGCATTTTTTTAGGTGCTTATTTTTGGAGATACGTATTGATCAAACGGCCGAGGATCCAATTAGATATGAACTAAAATCTAATCAAACGAAATTCAATCTATCCATATATATATATATATATATATGTATGTATTTATTAGTGCACTTAATCGATC
>QRFJ01000070.1:1635530-1849158 GCA_006176705.1 Cocos nucifera | reverse complement strand
GGTCCTCGCCAAGCACCTGCCCATCGACGTCGTGGCCAAGATCGAGGAGCTCCGCCTCAAGACCTCCCTCGCCCGCCGCTCCTCCTTCATGGCCCACCACCCGCTCGACATCGCCGCCGCCGCCGCCGGCCCCTCCTCTGCTGAGCTCGAGGACCACCACCACAAGATCCGGCGCATGCGCCGCGCCCTCGAGTCCTCCGACGTCGAGCTCGTCAAGCTCATGGTCATGGGCGAGGGGCTCAACCTCGACGACGCCCTCGCCCTTCACTACGCCGTCGAGAACTGCAGCCGCGAGGTCGTCAAGGCGCTCCTGGAGCTCGGCGCCGCCGACGTCAACTGTCCCGCCGGGCCGGCGGGGAAGACTCCCCTCCACGTCGCCGCCGAGATGGTATGCCCCGACATGGTCGCCGTCCTCCTCGACCACCACGCGGACCCCAACATCCGGACGGTCGATGGGGTCACTCCGCTCGACATCCTCCGAACCCTCACCTCGGACTTCCTCTTCAAGGGCGCCGTCCCGGGGCTCTCGCATATCGAGCCCAACAAGCTCCGGCTCTGCCTTGAGCTGGTACAGTCCGCGGCGATGGTCATGTCGAGGGAGGAGGCAGCGAATAGTGGCGGCGGCGGAGGTCGAAATCCCAACACGACTATGTACCATCCGATGAATCCCGAGCCCAACAACTGTAATGCCAACAGCCTGAGCAGCAGCAGCAGCAGCATGGTTAACCTTAGTCTCGATTCGAGAATGGTTTACCTCGATCTTGGCATGGCGGCGCAGTTGGGGTGCAAGATCAGTGATGGGGGTGAGGATGACAGCAACAGCAGTAGGTCTCAAGGGGGTCCTGGTGGCATCGGCCCATCATCCTCCATGTATTCTTCTCATGCCTTCCCGTAACTACCTTGTAAGCGCCTAAACAAGGAACCTCCTACTAGTCTATATATCGCATTATATCATACTCTATCTAATCTAATGCTCATGAATGGGGAAAGCAAGCTAAAGCCAGGCCAGGAAGCAAAATCTATAGACAGAAACAGAATTGAATTGGAATATATCGAGGTTTTCTTTTCTTTTCTTTTTTTTATTTTTTGTGTTTCTATATATCTTTTCTTCTACAATAGTTGTTTGTGGGTGTTGTAGCTAGGAATGGGCATGGTGGCGACTGCATCTAGCACAAGTGAACAAGCGGGGGGGGGGGGGGGGGGGGGGGGAGGGGGGGGCGGGGTTGTTGATTATTTTATTGTGATTTTTATTTTTTATATTTTTGTTTGCGTTTTGGGATTTCGGTGTTATTTTTGGGGGTATTGGCTCTCATGGGTCGGCACCAGCATGTGGCGGGATTTGTAAGAGGGAGACAACGAGAATCTAAGTGAGCTTTGAATGATGGAGGAGATGCAGGTCAATCTTTTCAACTCCCTCTGTGGCCTGTCACCCCTTTTGTTTTTCATTGTTATTTATCTAATATCAATAGGCCTATTTATTTATTGCTTATTTATGCGACCTTTTTGTTTTGTTCATCCTTATCCATCTCAACTCATCGTCTCTCTCTCTCTCCTTTCTCTTCTCTCTCCCCCTACCTTTTCTCTTGTATTGAGTGCAGCTTGCTATCATGGTGAGTGGATTACTTGGAATAGTTAGCAACTGTATTACTACCAGTAATGGCAGGAGGTATCATCTCCATTTAAGGTGAGGTGGGTATCCCCTTTGTCCCATGGCTCTTAAGTTGGCTTCGTTGGGCCTGCCTATCGTGGCTTGTTCGGATATGGATATGGCATCATATCCAAGTGAAGGCAATGAGTTGTCTCCGTCCGCAACAGCTTCTATAGTGCATGAATATTTCTCTTTCCTTCTTACATGGCTCTGCATGCATCATGGCCATCTTTATAGCCTATAGTTTTTATTATTATATATAAAGGCCAAAGAGAAAAAGAGATCACCCAGCTGTAGACAAATAAATCTCTTGTCTTGCATGGATGCAACAATGAGTGTGACTACACGACACCCCTATGGATTGTTATCTTGCCTAAATCAGGATTCCTTCCCTGTGAGCTAGCTGCTTTTGCTGTCCTCCTTTTCCTTTTTTAGTCGCTTTTGAGGCTCTCATGCCAGCCTCCTCTTTGAGAAAGAAGCCTTTATGAACACTGCCTTCTTCTTACCCCCAATAGTGTGTTTCTAGTTTGGTCTTCAAGCTTATAATGTCTGCTTGAATCTATTTGACACCACCGTCTCTCTCTCTCTCTCTCTCTCTCTCTCTCTCTCTCCATTCATTTCTTCTCTTCCACTTTGAGAGTGTTTTGTTATCGCTCCGTTTGAAAGAAACGGAATGAGAACCCTATGAAGAGGATGATTTTCGCTACTGTTGAGAGATATGAACTGTATTTTTTTTTCTATGCAATCATTCATATTGTCTTCGATTTTTTTTTTATCAGAAATTAACAAGCCATGTGCATGTAATTTTTTTTTTCTGGAAATTACCACGTGCATGCATGTAATTTGTACCCTTGCTTCTGTATATACCTTTTAGCATTTCATGGCATGTAGATCGGCATCATGTTTTTTGCCTGAAATTAAGAATTTAGTCTTTTCTAAGAATGATGCATACTTTGGTTTGTCCACTCAGTTGTCACTAGTTTTTTTCTTGTGCAAGCTGTCACTCTTTGGAGCCTCAAAGATGCCTAGCCCCTTATGGTCGTTTCATGTTGCAGGGAAAAGGCTGATTAGATCCTGTGAAGCAATAGCAGTAGTTGACACTTTTTTGTTTATCATGCTAATAAACAAAAGCTGCTTCTTTTTTTTTCTTTTTCAAAATTTTGTTTATGCCGCCCATGTAACTAGTGGTTATGAAGTTATTCAATTTTTAGATATAGCTTTTGAACATTTTCTGCTAACATGTCATACAGGGATCCAAACTACTAATTTGAAGCTTTATATATGTTTTATAGTCAAATCTCTGGGAAACGGTCATAATAACTATTCTAGTTGATTATCTACTCATGGCTATAAAATTCCAGAGACTTTTGATTGTATCTCCTTATATGGGTCCTTTATATCAAGTAGGGAAAATGCATAGCAGGCAACTGTTTTGTGCAATTACTGGCTGAAATTAGTAGGATGATTAGGTTATCTGTATTATATACACCATAATCCTATATGTTATATTTAGATCATTATTTGGTTGCTAAATTCCGCCAACAATTTTTGTAGTATTTGGCTTACCTGTAACTTTCTTTCATTACATTCTGCACTGTAGGTCCTCTCCAAGTTCTCATTTCTACATATATATTGGGAACTTTACTTTCACTTTTTTTATGTCAGATTGAAGAAAATTCAAGAAGAACAAATGGATTTCTTATATATATATATATATATATATATATATATATATATTAGCAGTTTTTGATATAACTAACGCCTTATAATCTCTAAGCACTGAACCATCGATTGTGGTTCTATATTTGTAAGCAAGCACCGAAATTTCAATTTGGCATTCCTGATAGAATGCTAGAAAACATAGCAGCAAAGCAAATGGAACTAGTTTCCAATCATATGACCTGAAAACCTAGGGAAAATATTCATCAGCAAAGAACTGTATTATTTCTTAGCTTGTTACTCCCATCTGACAAACAATTTGGTTTGCTCGACTCTATTAAGCCCCTTCATATAGGTAGTCACTTTTTCCTTTAGTATTGAATAGTCAAATGAAAAATTTGCTGATGCTGGCTAGAATATTACTGGATTGTTCTAAGTTTTTTTGTCTACTTTCATCATGTTCTCAAGTCGCACCATTCCTGAGGCCCCTCTATATTACATGCATAGACATTGATTTTAGATGTGCAAGCAAGAAATTGCATTGATTTCTATGAATTAATTGAGAGTTTCTATAGGTATCAAACAATGATTATAGCCCGAAGAAGATGTCTTTTTTCTCAGTAGTCAATAATTTACTTGCTAAAGAAGTCAATTATTTATGCTAGCATTTATTCTGGCCTGCAGGATATTCTGAAGAGCCTCTTCTCACTGCATTCAAAGCCAGACATAATATCAGACCCATCATCCTGAGACTCCTGGTTACATTCTCACTTCCAACTATAAAATCAAGTGAAATTCAAATTTCATGTTTTTTTTCAAGAGCAACAAATACTTGTTCTTCAGGTGCAATCTGGATGAACCTAATATCAGGGTAGAAGTATTGTCTAGGCCAATCCAAAAGCAGGAAGTATTTGTTTTTAAGTGCAGTGTGGATGAAACCTAGAATATTGGAGTAGAAGTGTTGTCTAGCCAATCCAAAAGCTCGCAACTAATTGTTCAAGTATGGCTACATATGATTGATGATTTTTCCATTATCTCTCAGCCATGGCCTATTTATTGGTGGCTATGAATACTGATCGCATGCGCATAAAAAGAGTATTTTTAAGTGAAGTGCGTAACAAGTTTAATTGGACTTTTTTTGGTAATTTAATTGGACATCTTTTTGTTAAATATAATTGTTTTAATGTAAAATAAGTTCGCATCAGTTCCATGCGTTGTACTTCAAAGTGTTTACAAATCCATTTTCCGTGCTTCCAACGTAGCCAGGAAGTGAAATAAGACATTGAAAAATATGAAAGGATGATATTTGCATCCTGTGTCAATCTTAAAAAAGTATTAGCTATGAGCAATATCATTCGAAGAAATCATGATCCAAATTGATCGCCCAAGGTTTTGATAGAGAATGATTCTGATGAAGCTCATGATAATATCTGCTGTCTTGTAACGTTCAAGGCAAAAAAGGTCCGAGATATTTGTTGATGAACATTTCGGTATGCCATTTGCAGAAAAGCCTCAAATCAAGTACCCTACTTTCTAATTTATGAGATTTAGTGGAAGGAAAAAAAAAAGGAATTTTTGCATTGCAGCAGCTATCATAGTATGAGTTCTAAGTGAGAAAACGCGTAGAATAACATGATAAATGTCATATAATTAATTACTCTCAATCATTTCCTTCAGAATAGTACTTACAATTAAGAAGCTTTGCTTTCTAGAATTAAGAAGCTTTGCTTTCTAGTGAAAAATCTGTGGAAGGCTAGCTACAAGGTGATCTTTCTCAATATTTGCAGCTCGTGTGTGATATAGTTATCACCATTTAAAATTTACTTTTACCGCTAGCTAGCTAATTACATAAGCTTAGCCTATTAAATGAATTAACCATATGATGTTATATATATATATATATATATATATATATATATATATATATATAAGTCCAAGATTAACTATGTAGAGCGAATGGAGAATTAATTTTTTCATGTAACTCTATAAGGAGGGAGAATTTTGGCATGGATGAAGACAATTCATACAGTCTGAAAGAAAAGGAGAGCTGTCATATTGATCATTCCAAGTTTCGTCGATACGTAGAACAGTTCTTCAGGTCAGGCAGACCTAAAAAGTTGTTACCATATCCTCAATAATTGAGCCCAGAATGCATGCGTGTGTGCGAGAAAGGGCTGGGGGATGCATTGATACTGTAAGGAGGGGTTTTGCAAGGGTTGGATGATGACTTCTGGATCGTCTGAAATACTCGTAAGCTATGAAGAAATTAACATTTTAAAATATTTATATGAAGCCCATTAGTTATCTCTTGATGATAGTTTTTACACAGTAGTAATCAAGACAACTCAATGGAGCATTGCGTGGATTTCAGAACACAAAAAAATGAGGAGGATGTCATATGCTTATTGGATATAGAGCCATATGATGATACAATTCTTCCTTAAAACACCTCAATTCATTCGACCATTCACACTCACAAGTCCTATAAATAGCTTGAAACCTTTCAGATGTATTGGGTAAATTTTGATGCTTCAAGTAATTGAATAATTTTAAGCCAATCATAAACACAAAGATGTTGGGTCCAATAAATATCTAGCTATTTCCAATCTCAAAATCAAGAAAATACAGAAATCTGGAATCACAAGGGACATCATTTCTATACCTAATTGAGAATTATGCTATATTTACCATACAGTTGAAGAATGAGAAGTGGAAACCACTGCCCCACAATATATATATATATATATATATATATATATGCATTTCCAGTGAAGTGCATACAGTGGAAATGAGTAACATGGTAGTTGAGACTTTAAGTGGTGATCATTGATGAGCACAATAATACAAGTTCCTATTGCTATGCTGAAACTGAACATTTTGGCATTGCAGAGGCTAACATAGTAGTCTCATGATTTATTATTTTTTAAAGGGATTTCTTTAAAAAAAAAAAAATCATGAGATTGGAAGAGTTTTGAGTAGTCTCGTGATTTTGGCTAGACAGATGTTATATTTCATATGAAACTTCATGATTTTGGCTAAACTGAGGTTATATTTCATGCTAAATTTCCAGTTATATGCTTGCACATAAATGGATTAATTGTCTTCCTTAGACATGGGTTGCCTTACTTTAGGTGAACAATTGCAATTTTTGTATTGCAATTTTAATGATTCTTGCTATTACACTTTTTTGTTTTATTCTACTTCTATATAATTTACCAGTTCTCGGGGTTTGGTTAATAACATTTAACACATACCCAAGTTAAAAAATGAAAGCTTTTAGTTCCAACATTTTCTGCACAAGCTAGTCTTTGTCAAGAGATGGGAGGTCCACTTGGAATTTATGAAGCCACAATGAAGTCTCTCCTGGAAGGTTGTGACATTTTATGAAACTAGTTATTGTAAGGTAACTGATGTGGATTGTTTCCATGATTGCTGAAAGTTATTGGTGGCATACTTATTGATATTCTCAAGCAAAAAGGAAAAAAGAGAAAAAAAAATACAGAAGAGGAAGAAGAAAGAAAGGATATGTGTACTGATCTTGGGAGAAGGTTGCTGGTGCTTTGGGTTTCGGTGAAAAGAGGGGCAAACATCTTTAATCTTTGCCATGAAGCCACCGCACGTGACCACTATGCAACTTTAATCATTAGCTCATATACGCAAAGAGGAACAAACCTGTACATGCTCTTCCAAATAACAAACAACTCCCCCCTTCCATCTCTCTCTCTCTCTCTCTCTCTCTCTCTCTCTCTCTCTCGGCGTGGGAAAAGGAAAACAAAACAACCCTTACAGGAAAGATAGGGTCCACTATGATGGATTGATTCCATTCATGCTTTGTGAGATTGATTCGAGGAAAAAAAAAAAAATTGAAGGCAGATAACACAATGAAGGGTTATTGAAGGCAGATAACACAATGAAGGGTTCACGACTAACAGAAGGAAAAAAGTTAAACTAATGGTGAAGAAGGATCCAAAAGAAAAATGTATGAAAACGATAGATAAAAAGAGAGATGAAAGTAGGTGAACTAGAGGGGGTTTATTGTTGAAAATATAAAGCCAAGTTCATGGGTTCTTTCGTCCTTTTGGTTTTATGGCATTTTATATAATTCTCTTTTTTTTTAATGGACTTAAAAATCTTTCCAGTTTGGTCTCATATTATGTAAAACATAGAGAAAAGAAGAAAAAAACCGGCTAGTAGTTTCTTTGTATAGAGAGGGTGTTGTTGGGTTTTTTGAAAGAAAGAAGAGAGCAACAAGGGTTTGGTAGGAGAAGTCCAAGAGCACCTGAATATTTTTGGGTATGAAATGAAGAAGATTTTGAGGAGAAAACCATTCCTTTGTTGCTGGTTTTCTCTGCACATCTTTATGTAACTTGCATTTTTTAATTTTTCATCATTAAAGTGAAGTATTTTTAAAGGGGATTTGGGCAAATCTCGTATACCCTTGTTGAGCTTTGTTTTCCATTTTCTATGCTATTAGTATGCATTTAGCTCCAACAAAATTGGCATCGAAGTAAGGTGAGGTTATTTGGTAGTTGCCTTGTATTTTGCTTGCACTTAGGATTTGCAATTGGTGTTTTTTTTTAAAGAGCATTAATTTGGAGTTTGAAATTTCAGCAATCTTTAATTAAAATGGAGAGTAATTGATCCAATTTACTTCAAAAGTTTGTGAAAATCTTCAATATCTCACTTGCATAAGATCGAATATTTTTTATATTGTTGGTTTGATTAGTAGATATATGTAAGCACCGGATTATTCATATCTCAGTATCTTCTAGAGGATCTTATGCTACATTAAAGGTATACCTAATGATGGTTTTTGCTTCTCTTATTCATATGACTTTAGTCTTATAAGTTATTCCAAAAATAATTGGGATAAAGATTTGGATGAGAAGAGCAATATGCCTTTGGATATGTCTTTTTCACGAAGACATGGTGCATACGCTTCATTTTCTAAAAAGCAACTAATTATGACTTTATTAACTTGTGAAGTAAAATGTGGTAGTAAATTCTATCGTTTGTCATACTATTTGATTGAAAAACTTATTGGAACAATTGACAATTTTTTTGTCTAAAAATTTGATGTTTGATAAGAAAAGCAAGTTTATTGACATTTGCCATTATTTTATGAGTTTTGCTAATGAGCACCTTTAGGGCACTCGTTAAGAAGCATTTGATTATATCCTCTACAATGATTTTTACCTTTAATATCACATAGATTAAGATGTTTTACTGTTTCCAATGAATATTAAATACTCTTTAACGAGTGCCCTAAGCAAAATCCTTATTTTATTTGAAAGCATATGAAGAAGGAGTATTGGAATTGATGCATTGCAAGTTTCAAGACCGGGTGATAGAAAGACAAATGCACATTTGTAAGTTACATAGCCGTGGAAAATTAAACTCTTTTGGTGAGGATGAAGTATCCTCTCTTATGAGATTTTAGTGTAGTCATTATTTGTATATCGTGAGAAATTTTTGAAAGGATATTAAATTCTCCTCTCAGTTACGCATCTTTTATCTTTAAAGACAAGATTCCCATTTATTGGAGTCAAATTAAATTTTATTCTGTCCAACAATGTCATCATTATCCACAAAAGGACAATGCTATTTCATATGATCTTAAGAAATCTCTTCAATAGATTAGTGCCCAAATAATCCATGACCATAGCATTAAACTTTTTAATGTCATATAGTAATATTAAACCTTACGGAAGTAAGCTTGGCTCTCCACCCTATTGGCTTGTTTACCTAAACAGAAGGAGAGAATGGTATGGTCATCCACAGGGGACCATTGACCATTAAAAATAGGAAAAAGAAAAGCTAGCCAAGCAATAGAGTTACCATCAAAAGTTGGAATAAATTGACAGTAAAGTATTATATTAACAAGTTGTTATTCCAACTTCTACGAAGCTTAATAATCTAGATTCCCTTCTAATTAGATTACAAATCCTGTACTTTTAAGTCGGTCAATTAAACATAAAAAATGATAAGGATTGTCCTATCTCTATTGTGGGTCAAGTAGTCACAATCAGGTGATGCAGAATCCAAGTTCGTGGATGGGGTTAACTTGAACCCACCAACTCGACCCATCATTTCAGGTTTTGTGGGTCCCACATTTCGCTAAACTTGATTTTAATTCAAGACAGTTAATCCAACCTAAGCGAAATCCACCGAAAGCTATACTTGTAGACCCGACCAAATGCTTCACCTTAATCGGACTATAATCATGTACCATATGATATGACTGCTATGATTTCTTCGGATAATATACAGTTTGACATAGGATTGACATGACTCGACGAGACTAATCCGATCCATTTAAACCCAATCTATATTGCGTTCAGTTCATGCTCCCTCATCTGAAGTGCAGACGGTCTAAGCTATTCGAAGGACACGAGAGAGGAGAAAGAAGATAGAGCAGCATGCAGACTAAGCTACATAAGGACTGGCCCTTGACTGATTCCATGCTCACTGTTAAGGCCCAAAGTTAGGCACAGATCATAGACCAACACCATGATTTGATCCTTTTGAAACTTCTGTTCCAACCTGATCTAATCTACCGTCCAAACTAAGTTGAATCAACCGGTACCCTCATGTGAAATGGATCCAAATCACTCGAACCACTTAGCCAAAAACCAAACATGCGATGAGTTTATGACCGAACCGGACTGGCCTGGTTTTACCGCTGAAACAGTTGAGCTGAAATGAGGATGATTGGGTAGTATGATGCATTGTAATGGGACTGGCATGTCCATTGCTATCCATGGTACATGTATAATTACCAATCTATTAGGTGACTTCAATGTATTGTAGTCATTCAATTTCTTGACCCTGGCTTTACTTGGATGTTATGGCCATGACCCACATTTAGGATGTTACGCCCATAGCCAAAGTTTGCTAAATTGACACGCTTACTATTCTTCTTTTGAAAAGTTCGTGGATGTTGTAACTCGGGTGGAGTGCTGCGTTGAGTTAAACCCAACTGTAACCCAACCTAAAGATAATCCAACCAATATGAATCTCTAACTTTGCTTCACACAAAAAGCTAGGTTAGAATCGGATTGATCGAATTTGAATTCAAATCTGATCAGATCAAAACTCTATAATAGATATTCTACATCAATGATCCAAACCGTTGAATATAATCTACTACCTCAAAACTACTTATATAAAAAAAATCATATAATTTGGAGATCCCTATCCCATGCATCAAGTAGTCAAAAATTGGATAGCCTAAATAAAATTGAATTAAATATATTTTTTAATCACTTGATGCACAAAATAGAAATTTTTAAGTTATATAATTTTTGGTATATAAGTAGTTTTGAGGTAGTAGATCACATCCAACTATTTGGATCATCGATGTAAGATACTCAATATATAATTTTGACTTAATCAGATCAGAGCCCAAATCCAATCGATCTTATTCAAGTTTGCCCCTGCATAGAATATTAATATGATTTAGTTCACTATATTTTTTATCTTCTATATAAAATAAAATAAAAAATAATTATATTTTTAGCCTTAGAACCTCATGACTACATTTAAACAAAATCCTTGCCAATATACTACTAACTTGAAAGAAAAAGGGGGAAAAAAATCAAGCAGAACTTTTCCTTGACCTTAAATTGCTGGTGAAGTTCAATCTAACATGTTTAAGAAAAATACTTTCTATAATGTGGGTGGTGTAACTCCACAGACACCGCCCGCAATGATTGACGGACTTACAGGCACAAATAGAAAAAAGTGCGATGTCTTATAATTTTTTTTCGCTCGATCCTGCACGCTCATCAATCATTACGAGCGGTATCCGCGAAGCTATACCACCCACAATGTAGAAAGCATTTCCTCATGTTTAATATGACCTGGCCTAGCCCAACCTAACACCAACATGACCCAACCCAAAGCTAGCTTAAGGAAAAGCTTGGGCTGGGTTTGATTGGGTTAAACAAAACCCCAACCCAAGGTTGCATCAAGTTGGGTTAGGATTGGAAGATATAGAGATTAGAAATTGTATTATGATTACCTCTCAACCAGACCCAATTTATCCAAATTCAGGTAGGTTTAATTTGTACCAAAAAAATTCAAGTTTAATTTTATTATGGTTCTAATAAGGCGGAGAACTTTATTAGTCCTATATTACTTATGAGTCAAGAATACTCTGACTTGTAAAAAAGGAACAATCCTTTCACGTAAGGTATCTTTTAAAAGACAAAATCAAGAAGCCCAAAATGGCCCATACAGTTCATAGGTTGTAAACTGTAGGTCAAAAAACGAACGTGCCATGAGCCCTTGGCCGCAATAATGAAAGAGGCAGGGATTCATCCTGTAGTTCACGAATGCAGCTAAAATTGTTTGCCGTGACAATCAGAAAAAACCTGATGCGAAGCCCAGCTAAGCCAAGTCGCCTATTAAGTCCTCTGCAAATTTTAGCCCACACATCAGGATAAAACAAAAGCTAGGTCAACCAAACAGGTCAACCCTAAGGCTATAAATGGAAGTCCAGCTTAAGCCCATAAGTATACACAAAAAGGAGGCGTAGTTTGTCCTGTAGTGGGCTAGGATCAAGGCCTGGCTCATGATCCCACACCGTGGCCTGTATGAGTGCATGCTCTGAGGCCTAAACTCAGCACTAAAATTAATGAAATCAGGCCAGGACATGACCTGGCTTTAGATCTACAGGTCAACCATAGTTCTGCAACCTGGGCCCGTTAACCTGAGGCGACTCTGACCCAGCTTGTAGTTTGGACTAGGTCAGGTATTAAGCTGGTACATATGCTTCGAATTGCACCAGAAGATGTAAAAATTGATGATCTCAAGATAGGTTCCATTTGGACTGACAATTTACATACGAGACAAGGTTTTCATATGTTAGTTTATCTTTGAGATTTCTAGAAGCCTTCTAATATTGTCTCTTACATAAACCTAACTAATTCTTGATACGTATATATATTTTATTTCAAATAAATAAATTTAAAATCTTTTTTTTGGTAAAAATGAGTGCTCACATCAATTTGGTGTTAGAGCCTATCATGCTATTGGTCTTCCTAAAAATATGCGAGGTTGCTGTAGAATATCAAAAAACAAATCAAATATTATGATGGAGCTGATGTGCCTCCAGCCGTTTTGTATTTTTTTGGATCTAGACAATGACGTTAGCAGAGTCTTCCTCAATGAAGATTTTCTTCTCATACTGTTCTAATTAACTTAAACCTTTGCATTTCATATTTTATCCTTTATACATCCTTTTTTTTCTAAGGCAATCTTACCTCACCAACCATTTATCCTAGGAGAAGTATATCCATCCTTTATGTTTAGATCAACATAAGCCAATCACATCATTAATTGTACCCATCTCGTCTTACAAGATCAATTATACCCATGTACTTCAATCCTTTCCTTTTAGTTAATCATTTTTTAGAACAATTAAATTCTAACCATACACTGTACTAGTTAACATAACCATCACGGTAATCCATGATCTTTGATCCTTCATATTTCTCTTTATCTGAGCAGAAACCTTTTATCCTCAAGAAAATGCATTCATCTTTTTAGAAAATTTTCTAACATCATTTTTAGATCAATTTATGCCAATCCCGATGTTATATCCCATCTCATCTTACGAGATCAAATTATACCCATATACTTCATCCTTTTCTTTAGCTAATCCTTTTTCACAAATGGTGAGATTAACCATGAACCTATCTATATAAATCCCTTTAATTATTAAGGGGAGCAAAACTGTGGCCTTGCAATTCTTACTAAGTGTTGGTTTTAAAATCCTTTTCTTCTTCTATCCATTTCCTTTCCTTCATAATACTTAAACTTCAACCTGTTAAAATTATATTATACACTTCAATCTTAGAGCATTAAGATACCTATTGTCTCCACTATCTCCTCTACTATCTCTCATAAATCTAAAATCCTTATTCCATTTGAGATAAAGAATATTATGTTTAAGGAGTAAAGATAAGGTCTACCGATATGAGCTTAGAGGGAGACCTTTTTACTTGAAGGCTTAGGTTTTCTTTTCAGCCTTCATCTCTGTTTTTTACTTTTTTTATTGCTTATCCCATTTTTTTTTTGTTATTTGCTGCTTCAACATATTAGTTAACTCTTAACTTATATGTTGACCTTTATTTAATCTTCAACTTTAACATAATTTTCAACTATAATTTACATCCTTTATGGAATTTTTAGTTCACATAATCTCGAGCTCAGATGAAAATGAAACTAATAACTTATAGCAAAAAAGCTTATTCTAACACTAATACTATGAATGCTCTAATCAAATATTTTAAAAAGATTTTAGTAAAATTATATTGCATGCAATTCTCATAAAAATCATAGTGACATTAGTTTAAAATTAGCATAAAATATTTGTTCCATAGCTATCCTAAAAGTTTCAAAGAACCATCGCCTCTTTTTAAGATTTTCGAAATTATAATGATTTGCTTTACCGTTATTGATTTGCTCAAAGTTTCCAAAAGTTTATTAATTTTTATGTTGGTAATGAGATAAAACCTATTATGATAGGTCATAGAATTTATTGTAGTGCTTAACAACTTATTAAAATACTAATTTGTCTGAGAGGTTATCATGGAGAATATGTCAAAATTGAATCAAAAGTTTTCTTTTGTTCATCCATTATTTCTTTCAAATGATTGGATAAAAGAAGATGAGCACATGATTTTAGTTTATATACCCAAGGCATAATTAAAAATTATTATATTTTATCGATCTAATGATGATAATAGTATATTTCTTAAAAAAGTGAAGTAAGAAAAATGAATAGAGTCATGTTTAAAGCCATAGTAGTATTTAACTTCTATTTTCTTTTTTTGGTTTAGGCTTAGGTTTAAACCATGTTAAATATACTCTAACAATAAGATGAAGAGCTGACTTCAAAGTAGGTTTTGGATCATTTTTCTTATTCAACAAGTTCTATGAACTATTTTTTACTAACATAATGTTATCTAAAAATAAAAAATATTAGTGATTCTATATTTATCAATAGAGTAGATATCCTGTATATGCTAAAACTCTAGCATTTTTATATTCACCCTATTATTATAAATATATAAAAAAAAACCTATCTCAATGGAATTTTCCAATGAAATATAGGCTCAGAAGTTATGGAATTTTCCAATGAAATATAGGCTCAAAAGTAATGATGAAATAAAATTTATTTGACATGAGAAAGAACAAAAAAAATATTTTCATCCTCTCACAAGTCCTTTTTCAATGACATTACAGTGTTCATGCAAAAATTTATAATTTTTTTTAAAAAAAGATAATTTAACTTGAAAAATATCATGTGGAAATCCATGTTAAGAACAATGAAACAAAAATCGGATGGTGAGATATCCAAATTCAAGAGCATAACTTAACTCTTCAAATGTATCTGATAAAGAAGTAAAACATTAGATAAGGGGAAAGAAAGAGAGGAGAAATGTCACACCTATGATCCGAGGGATCCAAAATTGTGAGCTAAGGATCATAACAACAGCTGCATACTGATAAAAAACTCATTTCATAAATATATAAGGCATTCCAAATACGATATCAATGTATCACAATAAAATTAATTTAAATAACTAATATTAAAATTCAACTAAAAAATCCAGCTGATAGATAAAATTTCAAAGTCTAAACATCAAATAATAGTCCTATAAAATATAATAATAAATCCAAATTTAAATTATATTGATACTATCTAATCTCATATTTAATGCTACTCCTAAAGCAATATCTACATTTGTAACTAAGTATTTGAATCTAAAAAAGAAAAAATAATAATGAGCTTGACAACCTAATAAATAATAAATATTTTGACTAGATAATTCATGTGATAATATGAGATACGATGGCCAAAATATAATTTATCATTAATCAGTGCATAAATATAATCAAATTTATTTTCAAAACATAAATTCAGTAGTGTCAGTTCTTTCAAATATTCATATACATAATCATATATTTAATTTGAAATCAATTATATTCAATAATCTGATTCAAAATAAATTTCATTAAACTCATGAGTACCACACTTATACCTTATGGTGGTGCCAGGAAACCATACTTATATCCTATAGTCGGGTTGAAATAGCACATTTATATCCCATAGGGAGACAGAATATCATACTTAGACCCTATGATTAGACCAAAATATCAGTTAGAGTGCCAATGCATAACCCTCAATTGATATGATTCGGAACATAGCTAGATTAAGAGTCCAAGTCTGATTTATATCAAAATTCTTTTTATAGAATAATACATATTCATAATCAAATTAAAAATATATAATTTTAGATCAATAAACAAGTATAGCAATAGTATAAAAAATATTATTTTAAAATTTTATATTAATTTCTATTCAAAATATGTTTTCTTAAAATTCATAAATCATATATAAATCTATTAATAATTTATTTTATATTTAAAATAATATTATATAAATAAAAAATATAGAAAAGATAAATCATTACTTATCTTATGCATACTCTAATTAATCCTAATAATTTTAGAAATTTCTTTTGAAATCTTTAGTTAATATATCATATCGCAATATCTCTACTATTGGACATTTTCTTATCGAAACGACCATACTTCTATATAGATTGAGTTCAATAATTAGAGAGGATATAAAAAATTAAGAAAGACAAGATTTACAGATAGTCGCATTAATGGTTTGGATCGATCCGATCATCTAACTTCATCAATTAAAATTATACTTGAATATACATAATTTAATAGTGATCGAATGAGTAATATCTGACCAAAGTCAAGATGGAAGTCAATATGTCGTTAAGCAATCAGAGATCAATTCAATTAGAATTATTTAAAATATAAAGATTCAATAAATACTAATAAAGACTAGATCTTGCATTGCTCAATAAAGACTTGGATAGTGCAAATATACTATTCCACCAATAAGATGATTCAAAATATCTCTATCGGATCAATATGGATTTAAAGGAATAAGGCTTGGACCCTTCATTGGATTCATAAATAAGTAGATAGAGAATACCAAAGAAGAGAGCAAATTAAATTAACAAGATGGATATGACTGATCAGGCAATACTGTATGACTTCTAGATTGATATGATCAAAGTGATTTTGTTAATTCATTATTGAACTAGTCATGTACATATGATTTATTAAAAATAATGAATGATCAAATCTAATAATGCTAGGTCTAGCCAAGATGGGTGTCGATATACTGCTCGATGATCATGGCTTAGATTTTTTTCATTAAGTTTGACCAAAATCATAGAGAACATCTTCACTGAATCATATCACCCTAAAGAGATAGTGGAGAGAGAGAGAGAGAGAGAGAAACAATCTAAAGAAAAACTTTTAGAAAGAGATTAGAGAGAGAAAGTAGTACTTTCTTGAGAGAGAAAATGAAGAGAGAAAGTAAGGGAAGCAAGAGAGAGGGGAGAGAGAACTAAAAGGAAGAGAAACTCCCTTTTTTTTCCTTTTTTCTTTCTCTATTTTTTTCTTTTTCTTCTCTTTCTCTCTTTCTTTAGTTCCACGATACAACAGGGGATTACTTCTCTCCTTTTCTTCTTTTTTTTAGAGATACCAAGAAACTTCTCACCGATGTGGGTGGTGGTCGAGATGTAGGCCGTGATGGCAAAGTTGGGTGTTCTCCGTTTGGCGATCAATGGCGATAAACTATGCTAAAAAAAGTAAAATAATTAAAAAAAAAATAGGAGAATAAAGTATCCTTTTTTGAGTAAACCTAATGATTTGCTAGTTGGAAAATAAGCTATAATAATCGAGAAAAATGACAAACTAGATAAACTTGAAGATTGAAAGATTCTTATCTTTTTTCTAATAGTGGCTGAGCCTCGATTTTGACAAGCATAATAATAGACTTTCGTGAAGAAGAAGAAGAGGAAGAGGAGAGGAGGAGGGAGGCTGATTGTCACTCAAATTCAGCTTCCCTCCAACAAAATCGAGAAAGAGAAGAAAACTCCCAGTCATCTTCTTCTTTTTTTTATAATGCTTTAAAATTCATGCATCCATTTTTTTTTTTTTGGATTGTTTTCTCATCGTTCGGTTGGTCAAGTGGACCAAGCCTAATTCTCAAATGATTGGATTATCATAGGAAGAGAGAAACAAAGCAAAGGGAAGAAAAAAAGAGTTCCAAGCAAAATTCTAATTGCATTATTATATCATCTTGGGTATACTAGTTAAATTTTATAAGTTTGATTGTTTGTTGAGATTCGTTACCAACTATAAATCCAACTAGAATTTTGTTTATAGTTGGTCATTAGTTTTAATGACTTTAGAACTCTATTTAATTATTCCTTGTGTGTCCAATTCAAACATGACTCTTTTTTTAGTGTTACTCTATCTATTTTAGAGTTTATATTTTGATGAATTTTATTTTTTGAGTTCAGATAAGAGTTAAATTCTCATCCATATGATGTTTATTTAAAGGGACCATTGCATCTCCTTTAGGGTATGGGAAGAGAAAGAGAGTTAGAGGTATCTTTTTTATGAGGCATGAGGAAGCCTTTTTACATCGCTCAATTTTTTTAATGAAGAATTTTCTCTCTCCTTAATTTATTTTTCTTCCAATATTTCTTTTTTTTTCTTTTTTTTTTGTGTTTGTTTTGGACCTTGGGCTAGCACGTTGATCTACTTTAGATATCTTGTTGTTCCATATGGTATCAAAGCTATGGTTTTAATATTGGTAGCCCATATATTTGTGGCTCTACATGGTATCAAATCTAAGGATTTGAGATTTATAGCCCGTTTGTTTGTGGTTCTATATGCTATCAAAGCTGTAAGTTTTGAAGATTAGTGATACATATATTTTTCATTCTATATGATATCAGAACCATAGGCTTAGATAGTGGTTGAGTAGTTTATAGCTTCAATCAAATTTATTTGGAGCGCGATCTTTTAAAATAATATTTTGGTTATTTATGATTTTGATGTTTATTATTCGGTATGGTTGAAAAGCTTCTAGTAATTTATTATGCGGTGGTGCAAGCATGTGGACTTTTATTTTGATGATTTAAAAGATGGATTATCATGGTTGATGTTATTCCTTCTCTATCAATGAGTTTAGATATGAAATATCTGATCTTACTAACATTAATAAGACTGCTTTTACTATTACCATTTCTCTTTGTAAGTTGAAGAACACCTCTTATCCACATTAGAAGGCTCTTGTTAAGTCTTATTTGAAAGAACAAGATTTATAGGATATTCTGAATAAGTCAGTGACAATGTCAATAGATGAGATTGTGAGAAAAAAAAGTGAGATTTGAAATCTCAAAAGGTATTATGAATTCTTTAAATTTCAATTTATAAAAAAAAAATTTCTTCGTATTTGTTGGGGATAAACCCTGCTCCTGCCGAAGTCCAGTTCAATGCTTAGTTTAATGCAACTAATAGCCACGGAAGAGCTTCAGCGGTCAGATCTTAGCCGAATTTTCTTCAAACTTCTCCTTCGGTCAGACTTCTCCAGAAGCCAAACTCCTTCAACCGGCCGAGCTCCTTCAAACTCCCAACGATCGGACCTTAGTCGAACTCCCTCCGAGCTCCCTCCGGCCAAACTCCTCAATAGTTGCACTCTGACCAAACTCCTTAGTGGTTGCGCCCTAGCCGAGCTTCAATCGAATTTCCACAAGAGCCAAACTGATCAGCGACCGAGCTCCTTCGAACCTCCAGCGGTCGGATCTTAGCCGAACTTCTTCAGTCGGTCGAACTCCTCAGCGATCGAACTTCGGTCAGACTCCCACGAGAGCCTGAACTCCCTCCAAGCTTTTCCTTCGGTCGGACTTCTTCAGGAGCCGAACTCCTCCCGGACATTCCCTTCGGTTGGACTCCTCAGCGATCGAGCTCCTTCTGAACTCCCCAGCGATCGAGCCTTAGCTACACTCCTCCAGCCAGACGCCTGTGAAGGCCGAACTCCCTCCACACTCCTTCGATCAAACTCCTTTCGAGCTTCTTCTTGGCCGAACTCCTCTAAAATGGATACACACCGAAGTCCACTGATCAATGCTCGCTTTCTCAGAGCCATGGCTTTCAAATCTGGATAAACTATCGCCATCAGTCTGCCACAGACAACATGATCGGATAATATGGCCACCACTACTGACGACAATACTCTCTCCATAATCAGTCCCATCGACCCATGACCCATCAACATGGCTGCCATTATCCGCCTGACGACGTCTTCCTCTCCGTACCAAACTCCATGCGGCCTCGAGTGACCCACGGTCGGACGATATGGCCGTCACCATCAATCAAGCTCTGCCTATAAAAGAATCCTCCAGATATGCTAACTCTAATCTCTGATCTCTAAGCTTTAAGCTCTCATCTTCTTCTCTAAGCTCTAAGCTCTACGGAACTCATTTTCGAGCATTCCATTCCTATTGGTCAGAGCTGACTTGATCGTTGGAAGATCCTGTCAGAGCCACCCCCCACCGGCTCCGGACGAAATTTTATTTTGCAGGTCCCCGACAGCGATCTCGTCCACCTCCGCTCCAGTTGATTCCAACGATGATCAATTTCTACGTCAACAGATTGGCGCTAGAGGAAGGGCACTAAACCTCCGAGGTTCTCTTATTCTTAAAGGAGTGCTCAACGATGATATCTCTCTTTCCTCTCTGAAGATCTCTCTTCTTCCTCTCTGGAGTTTTTTACCCAGGAGAAAATGCCTCCTAGGAGAGCTTCGACTCGGCGATCGATGACCTCCATGGCTCGATCCCATCCAGATCCATCTATTCCTACTTTAGCCCCGACAGCTCAGATTCTATCTATACCTACGATGGATGTGGAGCAATTCAACCTACTTGTCCAATAGGTCTGTGGCCTCACGAAGGCAATGCGGACCATGCAGCAGCCTCTGGCGGTGATTCCACCAAGAAATCCATCATCCGAATATCGAAAATCGATCCCAAGGAAAAGTACTTGGACCGGCATACCCACCTTCCCTTGAAAAGAAAAATAGAGAGTCAGAGATCCATGTTCGGATCATGGTTCTCCTCTGGAGGAGATCTTTTCCGTTTATAGCCGGAAGTCCCCTAAGATCGGCAACCAAGATGACGCCCTTGATCACAGACTGCGAAAGATGGACCGAGGGATTAAAGAGCTCGATCACGTGGCCCCGACTCATCATGCCGATGCTCGCACCGATCCTCCTTTCTCCCTCTAGATTATGCAAGAGCCTATTCCACCGAACTACGAGCTCCCTCAACTTGAAAGCTATGATAGAACTTCTGATTCGGTTGATCATCTGAAGGCTTTCCATGCCATGATGCTACTCCACGGTGCTTTAGATGCCATACTGTGCTGAGCTTTCCCATCTATCTTAAAGAAAGTAGCTAGAAATTGATACTCGATATTGAAGTCGGGTGCGATCTTCTTTTTTGACCAGATGAGCTATCAGTTCGTGGCCCACTTCATCAGCAGCCGACGTCCGCACCAAAGTTCAAATTTTTTGATAAATATCAAACAGAAGTAGGAAGAATCCATCCAAACTTATGTCATTCGATTTAATGCCACGGTGTTGGAGGTCCGGGACCTGGACCAGTCTATTACGATGGCCGCACTCAAGGGCGGCCTTCAAAAGAATGACTTGCTGTTCTTCCTGAAAAAAAAGTATCCCAAGGAC
The DNA here is from genome assembly GCA_006176705.1 of Cocos nucifera. Taxonomy (NCBI): domain Eukaryota; kingdom Viridiplantae; phylum Streptophyta; class Magnoliopsida; order Arecales; family Arecaceae; genus Cocos; species Cocos nucifera. The sequence continues at coordinate 1,828,213 of QRFJ01000070.1, read as the reverse complement.
TTCGCCGATCTGCTAGCTCGAGCTAAGGGATATGCCCGTGCGGAAGAAGTCTTCAAGTTGAAGGATGAAGAAGTCTTAAGGGAGCGGCTAGCGGACGAGTATAATAGACCCACCATCGATGGAGAGCTGAGTGAAGTTCGGCCGCGCTTACGGACTTCCTTCGGACATAGGAGAGCCCAAACTCTTCGAGCTCGCCACCAAGAAAGCTCTGATAGAAGGATGCGAAAAAATCCTCCTCCCAAAAGGTTTTGTGACTACGCCCCCCTCAATGCTCCTCTAATTCAAATTCTCACCAAAGTTAAAAATCAACTACCAAGATCAGAAGAATTATGGTCTCTCCCAAACAAGCATGATCGAAGTAGGTACTACCTTTACCATCGCGACCACGGCCACGATACTGAGGAATGCATTCAACTCCGAGACAAAATTGAGGAGCTCATCAGAAAGGAGCGGCTGGGTAAATTCCTTCGATGCCAGCCTAAAGCAGGAGAAGATCGGCCAACGGCGCTGTCGTAATCAGAAATAACAAGAAGGTCGGCCACCTCACGGCGTCATCAACATTACCCTTAGGAGGAGCTTGGTACATCGACGATCCATCATCTCCCAGCATCAAAGCCAAGAGAAGCAAGCTCCAAATTGAGGAGGCGAGATAGAGGAGGTCGTCTGGCACGAAGTTTATCATCTGAAAAAATATGGAGGAACAACGCTACCACGATCCTAAAACATAAAGAATTTGGGGATGCACTGCTAGTAACTTTCTTTCAATAAAATTCTCCTCTTTCAATAATATTGTTTCTAGGTGCGAAAACTATGTGATGACAGGAAAGAAGCAACTAATAGTCGCCGTGTTAGGAATAGAAGGAAAACCTCGTCCTAACATGAGCAGGTCAAAGACCATCAACCTCGACCAGAGATAAGATCTCTCTCGAGTGACTGCTGTCAACCTCAGCTAGAGATAAGATCTCTTCCAAGCGATCAAGTCAACCTCGGCCATAGATAAGATCTCTTTTGAGCGACCGATGACAATCTCAGCTAGAGATAAGATCTCTTCTGAGCGACCGAGTTAACCTCGGTCAGAGATAAGATCTCTTCTGAGCGACCGTTGACAACCTCGATCAGAGATAAGATCTCTTTCGAGCGACCGCTGTCAACCTTGGCTAGAGATAAGTTCTCTCCTGAGCGATCGAGTCAATCGATCAAAGATAAGATTCTCTCTCGAGTGATCGAGTCAACCTCGGCCAGAGATAAGATCTCTTCCGAGCGATCGAGTCAACCTCGACCAGAGATAAGATCTCTTCCGAGCGATCGATGACAACCTCGGCTAGAGATAAGATCTCTTTCAAGCGACCGAGTCAACCTCGATCAGAGATAAGATCTCTTTTGAGCGATCGCTGACAACCTCAATCAGAGATAAGATCTCTTCCGAGCGATCGAGTCAACCTCGGGTAGAGATAAGATCTCTCTCGAGTGACCGATGACAACCTCGATCAGAGATAAGATCTCTTCCGAGCGACCACTGACAACCTCGACCAGAGATAAGATCTCTTTCAAGCGATCGCTGATAATCTCGACCAGAGATAAGATCTCTTTTCGAGCGATCAAGTCAACCTCGATCAGAGATAAGATCTCGATTCGATGATCGATGATCTTTCCGAGAAAAGATCTCTTCCGAATCGATGAAATTCAACTAGAGATAAGATCTCTTCTGAGTGATCGAGTCAACCTCGATCAGAGATAAGATTCCTTTCGAGCGACCGCTGACAATCTCAGCTAGAGATAAGATCTCTTTTGAATGATCGAGTCAACCTCGATCAGAGATAAGATTTCTTCCGAGCGATCGAGTTAATCTCGACCAAAGATAAGATCTCTCTCGAGCGATCGCCGACAACCTCGACTAGAGATAAGATCTCTCTCGAGTGACCGAGTCAACCTCGACTAGAAATTAAGATCTCTTTTCGAGCGACCATGGACAACCTCGCTAGAGATAAGATCTCTTTCGAGTGATCAAATCAACCTCGGCCAGAGATAAGATCTCTTTCGAGCGACCGCTGACAACCTCGGCTAGAGATAAGATCTCTTTCGAGCGATCGAGTCAACCTCGACTAGAGATAAGATCTCTCCCGGACGATCATGGACAACCTCGGCTAGTGATAAGATCTCTTCCGAGCGACCATGGACAATCTCGACTAGAGATAAGACCTCTTTCGAGCGATCAAATCAATCTTGACCAAAAATAAGATCTCTTCCGAGCGACCGCTGACAACCTCGGCTAGAGATAAGATCTCTTCCAAGCGATCGAGCCAACATCGATCAGAGATAAGATCTCTCCCGAGCTTTGAAGATCCTCATCCACTGTCCATTAGAAACAGGAGAAGAACCTTATCCTAACACGAGCAAAGTCGAAGGTCTCGTTCACCTTAGATGAGATGGAGGGAGAGACCCTAACAACGGCTCTTATGTGCCCCCACAGTCCGTTAGAAATAGGAGGAGAACATCATCCTAACGCGAGCAAAGTCGAAGGCCTCATTCACCTTAGATGAGACGAGAGGAGAGGCCCTGACAACGACCCTTATGTGCCTCCATAGCCCGTTAGGAATAGAAGAAGAACCTCATCCTAATGCGAGCAAAATCGAAGACCTCGTTCACCCTAGACGAGATGGAGAAAGAGGCACGGACGATGGTCCGAAGGTGCCCCCACAGCCCGTTAGGAGCAGGAGGGAAACCTCATCCTAACACGAGCAATGTCCAAATCCGAGCTCCAAAGTATACAGAAAATAGGATCTCCATCAATCTCGGCAGGAGATAAGATCTCTCTCGAGCATTCGCATCAATCTCGATCGCAAGAAGCAAGATCTCTCCCAAGGGTTTGGCAACCTCGGTCCGAGCGATCAAGATAACCTCGATCAGAGATGAGATCTCTTTTGAGCGACTGAGATAACTTCAACCAGAGATAAGATTGAAGATAACCTCGACCAGAGATGAGATCTCTTCCAAGCGACCGCGTCAACCCCGACTGCAGATTAGATCTCTCTCGAGCGACTGAGACAACCTCGACCAGAGACAAGATTGGAGATAACCTCGACCAGAGATGAGATCTCTCCTGAGCGACTGCGTCAACCCTAGCTACAGATTAGATCTCTCCCGAGCATCCATATCAATCTTGGCTGGAGGTGATATCTCCCCCGAGCTTTAATTTTAGCACCAACTTCGTCTGAAGATGAGATCTTCCTCCGAGCTTAAACCTGAACCAGCACGAAGTTCGAAAGAGAACTTTGATAATTGCCTTTTCTGCACTCCCTTCCTTCAAGTTTTGAACTCGGGAGTGGGGGAACTATTATTGGGGATAAACTCCGCTCCTGTCGAAGTCCAGTTCGATGCTCAGCTTAACGCAACTAGTAGCCATGAAAGAGCTTCAGCGATCGGGTCTTAGCTGAATTCCCTCCAAGCTTCTCCTTCGGTCGGACTTCTTTAGAAGCTGAACTCCTTCAACTGGCCGAGCTCCTTCAGACTCCCAATGGCCGGGCCTTAGCCGAACTCCCTCTGAGCCCCCTTCAATCGAACTCCTCAATGGTTGCACCCTGGTCGAACTCCTCAGCGATTACGTCCTGGCCGAGCTCCTCGACGATCGAGCTTCAGTCAGATTCCCATAAGAGCTAAACTGATTAGCGATCGAGCTCCTTCAGACTCCCAGCGATTGGATCTTAGCCGAACTCCTTCAGTCGATCGAACTCCTCAGCGATCGAGCTTTAGTCAGACTCCTGCAAGAGCCTGAACTTTCTTCAAGCGTCTCCTTCGATCGAACTTCTTCAGGAGCCGGACTCCTCTCGAACATCCCTTTTGGTTAGACTCCTCAGTAATCGAGCTTCTTCCGAACTCTCCAGTGATCGAGTCTTAGCCACACTCCTCCAGCCAGATGCCTGTGAAGATCGAACTTCCTCCGTACTCCTCCGACCAAACTCCTTCCGAGCTTTTTCTTGGCCGAACTCCTCTGAAATGGATACACGCCGAAGTCCACCGATCAATGCTCGCTTTCTCAGAGCCACGGCTATCAAATCTGAATGAATTATCGCCATCAGTCTGCCACAAGCAACATGATCGAACGACATGGCCAGCACTGCTGACGATAGCACTCTCTCCATAATCAGTCCCATCGACCCATGACCCATCAGCATGGCTGCCACTATCCGTCTGACGATGCCTTCCTCTTCGTACCAAACTCCATGCGGCTCCGAGCGGTCCACGATCGGACGATATGGCCGTCACCATCAATCAAGCTCCACCTATAAAAGGACCCTCCAGATATGCTAACTCTAATCTCTGATCTCTGAGCTTTAAGCTCTCCTCTTCTTCTCTAAGCTCTAAGCTCTGCGGAACTCATTCCCGAGCATTCCATTTCTGTTGGTCAGAGTTGACTTGATCGTCGGAGGGTCCTGCCGGAGCCACCCCCCACCGGCTCCGGACGAGACTTTATTTTGCAGGTTTCTGATGGTAATCTCATCCATCTCCGCTCTAGCTGATTTCGATGACAATCAGTTTCTATGTCAACAGTATTTAAAAAAAGTCGAAGAAAGCATGGAATATTCTTTTGGCCATTCACTCAAATTCATGTAAATTGAGACATCCCAAATAAAAATTAATGAAAAAGTAGATTTTGATTTTAGACTTTCTTAAAAATCAAAAAGAAAAAAAAATTTAGTTTAAAGATGAACATCTAAAGCATAGGGAGCTTGATCAATTAGAGATTGGATCAATTTCGAAAGACTTAGAGTATGGTAAGGTTGATCAGCTTGAGGATTAATCGAGTCTAGCAAAAAATCTTAAGCAAGAGAATCTTGATCAAGTAGATGCTGTATCGATGAGATCATGATTAAAAAATTTGCTAATTTTGGAATTGCTCAAGAAGAGTCAAATGATGCTACGATTGATCCAATTATGAAGATCCGCATCAAGAAATCAAATTGTTGGTGCAAAATCTGATTGACGCTAGATTCAGCTGGAGCTGAGGAAGAAGAGGTCGCCGTCGGTGACCTATAAAATAAAATTCAATCCGAAGTCAGTGGTGGTGGCTTCGACAGGATCCTCCGATGATCAAGTCAGCTTTTCTAACCAACAGAAATGGAGTACTCAGGGAAGAGTTCAACAAAGTTTTGAAAAGAAGAAGAGAGCTTAGAGAAAATGTATCTGAGGATCCCTTTTTATAGACGGAGCCTGTAGCAGATTGATAGTGACAGCCATAATCATCCGATAGTGGACCGCTCAGAGCCGCATGAAATTTATTACGGAGAGAAAGGTGTTGCCAAACTGATAGTGACGGCCATACCCATCCGATAGTGGGCCGCTCGGAGTCGCATGTGGTTTGCTACGAAAAGAAAGATGTCGCCAATCATGATGTATCCGTTCGTCGAGATTTAATAGCTGTAGTTCGGAGGAAGCAAGCATTGGTTGGTGAAGAACTTTGACATATATTAATTTCAGAGAAGTTTGGATTTCTAAAAAAAATATGACTAGAGGGGATGATCCGAAAGGAATGCTAATTGAAATCTAGAAGTAATTCACTAGAGAAATTCAAATGGAGTTCGACTGATGGAGAAGTCCAGAAAAAGTTCGACTGATGGAGAGGTTCGACCGAAGAAAAAGTCTGGAAGGAGTTCGGCTTCTAAAGGTATCCGATTGAAGAAAAAGTATGGAAGAAGTTCGGCTTTTAGAGAAATTCGACTGAAGAAGAAGTTCGAAAGAGATTCGACTCCTAAAGAAATTCGACTGAATGAGAGGTCTGGAAGGAATTTAGCTCCTAGAGAAATCCGACTGAAGGAGAAGTCCGAGAGGAGTTCGGCCATTGGAGGGGCCCGACTGATGGAGAAGTCTGAGAGAAGTTCGACTGAGAAAGAAGTTTGGCTCCTAGAGATATTCGATTGAAGGAGAAATTTAGAAAGAGTTCGACTCTTGGGAGAATTCGACTGAATGAAAAGTTCGGAAGGGGTTCAGCTCCTGAAGAAATTTGACTGAAAGAGAGGTCTGGAAGGAGCTCGGCTCTTGGAGAAATCTGATTGAAGAAGAAATTGGGGATAAGTTCGGCTGAGGAAGAAGTCCGAAAGAAATTCGATCACTGGAGGAGTCCAGCTACTGAAGGAGTTCGATTAGGATTCGACCGCTGGAGGAGTTTGGCTGGGGTTTGATCGTTGGAGAAGTTTGGCTGGGGTTTAGCTGCTGAAGAAAGAATTTTTGATCGAAGCTCTTCCATGATTGCCAGTTACATTAAACTAAGCATCAGACTAGATTTTGATGGGAGCAGGATTTATCCCCAATAATAGTCTCCCTACTCTCGAGTTCAAAATTCGAAGAAAGTATAAAAAAGATGATTGTTGAAGTCCTTTTTCGGACTCTGTACCCATTGAAGTTCGAAGGAGATCTTATCTCTAGTTGAGGTTGAAGGAGATCTTATCTCCTATTAAGGTTGACGTTGAAGCTCAGGGAAAATCTTATTTTCAGCCGAGGTTGAAGGAGATCTTATCTCTTGTTGATGCTGAAGCTCGGAAGAGATCTTATCTCCACATGAGGTTGAAGAAGATCTTATCTCCTGCTGACGTTGAAGCTCAGGAGAGATTTTATCTTCAGTTGAGGTTGAAGAAGATCTTATCTCCTGCAGACATTGAAGCTCAGGGAAGATCTTATCTTCAATCGAGATTGAAAGAGACCTTATCTCCTATTGACGTTGATGTTGAAGCTCGAGAGAGATCTTATCTCCAACAGAGATTGAAGGAGATCTTATCTCCTACCGAAGTTGAAGGAGATCTTATCTTCTTTTGAGGTTGATGTTGAAACTTGAAAAAGATCTTATCTCCAGTCGAGGTTGAAGGAGATCTTATCTCCTTTTAGCGTTGAAGCTCGGAGAAGATCTTATCTCCAACCGAGGTTGAAGAAGATCTTATCTCTATTGACGTTGACGTTGAAGCTCGAAGAGATCTTATCTCCAATCGAGGTTGAGGAGATCTTATCTCCTGTTGAAGTTGAAGCTGAAGCTCAGAGAGATTTTATCTCTAGCTGAGGTTGAAGGAGATCTTATCTCCTTTAAGGTGATGCTCGGGAGATCTTATCTCTATTGATATATTGACGTTGATGCTCGGGAGGATTTTTTCAGTCGAGTTGAAAGAGTCTTTATCTTCTGTTTAAATAAAGCTTGGAGGATCTTATCTCCAACCAAAGTTGAAAAAGATCTTATCTCTTGTTGAGATTACGTGAGCTCGGAAGAATCTTATCTCCAGCCGAGGTTGAAGGAGATCTTATCTTCTGTTGAGGTTGCGAGTTGAAGCCAAAGAGTCTTAATCTCTAACCGAGGTTGAAGAAGACTTATCTCTTATTGAGTTTACGTTGAAGTTCGGAGGAATCTTATTCTCCAACCAGTTAGAAGATCTTATTCTCTGTTGATTGAAGTTGAAGCTCGGAGGAGATCTATTTCTTATCCCTGAAGGTGAGGAGATCTTATTTTCTATTGACGTTGACATTGAAGCTCGGAGGATTCTTATCTCCAGTCGAGGTTGAAGGAGATTTTATCTCCTATTGACGTTAAGCTTAGAGGAATTCTCCATCCGAGGTTGAAGGAGATCTTATCTCCTACAGACATTGAAGCTCGGGGAAGATCTTATCTCCTGCAAGGTTGAAAGAGATCTTATCTTCTGTTGACATTGAAGCTCGGGGGAGATCTATTTTCAATCGAGGTTGAAGAAGATTTTATCTTCTATTGATGGTAGCTCGGAAGAGATCTTATCTCCTGCTGACGTTAAAGCTTGAGAGAGATCTTATCTCCAGCCAAGATTGAAGAAGATCATATCTCCTGTTAAGGTTGACATTGAAGCTTGGAAGAGATCTTATCTCCAATCAAGGTTAAAGAAGATTTTTTCTCCTATTGACGTTGAAACTCAAGGAAGATCTTATCTCCAGCAAGGTTGAAGAGATTTATCTCCTGTTGAGATTGACGTTGAAGTTCGAAGGAGATCTTATCTCCAACCGAGGTTGAGAGATCTTATCTCTTATTGACATTGACATTGAAAGCTCGGAGGAGATCTTATCTCAACTGAGGTTAAAAGATCTTATCTCCTATTGAGGTTGTGGTGAAGCTCAGAGAAGATCTTATCTCCAAGCCGAGGTATGAGGAGATCTTATCTCTTAACTTAGTAATATTAGCTGGAGGAGATTCTTCTTCAAGTCGAGGTTGAAGATGATCTTATCTTCTGTGATGTTAAAACTCGGAGGAGATCTTCTCCAACAAGGTTTAAAGAATTTTATCTCCTGTTGAGGTGATGTGAAGCTCGGAGAGATCTTATCTCCAATCGAGGTTGAAGGAGATCTTATCTCCTTGTTGATGTTGAAGCTCGAAGAAGATCTTATCTCCAACCAAGGTTGAAGGAGATCTCATCTCCTGTTGAGGTTGACGTTGAAGCTTAGGGAAGATCTTATCTTCAATTGAGATTGAAGAAGATTTTATCTCCTATTGAGGTTGATGTTGAAGCTCGGAGGAGATCTTATCTGTTAGATATATATGCCCTAGAAGCCAGAATTGGCCGACACTTGTAATACACTTCTAGGAGCAAAATTATAATTTTGAATAAAATCAATAAAATTGGTTATTTTCTATCACATATGTATATTTAGTGTCTGTGATACATTCTTTGAGTTAATAGTAATGCTAATTTATATTTTCAAGAGTCGAAAATTTAAGACATGAATAATCATTATTAACTCATAAAATGCTCCCGACCATAGGATCATCACGAGGATAGTGATTGATCCGGAAGGTTGGTGTACAATCGCTTCTCTTTAGTAGATGAGTTTTGAGTCTATAGTGTGGAGACACCGGAGCGAAAATACAGGTACTCGTTAGAGAACGAGGGCACTGAGTGTGACCACCTCGAGTAGTCATTAGGAAGTCTACCTTCTCATCAATGACTAACTCGATGCTGTAGTGGTATGTTTGGTTCTTTGACCTGAGGTGCATCGATAGTTCACCTTGAGGGTGTTATAGTTTGACTACATTGTAACTCGATCTCCTAGCCATACGGACCCCTGAGGAGTATGTTGGCTATAGCATGTTCATTGTAGGAACTGGATTGCATCAAGATGGAATCTATCTACCTCGGTGGTAGAGGAGAAGCCCTATGATGATCATGAGAATCAAGTCCAGAAGTCCATGGCCATGGCAGAGTGAAATAATAGAAAGAGTTTCTATTTAGATTTTTACATCGGACTTGAATCGAATGATTACATCATATGACAGAGACTAGGGTTTGACGAGTTCACCTAAACCCTAATTTGATCGGGGCTCAAGATAGAAGAACTTAATCACATAGGTAGCTACACCAAGAGGTTCGCATTCAGCTCTGATGGATTGCCACCATATACTGCTAGGTGTCACTGATGGATTTTGGGAGCAATTAGAATGATTTAGATGATCGATCATTCTAGCTGTTCGAATCAGAAGAGTTCTGATCCATTGAAAGAAGTTTCGATGATAAAGACCATGATATATCCCATTACCATACAGAACTAAATCTAACTGGATCACACAAATAAGGGTTTGAATCTGGTGATCATCAATTGAACTAATCCAGTTCAATTGATCTGAATGAGATTCAATTAGATTCAAGAAAATTGTGCTAGCACTCGATTGAACCTAATGTTCTTCTTTTACTATCATAAATAGTTATCCTTATTGATCCAAAGAAGTTTGTGCTTAATCAGAGGCCTTCACTTGGTCTGACTGGAGCCTATCCAGGTCAGAAAAAGGTTATCTTATTTTAAGACAATACCCATCATTTTTGGTCACCTACCATTTCTCGTCCTTTGACTTTGGTCAAAAGTTGACCATTGACTGGTCAAATGTTGATTATTGATACATTGACTTCTGTCCATGTGTCACACACCTATTGAAGAGTTGGTGGTCTGGCAAGGAGGAGGGCTTACGCCACCCTTGGCGTGTGCCCAAGTAGGAGGCACCCAGGAGTTTCTGTTGGACAGGGACTCCATCTCCCTTTTGGATTTCGATTAGATATCTTCTAAGAACCAAGTTTGACTGATCTTAGGCATCATCTAAGAAGAAATCCAAGGGACTCTATTCCCACCAATTAGATTTAGATCTAATTTCACAAAGAGTTATAATTGGTTGGGAAGAAGAGGAGTTGGATCACGCTTAGTCTATAAATAAGACCCTACGCCCAACTTAAAGAGCAATTAAAATTCCCATGCCCCAAGACTGCCTCTCCTCTCCTCCTTCATGCCAAGTCCACCTTCTCCCTCTCCTCTCCATGCCCAAAGGAGTTTGGGATCTTAGTTGGTGCAATTCAGATGAGAGAAAGACGACAGAAAGCTAGAAGGCTGCACAACTGCAAAGGATAACTGCTGATCTTCAAAAGATATTTTGAAGATCCTCTAGATCAGATCCAGATCTAATTTTTGGAGATGTGATAGAGAAGAAGAGGATCTCCAGATCCAATCCGAGTGGATACCGGTAGAGGTCAGGCACTTGCGTGGCTAGATCCAGAACCTTCCACTGCTTATAGGATCATCAATGGATAATAGGATTATCCTACATCAAGATAAATTAAATTAAATTTAATTTATTTAGATTTTAATTTTATTATTAAGGATCAGATCTGATTAGAATTAAAGAAAAAAAATTTTAAAATATATCTCTTGATTCGATCAGATCTGAACGAATCTGATCCGAAAAATTAGAATTTTCCTTCAACTGGTATCAGAGCCAAGGTTCTAAAAGTATTTAGATCTAATTTTAAATTTATTCTAATTAAAAAATAAATAATTTTAGATATCACATGAGATGTGATCAGATCTGAAATAAAAAAAAATTAAAATTAAATAATTTGGATCTAAGATTAGAAAATATGCATGACTAATTCTAAAATAGAATAGTTCTATAGAATAGTCTTGTATGTTTTTAATTTAATTTAATTAAATTATATTTTAGATCTATTTATTTACTATTTTTTAATATTATAATTATTATAATAATATCTAAAAAATAGTAAATAAAATTATTTAATTTTAAACATCATATGAGATATGATTGATGCATGTCTAGACTAGTTGTAGAATAGTTCTACATAGTTGTCTAGATTAGAATTTATTTTGATAAGATCAATTTAAATCTAATTTTTTTATATTATTATGAGATAATTTAGATCTAAAAATATGCATGATTCGATACATGAGATGTATGCAAAATATGCCATGATTAGATCTAATTTGTATATGAGATATATGATATAGATCTAAAATAATTTTGTAGTATTACATGTTCCTGATTAAGGCATTTCCTCTTGGCCGTCCGGTCATAAGAATGAAGAAGAATTTAAAGGCCCTCTCCTCCCATCCGATGGGATGTTCTTATGATGTATAGGGGTGCTGCGTTCGTCCTTAATCAAAAATCCAAAACTTACTTTCTGCAAAATCCTAGATTCTGAAATCCTAGGATTTATTATGTATATTTTGTTTATGAACCCTACTTAATTAAGAATTAAGATTATGAAATATTAATTATGTCTAAAATTGAGAATTTCAGATCTAAGACATATTCATAATACTGGGTTCGGGCTTGGATAGCTTAATTAGATCTAAGCGGTTGATCAAACCGAATCAAGAGTTGGTTAGATGGGATCAACAATGCTTAAATTGACTAGCCTAATAGGATTAAGTCTGGGTCAAGATCGAGTCACGATCAAGCAAGACCTAATTAGGCTCAGAGGTTAGAGTCTGGATTGTAGGCTAATCCAATTGGTTCTGGCTCAATAATTTAGTGTCTAAGGTAAGTTTGGCACATATACCGACTGATTTTTAATTGGGAGCTACTCGACCTGAATGTGTTTTTATATGAGTTAATGGCATATCCCTTCCATCGGTCTTACTTACCTGGCCATATCTGTTAACCCAGTTCTGATTTGAGGTGGTCAATAATCCGAGCTAACCCATGCCACTAGGTTAGTCATAATTGTTATGACTATGACAAGTCTAGTTTAATGAGACCTGAATCAATTCTTCCTAAGAAAAAATTAAGTCTGAGGTCTTCCACCATTGTAGATGTGTGGGCCCTTCTTGGGGTTGATTGTTCTCGATTGGATACAGTGGCTCAGTTGCACTGAAAAGATGCAACCATGTCTATTAGACATTGGATGCTATAGGTTGGAGGATGAGTTGGGCTCAATATTTCGGATACGGTAGGTAACTCAATTAGGAATCCAATCTGTGTAAATGATGGATCTGACTTAACTAAGGAGTGGATCAATATTTTGGATATGGTGAGATTCATTAATTAGAGACTAAGTTTAGGTGCACCATGATTAGAAAATCATTGAACAAGAGTTGTTCACTCATTGGCTAACCCATCATCAATAACTATTAGGTGAGGTGATGAGTCAGTTGGTGAGACTGCACCACTCACTAGAAATCATTAATCATTGAGATTTTCGCATCTCTACAGAGGAAGTGTAGGAATCCGAAAAAATAGTGGGAGCTAATTTATTTAAAAAAATAAAATTTATAAATAAATTGGTCAAATCATAATTACAATATCTAACTAGAATCTTTGACTCTCTGCAGAAAAATATCTGCGTCCAACCCATTAGCACGTATCCTGAACACACATAGACTGATCGGATTTAATTATAAAGATTGGCTCAAAAACTATAAAATCATTTTGGGTTCCGAGAAGTTAACCCATGTATTGAACCAGGATCCTTCCATCTTACCAGTCTGTCCATCCACTGAACAGAGAGCATCTCTAAAAAAATGGATAGACAAAGATAATAAGGCCAGATATTACATGTTGAGCTCGATGTCTGATGAGCTCCAGCACCAACATGAAGATATTGGGACTGCTCGCTAAAGTGTTGGCTCACCTGCAGGAGATGTTTGGTGAACAGAGTCGCGCAGCCAAATATCAAGTCACAAAATGACTTTTTAAGGCTAAGATGCATGATGGGCAGTCAGTCCAAGATCACTGTCTGATAATGATCAAGGACATGGAAGAGCTTGAGAAGTTCGGTGTGAAGTTAGACTTGGATTTGCAGAACGATATTATTCTATAATTTTTGACTGATGCATATGGGCAATTCATCATGAATTACCACATGCATAAACTTCAAAATTCTTCGACCGAATTAATGAACATGCTGGTTACCGCTGAGCTTTCTATGAAAGGTTCTAAAGGCTCAGTTCTTGCTATGGAACGGACTTCTTTCAAAAGAAAGTCTTATGGAAAGAAAAAAAGTCTGTGAAAAAGTAGAAGGTGGAAGGAGGAAAGAAGAAGAAAGCAGAGCCGAGGATGAAAGCCGCTGCCAAAGAAAAGTATTTTCATTGCAACAGCGACAGCCACTGAAAGTGGAACTGCCCTACTTACCTAGCCATCCTGAAGAATAAGAAGGAAGGTCCTTCTAGAGGTATGCTCATTATTGAGTCTAACCTTACGATTTTTTCTGCATCCAGTTGGATGCTTGACTCTGGTTCTAATGCTCATCTGTGCACTTCCATGCAGGGTCTTGAGGATAACAGGAGGCTGAAGGATGGAGACATGATCCTATACGTCGGTAATGGAGCAAGAGTTGTTGTAGTGGCGGTGGGAACAGACCCTCTTCGATTACCATCTGGTTTAGAGTTAGTTTTGAAAGACTGTTATTATGTGCCTGCAGCTAGTAGGAATTTGATTTCTATTTCATGCTTAGCACTAGAAGGCTATGTGATTACCTTCTTTGAGAACCATTGTAATATTTTTTATGAAAGAAATAAAATTGCAAATGATTTTTCTTATTAACGGTCTTTATTCAGCTACATATTGATATACCTATTCTAACTATCGAGCAAAACGTGAATGCCAAACGACCTAGGAATAGTCCAAATGATAGATATCTATGGCACCTGAGATTATGTCATATAGCAGAAGATAGGATCAACAAATTGAAGAAAAGTGGGCTATTAAGTCCATTGACTTTCGAGTCATATCCAACTTGGGAATCTTGTCTCCAAGGCAAAATGACCAAACTCTCTTTTGTAGGACATAGGGAGAGAGCTACAGATCTCCTTGCCCTAGTACATACTGATGTGTGCGGTCCATTTGATGTGCCGGCTAGAGGCAATTTTGTCTACTTCATTATCTTTACCGATGATCTATCTAGGTATGGATATGTGTACCTTATGAGATACAAGTCTGAAGCTTTTGAAAAATTCAAGAAATTCAGACATAAAGTAGAAAAATAAACTAGAAAACCCATTAAGTTTCTTCGATCAGATCGAGAAGGTGAATACCTTAGCCGAGAATTTCTAGACTATCTCAAAAAAATGGTATAGTCTCTCAATGGACTCCACCAGAAACACTCAACTCAACGAGGATTTCAGAATGGAGAAATCGACTCTAATTGGATGGTCCGATCCATGATGAGCTTCACAGACCTCCCTGATTTTCTTTGGGACACTCATTGTTAACTTCAATTTATCTACTGAATAGGGTTCCTCTAAACCAATTCCTACCACACCGTATGAGATATGGCATGGTAAAAAAACCAAGTCTGAGTCATCTCAGAATTGGGGTTGTCCGGCTCATGTCAAAAGACAACAAGCGGACAAGTTAGAGTTTAGGTCCTTCAGAGCTCGTTCATAGGATATCCTAAAGAGTCATTAGGATACTATTTCTACATTCCAGAAGACCACAATGTGATTGTGAGTCGACATGCCATCTTTCTTGAAAATAGTTTATTCAAGATAGCGGCATTGGAAAGCAGATTAAGTTGATGAGAAAGTCTCACAAGTACAACGAGCTAAAGGACCAATTGGAACCAAATCAGGTTGAGCCAATAAGAACACTACCTCCTCCACCTCGTAGATCGAAAGAGTTTTCCATCCTCCTGAAAGATACTTAGGTATTATTTGAGAGGAAAGTGAAGAAATGTTCCTCTAGGTAATGGTGCTTCATGGTGATGATCCCAAAACCTACAATGAGGCGATATCAGATATCGACTCCAAGAAATGGCTAGAGGCAATGCAGTCAGAAATTGACTCGATGCACTCAAACCAAGTCTGGAACCTTGGTAGTCCGACCAGAAGGTATAGTACCTATTGGGTGTAATGGATCTTCAAGAGAAAGATTGGTGCAGATGGGAATGTGGAGACATTCAAGGCTAGACTACGGTGGCAAAAAAGGTTATAGTCAACGAAGGCATTGACATCAGGATACCTTTTCCCAGTGGCTATGCTAAAATCCATCCGCACATTGCTTGCCGTTGCAGCCTATTTCGATTATGAAATATGGCAAATGGAACGTGAAAAATGGCATTCTTAAATGGATATCTTGAGGAAGATATCTATATGGAACAGCCGCTAGGTTTCACATCCAGTGATACTGATCATAAGGTTTTGCAAGCTGCAAAGGTCCATATATGGACTTAAGCAAGCATCTCGGAGCTGGAACACTCGTTTCAATGATGTGATCAAAAATTTTGGTTTCCATAAAAATGAAGAGAACCGTGTGTCTTCAAAAAGGTCAGTGGGAGCGCTGTTGTCTTCCTCATATTACGTGGATTGACATCCTCCTTATTGGGAATGATATTCCCATTTGACACAGTCAAAATATGGTTGTCCAAAATTCTCATGAAAGACCTAGGTGAAGCTCCTTTATTCTAGGAATTAAAGGTCTATAGGGATAGACCAAATAGGATGCTAGGACTTTCACAGAAGATGTTACATAGAGGGTACTAAAGAGGTTTAGTATGGAAAACTCTAAGAGGGGATTAATACCCTTCAGACATGTATTCATCTTCCAAAAAGATGTGCCCCAGCACACCTGAGGAAATAGAACGCATGAGCAAGATCCCTTATGCTTCTGCAATAGGGAAGCCTCATGTATGCCATGCTATGTACACGACCTGATATAGCCCATGCTGTGAGTGTCACAAGCAGATATCAGTCAAATCCAGGTGAAGAACACTGGACTCTGTGAAATGTATCCTTAAGTACTTAAGAAGAATAAAGAATATGATGTTGGTCTTTGGTAATGGAGAACTCCAAGTCCAGGGATACACAGACTCGGAAATTTTCATGTCCGATGTAGATGATCGAAAGTCGACATCTGGCTTGTTTGTGTGCAATGGTGGTGCTGTCAGCTGAAAGAGTTTCAAGCAAACCATGATAGCAGATTTCACATTGGAAGCAAGAAATGATATTCGCTGCATCAAAGACTGCGAAGGAAGTATTCTGGTATAAAAGTTTGCTGCAGAAATTAGAGTAATGCCATCAGATGCCATTCCTCTTTACTACGATAATAATGGCACCATAGCCCTTGCTAAGGAGCCAAGATCTCATCAGAAATCCAAGCACATTGAGCGGCGATACCACCTCATCCGTGATTACCTTGAGAAGAGTTACGTCGAGGTCAAGAGAGTTGACTCCACAGACAATGTGGGCAGACCTACTTACAAAGCCGTTGGGCTAGCAGAAGATTGAAGCCCACCTAGAGAAGATGGAATTTAGACTTGTAGCCAATTGACTTTAGGACAAATGGGAGATTGTTAGATATATATGCCCTAGAAGTCAGAATTGGCTGATACTTATAATACACTTCTAGGAGCAAAATTATAATTTTGATTAAAATCAGTAAAATGGATTATTTTCTATCATATATGTGTATTTTGTGTCTGTGATACATCTTTTGAGTTAATGGTAATGATAATTCATATTTTCAAGAGTTAAAAATTTAAGACATGAATAATCATTATTAACTTATAAAATGCTTTTGACCATAGGATCATCACGAGGATGGTGATTGATCCAAAAGGTTGGTGTACAATCGCTTATCTTTATTAGATGAGTCTTGAGTCTATGGTGTGGAGACATCGGAGCGAGAGTACAGGTACTCGTTAGAGAACGAGGGCACTGAGCGTGACCACCTCGAGTAGTCATTAGGAAGTCTACCTTCTCGTCAATGACTGACTCAATGCTGTAATGGTATGTCTGATTCTTTAACTCGAGGTGTATCGATAGTTCACCTTGAGAGTGTTATAGTTTGACTACACTATAACTCGGTCTCCTAGCCATATGGAATCCTGAGGTGTATGTTGGCTATAGCATGTTCATTGTAGAAATTGGATCGCATCAAGATGGAATCTATCTACCTCGGTGGTAGAGGAGAAGCCCTATGATGATCATGAGAATCAAGTTCAGAAGCCAATGGCCATGGTAGAGTGAAATAATAGAAAGAGTTTCTATTTAGGTTTTCACATCGGACTTGAATCGAATGATTACATCATATGACAGAGATTAGGGTTTGACTAGTTTACCTAAACCCTAATCTGATCGGAGCTCAAGATAGAAGAACTTAATCACACAGATAGCTGCACCAAGAGGTTCGCATTCAGCTCTGATGGGTTATCACTATATACTGCTAGGTGTCACTAATGGATTTTGGGAGCAATTAGAATGATTTAGATGATCGATCATTCTAGCTGTTCGAATCAGAAGAGTTTTGATCTATCAAAAGGAGTTTCGATGATGTCGATGATAGAGATCATGACATATCCCATTACCATACAGAACTAAACCTAACTAGGTCACACAAATAAGGGTTTGAATCTGGTGATCATCAATTGAATTAATCCAGTTTAATTGATCTGAATGAGATTCAATTAGGTTCAAGAAAATCATGCTAGCACTCGATTGAACCTAACGTTCTTCTTTTACTATCATAAATAGTTGTCCTTACTGAGCCAAAGGAATTTGTGCTCAATCAGAGGCCTTTACTTGATCTGATTGGAGCCTGTCCAGATCAGAAAAGGATTATCTTATTTTAAGACAATACCTGCCATTTCTCATCCTTTGACTTTGGTCAAAAGTTGATCTTTGACTGATCAAATGTTGACCATTGACACTTTGACTTCTGTCCACGTGTCATGCACCTATTGGAGAGCTGGTGGGAGCCTGTCCTCCTGCCAGAACTTGGTAAGGAGGAGGGCGCACGCCACCCTTGACATGTGCCTAAGCAGGAGGCACCCAGGAGTCCTTATTGGACAGAAACTCCATCTCCCTTTTGGATTTCGATTAGACTTCTCCTAAGAACCAAGTTTGATTGATCTTAGGCGTCATCTAAGGAGAAATTCAAGGGACTCTATTTCCACCAATCAGATTTAGATCTAATTTCACGAAGGGTTGTGATTGGTTGGAAAGAAGAGGAGTTGGATCATGCTTAGTCTATAAATAAGACCCTGCGCCCAACTCAAAGAGCAATTGAAATTTCTACGCCCCAAGACTACCTCTCCTCTCCTCCTCCATGCCAAGTCTACCTTCTCCTTCTCCTCTCCACGTCCAAAGGAGTTTGGGATCTTAGTTGGTGCAATTCAGATGAGAAAAAGGTGATAGAAAACTAGAAGGCTGCACTGCTGCAAAGGACAACTGCTGATCTTCAAAAGGTATTTTGAA
This sequence comes from Cocos nucifera, assembly GCA_006176705.1. NCBI lineage: Eukaryota > Viridiplantae > Streptophyta > Magnoliopsida > Arecales > Arecaceae > Cocos > Cocos nucifera. The sequence goes on along the minus strand of QRFJ01000070.1, from coordinate 1,809,748 downwards.
GATTCTCCAGATCAGATCTAGATCTGATTTTTTGAGATATGATAAAGAAGAAGAGAATCTTTAGATTCAGTTCGAGTGAATACCGATAGAGGCCAAGCACTTGTATGGCTAGATCCAGAATCTTTCGCTGCTTACAGGATCATCAACGGATAATAGGATTATCCTATATCAAGGTAAATTAAATTTAATTTAATTTATTTAGATTTTATTTTTATTATTAAGGATCAGATCTGAAACATCCCAGATTTGATTAGGATCAAAGAGAAAAATTTTTGAAATATATCTCTTGATCCGATCAAATCTGAACGAACCTGGTCTGAGAGATCAGAATTTTTCTTCATTATCTCCAATCGAGGTTGAAGGAGATCTTATCTCCTGTTGATATTGAAGTTCGAAGGAGATCTTATCTCCAATCGAGGTTGAAGAAGATCTTATCTCCTATTGAGGTTGACATTAAAGTTCGGAGAAGATCTTATCTCCAACCAAGGTTGAAGAAGATCTTATCTTCTGTTGAGGTTGACGTTGAAGCTCGAGGAAGATCTTATCTTCAGTCGAGGTTGAAGAAGATCTTATCTCCTATTGATGTTGATGTTGAAGCTTAGAAAAGATTTTATCTCCAACCAAGATTGTAGGAGATTTTATTGTTAGATATATGTGTCCTAGAAGCCAGAATTGGCTGACACTTGTAATACACTTCTAAGGGCAAAATTATAATTTTGACTAAAATCAATAAATGGGTTATTTTCTATCACATATGTGTATTTAGTGTCTGTGATACATCCTTTGAGTTAATGGCAATGATAATTCATATTTTCAAGAGTTGAAAATTTAAGACATGAATAATCATTATTAACTCATAAATTGCTCCTGACTATAGGATCATCACGAGAATGGTGATTGATCTGGAAGGTTGGTGTACAATCACTTTTCTTTAGAATCTGAGGTCTTGAGTCTATGGTGTGAGACATCAGAGCGAGAGTACAGATACTCGTTAGAGAACGAGGGCACCGAGCGTGACCACCTCGAGTAGTCATTAGGGAGTCTACCTTCTCGTCAATGACTGACTCGATGCTGCAGTAGTGTATCTGGTTCTTTGATCTGAGGTGCATCGGCAGTTCACCTTGAGGGTGTTATAGTTTGACTACACCATTACTCGATCTCCTAGCCATATGGAATCCTAAGGTGTATGTTGGCTATAGCATGTTCATTGTAGGAACTAGATGGCATCAAGATGGAATCTATCTACCTCGGTGGTAGAGGAGCAGCCCTATGATAATCATGAGAATCAAGTCCAAAAGCCCATGGCCATGCAGAGTGAAATAATAGAAAGAGTTTTTATTTAGATTTTCACATTGGACTCGAATCGAATGATTACATCATATGACAGAAACTAGGATTTGACGAGTTTACCTTAACCCTAATCTGATCGGGGCTCGAGATAGAAGAACTTAATCACAGTAGATAGCTGCACCAAGAGGTTCCGCATACTTTAGCTCTGATGGGTGCCACCATATACTGCTAGGTATCACTGGTGGATTGGGAGCAATTAGAATGATTATATGATAATCATTTAGCTGTTCGAATCAGAAGAGTCTGATCCATCGAAAGGAGTTTCGATTTGTGCGATGATAGAGACCATGACATATCCCATTACCATACAGAACTGAATCTAACTGGATCACACAAACAAGGGTTTGAATCTGGTGATCATCAATTGAACTGATCTAGTTCAATTGATCTGAATGAGATTCAATTAGGTTCAAGAAAATCGTGCTAGCACTCGATTGAACCTAACGTTCTTCTTTTTCTATCTAAATAAGTTATCATGTCTGAGCCAAAGGAGTTTGTGCTCAATTAGAGGCTTTCATATGGTCTGACTGGAGGTTGCCAAGTCAGAAAGATTATCTTATTTTGTAAGACATTACCTGCCATTTTTGGTCACCTGTCATTTCTTGTTCTTTGATTTTAGTCAAAAGTCTACCTTTGACTGGTCAAACGTTGACCATTGATACTTTGACTTTTGACCACATATCGTGCACCTATTGGAGAGCTGGTGGTGGCCTGTCCTCCTGTCAGAACCTGGCAAGGAGAAGGATGCATGCCACCCTAGGCGTGTGCCCAAGTTGGAGGCGCCTAGGAGTCCTTGTTGGACAAGGACTCCATCTCCTTTTTGGATTCCAATTAGAGTTCTTCTAAGAACCAACTTTGACTGGTCTTAGGCGCCCTCTATGGAGAAATTTAGGGGACTCTATTCCCATCAATCAGATTTAGATCTGATTTCACAAAGGGTTATGATTGGTTGGAAAGAAGAGGAGTTGGATCACAGCTAGTCTATAAATAAGACCCTATACCCAACTCAGATTGACATGAGATTGAGATAAGAGTTTTTATACGCCCCAAGGCTGCCTCTCCCCTCCTTCTCCATGCCAAACCACCTTCTCCCCTTGCTCTCCACGTCCAAAAGAAGTTTTGAATTTTGGTTGGTGCGATCCAGATCAAAGAAAGGAGATCTAAAGCAAGAAGGCTGCACTACTGCAAAGGACGACTGCTAATCTTCAAAAGAAGTTTTGAAGATCCTCCAGATCAGATCCAAATCTAATTTTTGGAGATGTGATAGAGAAGAAGAGGATCTCTAGATCCAGTCCGAGTGGATATCGATAGAGGTCAGACGCTTGCGTGGCTAGATCATGAACCTTCCGCTGCATACAGGATCATCAATAGGATAATAGGATTACCCAAATCAGATAAATTAAATTTGATTTAATTTATTCTTATTTATTTTATTTATTAAAATAATATTAATCAGATCTGAAACATTCTAGATCTGATATAGATCAAAGAAAATTTTTTTGAAATATATCTCTTGATCTGATCAGATCTGAACGAACCTGGATCGCAAAATCAGAATTTTTCTTCATTTATCTCCTATTAAGGTTGACGCTCGAAGGAGATCTTATCTTCAACCGAGATTGAAAGAGATCTTATCTCCTATTGACGTTGAAGCTCATGGAAGATCTTATCTCCAGCCGAGGTTGAAGAAGATCTTATCTCCTGTTGATGTTGAAGCTCGGGGGAGATCTTATTTCCATCCGAGGTCTTATCTCCATCCGAGGTTGAAGGAGATCTTATCTTCTATTGATGTTGAAGCTCGAAGGAGATGTTATCTTCAATCGAGGTTGAAGAAGATCTTATCCCCTGTTGAGATTGATGTTGAAGCTCGGAGAAGATCTTATCTCTAATCGAGATTGAAGAAGATCTTATCTCCATTGACGTTGAAGCTCGAGGAAGATCTTATCTCCAATCAAGGTTGAAGGAGATCTTATCTTCTATTGACGTTGAAGCTTGAGGAGAATCTTATCTCTATCCAAGGTAAAGAAGATCTTATCTCCTGCTGACGTTGAAGCTCGGAAGAGATCTTATCTCCAACCGAGGTTGAAGGAGATTTTATCTCCTATTGAGATTGACATTGAAGCTCGGAAGAGATCTTATCTCCAATCAAGATTGAAGAAGATCTTATCTCCTGTTGATGTTGAAACTCAGGAAGATCTTATTTTCAGTCGAGGTTGAAGAAGATCTTACTTCCTATTAAGATTGATGTTGAAGCTCGGGGGAGATCTTATCTAGTTCGAGATTGAAGGAGATCTTATCTTCTATTGACGTTGATATTGAAGCTCGGGGTAGATCTTATCTCCAGTCGAGGTTGAAGAAGATCTATCTCCTATTAATGAAAGCTCGGGGGAGATCTTATCTCCAGTCAAGGTTGAAGAAGATCTTATCTCCTATTGAGGTTGACGTTGAAGCTCGGAAAAGATCTTATCTTCAGTCGAGGTTGAAGAAGATCTTATCTCCTGCTGATGTTGAAGCTCGAGGAAGATCTTATCTTCATCCGAGTTGAAGGAATCTTATCTCCTATGAGGTTGACGTTGGAAGCTTAGAGAGTATCTTATCTCCAGTCGAGGTTGAAGAAGAATCTTTCTTCTATTGACGTTGAAGCTCGGGAGAGATTCTATCTCTAGCCAAGGTTGAAGAAAACTTATCTCCTATTGAGATTGACGTTGAAGCTCGAGAGAGAACTTATCTCCAATCGAGGTTAAAGAAGATCTTATCTCCTTTTGACGTTGATGTTTAAACTCGGAAGAGAGTTATTCTCCAGTCGAGATTGAAGAAGATCTTATCTCCTATTGAGGTTGACGTTGAAGCTCGGAGAAGATCTTATCTCCAGTCGAGATTGAAGGAGATTTTATTTACTATTGATATTGACGTTGAAGCTCGAAGGAGATCTTATCTCTTATTGATGTTGAAGCTCGAGGTAGATCTTATCTCCAACCGAGATTGAAGAAGATATTATCTCCTGTTAACATTGACATTGAAACTCGGAGGAGATCTTATCTTCAATCGAGATTGAAGAAGATTATTCTCCTATTGATGTTGAAATTCGGAGGAGATCTTATCTTCAGCTGAGGTTAAAAGAGATCTTATCTCCTATTGACGTTAAAGCTCGGGATAGATCTTATCTCTAGCTGAGGTTGAAGAAGATCTTATCTTCTTATGAGGTTGACGTTGAAGCTCGGAGGAGTCTTATCTTCAATCGCGAGTTGAAAGAGATCTTATCTCCTGGTGTTGTTGACGTTGAAGCTCGAGGGAGATCTTATCTCCGATCGAGATTAAAGAAGATCTTATCTTCTATTGATGTTGAAGCTTGGGAAAGATCTTATCTTCAATCGAGGTTAAAAGAGTTCTTATCTTCTGTTGAGATTGACGTTAAAACTCGGAAGAGATCTTTTCTTCAGTTCAGGTTGAAGGAGATCTTATCTCCTATTGAGGTTAATGTTGAAGCTCGGGGGAGATCTTATCTCTATCCGTGGTTGAAGAAGATTATATCTCCTACTGACATTGAAGCTCGGAAGAGATCTTATCTCCAGTCGAGGTTGAAGGAGCCGTTGTCAGGATCTTTTTCCTCATCTTATTTAAAATGAACGAGGCCTCCAACTTTGCTCACGTTAGGACGAGGTTCTCCTCCTAATCCTAATAGACTATGTGGGCACATAAGGACCATTGTCAGGGCCTCTCTCCTCATCTCATCTAAAATGAATGAGGCCTTCGACTTGCTCCTGTTAGGACGAGGTTCTCCTCTTGTTCCTAATATGGCCATTATTGATTACTTCTTCTCTATCATCACATAGTTTTTGTAGCAAGAAACAATAATATTGAAATGGAGGAGTTTTATTAAAGAAAACTTATTAATAGTACATCCTTAGATTTTTCGAATTCCAAGATCGTGAAAGCATTGTTCCTCCGAGCTTCTTCAGATAATAAATTTCGAACTGGATGATCTCCTCTATTACATACTGGTCTTCTTAATTTGAGACAAGCTTCTCCTGATTTTGAGGTTGAAAGATGGCGGCTCATCGAAGCACTAAGTTCCATAGAGATAATGTTGATAATGTCGAGAGATAGTCGATCTTCTTGTTATTCCTCCCTCATTGGTGGTTTTGGCTGTAATAGCGCTCTTAGTCGATTTTTTCTCGCTTCAGACCGACGTTTGAGGAATCGACCTAGTCGACCTCTTCTGGTGAGCTCCTTGATTTTATCTTGGAGCTGAATGTATTCTTCAGTATTATGGCTATGGTCATGATAGTAGAGGCAGTACTTGCTTTGATTGTGCTTATTTAGAAAAGATCGTAATTCTTCTGATCTTGGTAGCTAATTTTTAATTTCCATCAGAACTTGAGTTTTAGAAGCATTAAGGAGGACATAGTTGTGGAACCTTCTAGGGAGAGAACTTCTTTACGCCCTTCTATTAGGATTTCTTTGATGATGAGCTTGAGGAGGAGTTCAGGCTCGCTTACGCTCGAGGGGAGTCCATGAGCACGGCCGAACTTCATTCGATCCTCCATCAGCAGTGGGTCTATTAAACTCGTCCTCCCACCATTCTCCTATGGCTTCCTCATCCTTCAACTTGAAGGCTTCTTCCACTCGGACATATCCTTCAGCCTGAGCTAGCAGATCGACAAAGTTTCTGATGTACTTTTTCTCAACAAATCGTTCTTCTAAGGGCCGCCCTTAAGTGCGGCCATTGCAACAGACTGGTTCAGATTCTGGACCTCAAATACAGTAGCATTAAATCGAGTGACATAAGTTCAGATAGATTCTTCTTTCTTCTACTTGATATTCATCAGAAAATTCGAACCTCGGCACGAACGTCGGCTGCTGATGAAGGGAGCCGCAAACTAATGGCTCATCTGATCAAAGGAGAAGATCGTACCTGGCCTTAATGTCGAGTATCGGTTTCTTGCCACTTCTTTCAAGATAGACGGAAAAGCTCGGCATAAGATGATATCTAATGCGTTATGGAGTAGCATCATGATCCAGAAGGCCTCCAGATGATCGATCGGATTAGAGGTTCCATCGTAGCTTTCAAATTAGGAAAGCTTGAAGTTCGGCGGAATAAGCTCTTGCATAATTCGAAGAGAGAAAGGAGGATCGGCACGGACGTCGTCATGGAGAGTCGGATCGATGTGGTGGAGTTTCTTAATTCATTGGTTCATCTCTCACAATTTTTGATTAAGGACGTCATCTCGATCGTAGACCTTGGAATATTTCTAGCTATAGATGGAAAACGTCTCTTTCAAAAAAAAATCATGATCCGAATAAGGATCCTCTGCTCTCTATTTCTTCTTCTTAGGGGCGACGGGTATGCTAGCCCAAGTGTTCCTCCTTGGGATCGATTTCTGACTTTTCGATGGTGGGTTTCCTAGCGGAACCGCCACCAGGGGTTGCTGCATGGCCTGCACCATTTCGATGAGGCCCTGGACCTACTGTATCAGCAGGTATCAGCAGGTTAAACTGCTCCGGATCTATCATGATCGCTAGTAGAGGAGGAGGTTGAAGCATCGACAATGGAGTAGGGACAAACGAATCTAGTGGCAGAAGCGGTAGATCTTCGAGTAGTCGTCTTCTTTAGAGGCATTTCTTAGGATTGAGGAAGAGGATAGAGATGAACCTTGAAGAAGATCCACATGATCGATTGGATACTTCTTTAAGAATAAGGATATCTCAAAAATAGAGGGGCCCTTCCTCTAGCACCAATCCTATTGGTGTAGAATCTGGTTGACGTCGGATCGAGCTGGAGCTGAGGAAGAAGAGATCGCTGTCGGTGATCTACAAAATAAAGTTCCATCTGGAGTCGGTGGTGGTGGCTCTGGCAGGACCCTCTGATGATCAAGTTAGCTCTTTTGGCCAATAGAAATGGAGTGCTCAGGGAAGAGTTCAGCAGAGTTTCGAAAAGAAGAAGAGTGCTTAGAAAAAATGTATCTGAGGATTTCTTTTTATAGATGGAGCTTGTAGAAGATTGATAGTGACAATCATAACCATTCGGTAGTGGACCGCTTGGAGCTGCATGAGATTTGTTATGAAGAGAGGTGTTGCCAGTCTAATAGTGACAGCCACAACCATTCGATAGTGGGCCGTTCGGGGCCGCATGGGATTTGCTACGGAGAGAGAGGTGTCATCTATCGTGATGTGCCCGTTCATCAAGATTTAATAGCTGTAGTTCGAAGGAAGCAGGCATTGGTTGGTGAAGAACTTTGATATATATCAATTTCAGAAGAATTCAGACTCCTAAAGGGAATACGGCTAGAGGGGATCATCCGGAAGGAATGCTAGTTGAAATTTGGAAGTAATCCATTAGAAAAATTTGGATAGAGTTTGATTGATGGAGAAGTCCAGAAGGAGTCTAACTAGTGGAGAGGTTCGATCGAAGGAAAAGTTCAAAAGAAGTTTGGCTCCTAGAGGTATCCGACTGAAGAAGAAATTCAGAAGAAGTTCGGCTCCTGAAAGAATCCGACTGAACAAGAAGTCCGAAAGGGATTCGACTCCTAGAGGAATCCGACTGAAGGAGAGATCCGAAAGGAGTTCAGCTCCTGGAGGAATCCGACTGAAGAAAAAGTTTGGAAGAAGTTCGGCCACTGGAGGGGCCCGACTGATGGAGAAGTCTGGAAGGAGTTCGGCTGAAGGAGAAGTCCGAAAGGAGTTCAGCTCTTGGAGGTATCTGACTGAAGGAGAAGTCCAAAAGGGGTTCGGCTTTTGGAGGAATTCGACTAAATGAGAAGTTCGGAAGGGGTTCGGCTCCTAGAGGAATTCGACTGAAGGAGAGGTCTGGAAGGAGTTTGGCTTTTGGAGGAATCTGACTGAAGAAAAAGTTTGAGAAAAGTTCGGCTGAGGGAGAAGTCTGAAAGGAGTTCGGTCGCTGGAGGAGTTCGGCTACTGAAGGAGTTCTATTGAGGTTTGACAGTTGGGGTTCGACCGCTGGAGGAGTTCAACTGGGATTCAGCCGCTGGAGAAGTTTGACTGGAGTTCGGTCACTGGAGGAGTTCGGCTGGGATTCAATTGCTGGAGAGAGAATTTTTGATCGAAGCTCTTCCATGATTGCTAGTTACATTAGGCTAAGCATCAGACTGGATTTTAGTAGGAGCGGAGTTTATTCTCAACACAAATCATATGAAAGAGCCTTATGTTAAAACTATTCAAGATATGGGTGTTTCATATAGAGATTTAGTTAGTCATGAGAATAAAGAACAGACTAATTTTAAAATAGCTTTGGAGACCAAACAATAAGAAGACATACTTGATGATTCTTGTTGTATTTTGGTAGTGAAAAAGGTTTTTGATGGATGAATCGATTTTGAAGTTATTCCAAAGTTTGAGCTATTAAAAAATTCTATGCACGAAGATTTGACTCCATATGTAGAAGCCAACTATGTATAAATATTTGAAGCTTCTAAAGTAGAGGTATACGAATATAACTGAATTTTTGTTTTTAATTTTATTTATTTATAGATAATTATCGATGCTCATAATTATTGCAACTGGTAACTTAATATTCGTTAGAAATATTGGATACTTGAAGAAATTTCGAAATCATAACCATAGAGTTAATACCGAGGGAAAGTATTGCAGCATATCATTGTCTTAGATATGTGCATCAAAGAAGACGAACCAGTGAAAAAATTATTATTCGAGCCACTAAAGGAATTGCATTATTCATTTATTGGATTGACAAGTTGTTATTATTTTGGCAATGATGATGATAGCCATGATGATGCTTCATGACATCGATAAATTCAATATTATTGGTATAGATTTTGCAATGAGGGGGAATATTGAGATTTATTGTCAAGATGAAATCAATTATCATTCTATTTTTAGTTGTTCATTAGTTTTAATGATTTTAGAATACTATTTAATTATTTTATATATGTCCTATTCAAATAGGGTCTATCTCTACCGCCACTCTATTTATTTTAGAGTTTGTAGTTTGGTGGATTTTATTTTTTTGAGTTCAAGTAGAAGTTAAACTCCCACTCATATTTAAAAGGATCATTGGCATTTTCTTTAGAGTGTGGGAAGAGAAAGAGTTAGTGTTTCCTCTTTGGCGCGGGTGAAAGATTTTTTTTTTATAGCTTTTTTTAATAAAATATTTTACTTTTTTTAATTTATTTTTTTAATATTTTTTTGTTATTCTTTTTGATATTTATTTTTTATTTTGGATCAGCACATTCGATCTACTTTGAATAGGATACCATTCTATATTGTTGACCATATAAATTTTTAAAAAAACTTAAAAATGATATAGCCAAATATTCAAAAAATCATTAAAAAATATTCTAAAAATTATTAAAATATATTTTTATAATCCATTGTTATATACTTTCATAATTATATCTATTATCATTGTAAGCCATTATACAAAGACACTACAAAAGCTGCGAACACCACCTCATTTGCCTGGTTCGAGATAAAGAATTTCTCTAAAATTTCAGTTTGTTTCTTTAATTTTTTTTCTCTTATTTCAAGAAGCAAAAAAAAAAGTTTACTTAAAAAATAATAGTAATGAAAAAAAAATTGACCATACAATACAAATCCGAGTTATAGCCTTTCAGCATAGATGAAATCTACTTGATCCTTCTTATTGTGAATTTGAAGCGCAAACATGTACAATACGATGGTTCCATTGATCAAATGGAGTCAAACTGTCTCCTACTCGGGACAGGACCGGGGGTGTTTTTTTTGTTAAAAAAGGGCTTCGTCTCGCAGACCCACACCACAGAGACCTCGGACGAAACACACCTCAATTCCTCATGGCCACATGTCGTTGCCACGCAAGACGCACATCCCTCCCCATCGTACCCTGCAGGACACCATACCTTAGACTCGAGTTCCAGCCAATCGCCAGCTACCCCATCTTGGCGGCTCACGGTCTCCCACTGCCCATCCGTCGCTAAATAGCCGGGCCACATTATCCCTAAATACTCCTGCGGACCACCGACGCCTCCTCAACCCCAAGCTCGGCGTAGGGTGTCCGACTCACAAGCGTATCCAACTCCGAGGTGCACATTTTCACTAGAATATACTCCTACGTGGCATGTTTCCGTTGGCCATTCACCCCACATAACTCAGAAATTAGGGTGACCTAAAACGAGCTTTAAAGAAAATCGGGAGAGGGCCGGAGAGCGCCCTCTCTATAAAGAACGTATCACCGTAGGAGGAAAAAAGCCTTCTATCTGTGATCTCTCCCTTTCTTTTCCCATCTGTGTTAACACCTCTCCCTCTCTCTTCTCTTTCTCTCTCGCGTGGAGGCGTCGACCCGCGAATCCGAAATCCCCCTTGCCCGCCGCCCGAAATCGGCCGATAAATCGCCGAAACCCGCTACCGATTAACCCCCCCACCTCCCCTGCCTCCCTCCGCCGATTCGCCCCCGAGACCAAAAGAATTTGGAAAAAAGATTAAAAATTTGAAAAAAAAATCGAATATTTTCTCTCCCTCCCCGCTCCCACTCTCCACCGCCGTCCATCCCCCGGCGCACGGTTGCTAGTCTGCGCGCCGCCGCTCCTTTATAAACCCCCCCCTCCCCTCGCTTCTCATCTGTTCTCCGAGGTACGTCTCTTCTTTGGTGAATCTGGTCTTGTTTCCATCCTCTGTCCGTCCCGCTCGTTCGGTTTTCATGCGGCTTCGAGCCGTCTCGCATCGGTTCCGGCTTTGCTTCCAATCTATCGCTTCGATTCTAGGATTTGTCGAGGCTTGTGGCGATTAATTTGATCGTTTTCAGGGTGTTTGTTTGCCGATCCGCCTGGTTTTTGCTTGGATTCGACGTTTTTCGGGGTCGATCGGGTTGGAATCCCGTGGGCCGATCGTGTCGATGCTTTTTCTGATTGGATTCTATTTGACTTCGGATTGCTCTGTTATCCAATTAGGTGGGGTATTTGCTGCTGCTTGTTTGTTTGACAGTAGCTGTTTTTTTTCCGTTCTCGCTTTTTTTTTTTGGTGAGATTTCATGTCCTTTAATGGCGTTGTTTAGATAGTGCTTCTAATATGTTAGATTGTGTCTTTTTTTCCTATAAATGGATTGTTTTATACGCTGATCATGGATATGGATATGGACGTGACTTTGTTTGAATGGCATGCCTTTTTTAAAATTTGTGAGTTTTGTTTCCGGAATTGGATTTTAGGGTTTATGATTGCAATATGGGTTTGGAAATTTTATTTTCATAGAGTGTGTCTAATTTATGGAATTACGTTGGAGTCTAATTTTTTTTTTACCATCTTTGTAACTTTATAGCTTTTAGATTAAACAAGGTCGTTGCCTTACTGACTAGTGAATGGCAATTAAGATAGGATGAAATTAAAAGATTTTATTTATTTATTTGTTGGCAGTGGGAGTGTTAGGTACACGTTGGATACTTCTATGTGACAGTGCAATGGCATTCTTCAGGAGCTATGGGAACAAGATGGACTCTGCGCATGACTTGAATGAGAAGGCAAGGGACGGTGGGGCTGAGGATGCTTATGGCTCTGTAGGCAATACAGATGCGGATGCGAATATTAGCGATAAGGATGTTGATATAAAGGCAGGAGACACTCACCAGAGTGAAGAGGAGCCGTTTGATGCTGGTAGACAGCAGAGTGATACTTCTGGTGGGAATGCCGCTGGTAAGCCTGGAAGAAGAACAGCTCCTGGTTCATGGGGCTCGAATTTCTGGAGGGACTGCCAGCCAATGTGGGACTCTAAAGATGCAGAGTATGATGGTAATAGAGGTGAGGAAGAATCTGATGGTAATTCTTTAGAAGAATTAGATGGTCAGGGAGATGGCGGAAGATCTCATACAGGGCAGGTTGATGTACCTGCAGATGAAATGCTATCAGATGATTATTATGAGCAGGATGGTGAGGAGCAGAGTGACTCATTTCATTGCAGAGCACTAAGCCATCCTAGCAACTCTGGTTCAAGATTGTCACCAAAGGCATCTTCAACCAGCAAGAACAAGTCAAAGAGTTCAAAATCTGCAAAGTATGATGAATATGATGATGATGAGGATTATGAGGAAGAAGATGAAGAAGAAGGTGATTTTTTTTAAACATTTTGAACAAGCAGTTTTGGTGTCCTTGGATGAATGCAAGCTACATGCTTTATTCTTTAACTAATGACAGTATTAATAAAGTAGCCTCCTGTTTATTTGCTTTCAGAAGATGATCCAGATGATGCTGATTTCGAGCCAGATTTTAGTGAAACAGAAAAGGGCACAAAGGACAAGGTTGCTTTTGGACATTTTCATAATTTTGGAGTTTTTATAATTAATCATTATTTTGGATTTTTTCTTTCTCTTTATATATATTTTGAATTTATATATATTCTGAATTTGCTCATAGAGCTACCCAGCTATGGCATTTAGCTATAACCTTTTTTAGGGGAATGTTCAGACGTGGTTATTTTGTTATATGGCTTCAACAAACTCTAGTGGTTAAAATTTAGGACTTAATTGTCTCATAGGCCTTTGGCTAAACAATGCTTTTTTTTTTTTTTTGGTTTGTTTATATCTTGGTAGCTTATCTGACAACCTTTACTATATTTATATTTAAATATCTTTGGTTTTATTCAGTCCAACAAGTTTATGCTGCTTATCTATGCCCATTGTGATATATGTAGCTTTTCTATCAATGAATAGTATGCTTCAGAAAATGCTTTCTTTTTACACCATTATAAATGGTCATGCCATTTGTGTGAGCAGAGAGATTATTAATGAATTATATGTTTCAAATCCTTATCAGTATGTTAGTGTATTCTGTCAATGCTTATCTTGTTCTGTCTGGCAACCATGATTTTCCATTATCACCTGAACACCACTCAGCCTGTATTGTAAAAATAACATTAAATTGCAATGTCAATTTTTATGTCGCCATATTATTAAACTTTTCATTAGAACATTGGAGGTCAGAGTGTCCTCTCTTGAGTTACTTCAGCAGTCACATGCTTGTAGGTTTTTTAAATATTGATGGATTCTTCATGTTATTCATTTTTTTTATCAAAGATAAAATATTCATGATACGATACTTAGGGATTAAATTTTTGATCCACACATGACTTTTCAAACTGAAAGTATGGGGCTTTTCTAATTTGTGTTGTTATTCTGTATGAGTCCTTGTGGATCAGAGTGCTTAATTCCGGTAACTTTTTAGCAACCAATCTGCCAAAACTTATTATTGCTTTGTAACTGTACTATCATTGCTTGGTAATTGTTATTGTTTTGATAAAAAATTAATAGTTTAGTGCATTGATTTGCGTTCAGACAGTGATGTTCTTTCTTCACTGATGTTAGCTTAGTTGAAGGATGGTTATTTCTTCTTGCTTGCAATATTATATTTAGGAATTAGGACGAACCTGTGATTGGAATGGAGAACATGCCTAGGTTGAATTTTTACCTTCAAAATACTTAGGTGTCATAATGTATCAGAACAGATCTTTGATTATGTCAATTATTTGCTTGGAAGTTACATTTTTTGTTTGCTGGACTCTGAGAAACTGCAAAATCTAGCTAATAATTTATTAAATATTCATGCTGCATTTTGCTGAGGATAGGTTTATTTTTTTGTGTATTGAAAGAAAGTGTTTCATGAGCTTCCATTTCATCTTTTACATCTTTGCATTGAGACAATACTCTTCATTTTGTTGGTCATATATTCACCAGGTAGTCATGTTTGAAGCTAAATTGAATATATTTGTTCTTTTGATGTGCACTTATGCCATACTCTATAACAGTCAAAATTGTTAGAGAGTGATGATTTTGATGATGATGACGACAACGAGGACGATGAGGATCTTGATCTCTCTGATGAAGATGATTTTTTTGATCGGCGGCGAAAGGTGCATCGTAAAGCTGGACGCAATCTGAAGTCCAAAGAAATGAAATCTTCTGTATATGGTCGTCGGAAAAGAGGCAAAACTTTCTCAGATGAGGAATTTTCATCAGGAAAAGTTTCAGAAGATGATACTGATGGAGACTTTGATCATAAAACAAGGAGATCATTGAAATTGCATAGAAAAGTTGGAGGTCGATCAACCATGTTTGCAAATGTGAATTCTCATAATAGTGAGCTTCGTACATCTGGTAGGTCAGTGAAAAAAATTTCATATGCTGAAAGTGAAGAAAGTGAAGATAATGATGAAGAAAGGGCAAACAAGTCCCAAAAGGTGTGGTTCTATATCCAGAAACTTCATTCCTTGTAGCTTTTGGTGTTTCTTCATCTCCATCTGGATCAAAATTTTGTATATATCCTTTGCAGTTCTTTTACTTGGTCCATCAAGTTCCTATATGTATGTCAGATACATGTTTAGATAAGTTGATATAATTTTACTTGTTTCCTTGATTTCCTGGAAATCTAGATGTAATGTTGTGTATTTTTTTTGGGGCAACCAACTTGCCAAGATATCATTAAGATGTTTCTAGAGAATGGCATCAGAAGTTGGGCTATTGGCTTCAACCTGTCTCAGTGGTAAATTGCTTTGACTTGTATAGGCCATTCTGAGGGTTTGAAACTGGTGCTGCCCCTTCAGTCATCAAGACATTGGGAGTTTGATTTGATGGACTTGTCGATCATTTATTTCTTTTAACAAGGAGATGCTTGGCAATAATGAGGTTATTGGTCCAATCAATGATCTATTCTGATAGACACAAACCTTTTAGGGTTGTTTCTTTGTTGGTATTCTAATTTGATGAATAATGTCCTTCTCTTGTAGACTCATTATTGTATTGAAACCCAATATTTTTTCACAAATGACTTCTGGATCAGAGTTATGTGGTATGCCATGAGTGTGGTGAATCATGCTACACCTTTAAAATTCTTGTTCATCTTTTGTGTCTAGGTTTTGCAGGAGGATATTGAAGAAGATGATGGTGATACAATCGAAAAGGTAGTCTGGTACCAGGCAAAAGGTATGGCTGAAGAAGCTATAAGGAACAACCAATCAATTCTCCCTGTTCTATTGAGCACCATGT
Organism: Cocos nucifera; assembly: GCA_006176705.1. NCBI lineage: Eukaryota > Viridiplantae > Streptophyta > Magnoliopsida > Arecales > Arecaceae > Cocos > Cocos nucifera. The sequence goes on along the minus strand of QRFJ01000070.1, from coordinate 1,794,419 downwards.
CAGACTCGGAACTTGATTGGGATGAAGTTGAATTTTATATAAAATGGAAAGGACAGTCATATTTACACTGCCAGTGGAAATCCATCTCTGATCTTCATAATGTGAGCCTTCAGATCACAGTGTGGGTCACAAGTAGTGTTTATTTTTAAGTAAATGTGCAAATATTTCCTTCTTTTTTCTTTAATTTTGTTTTCATTCTTATCCATATCAGCATCTTGCTTTCTGAGGTTCAAGTTCTCTTTTTTTTTTAACTCTACGTGGTGAATGGCAGCTTAGTGGATTTAAAAAGGTTTTAAACTACATGAAAAGAGTGTCTGAAGAAAGAAAATACAAAAAGGCCTTGTCACGTGAGGAGGTAATGTCATAGCTGGCTATGTTCTGCTTTTTTATTTGATGAGTGACATGGTGTGGGGCTTGATATGCTGCATTTTGTTTTGATGCATAAAATTTTGTTTCTTCTTCTTCTTCTTCATAACTTGGTTGCTCCAAATGTGAGATTCTTTGAACTGTAGGCTAATCAATTTATTTGAAAACAACTGCTGCAGTGTGACATTGAAATCAATGAAGTTTTAATTTGCAGAATATTTGCAGAGGAACCACACTAACCCTCTTTGATGACACTTGAGCATGAATAAGTCCATTTGCGCTAGTCACTCTAATTAGCTAAAATAAACTAAAATAATAATCAAAGTGGCAGTATCCTTGTTAAGAGCTAAAGCTATATTAGGCATCTGTCCTGAGATCAAATTAGGTTACCGAGATTTCTTCGTGTTGAATGGCCACTTGATACTTTGTCTAGTGAGATACTGAGATTGGATGCCATGTTGACAAGTTCAAGAAATATAGTGATTTTTAAGAAAGTCAATTTTTTCATAAATTACATGAAACAAGCATATTTATGAAGGATTATATTTTCAGTTAATTGATTGATGAGGATGGATATACTGTGCTTCTCTTGGGGAGATTATTGTTAGTATTTTGGATAGAAAGGATTAGAGTCTACTACATTTTATGCTGAATAAACGTCCTTCATCCGAGACATAGCTTTCTTTGGAATGTAATTGATCCAACTAGACTAGAGACCTAGATATGTGTTTTTAGGAAAATATTTTCAAATTCTCTACCAGGAACCGAGTGCAAATTTAAAGACCTTGAGTTGTTGTTGGAAGTTTAATGCAGTTGCGAGTGCTGTTGCAGTGCTGCAGCCACTTTATAATCAGTAGAAAGAGGGTTTTAAACAAATAAAATATAATCCTAGATTCTAGATCTGAATTTTATGAGATTTTTTTTTAAAAAAATTAAACTTTAAAGTTCAATGCAGGAAATAAAATAAATCTTAGCCATAATATAATCCAAAAATAGATTAATAGCAGAAGAACTAAAATGAAAGACCAACAACTGAGATAAATACACCAATACCAAGTTTATGTAATAATCCTAAAAAAAAAAAAACTAGGAAATGACTCTTTCGAAGCTTAATTATTAAATAGAAAGCGGATAGATTTTGTAGGAAGGTGAAGAGGGTAATGGGTTTTGATGGTTACGAGATAATGGCGATTATCTTGAATGAGAAGGTGAAGATTGGCGAGGTTTAAGGTTGCAACAGGTTCACCAGAAGCGGGTTACCTATGACCACCATGGATAGTGGCATTGTAGTAGATAAATACCAGTATAGGAAGGATGAAGGGCAAGAAAGATCTGGAAGAAATGAAGAGGAAGGAGAGATCGATTTGAGCGTGAGGAAGAAGCGTCTACGAATCAGAAGATAGAGAGAAGCCGTATGTAAAAAGAGGGGATTAAGGTTTTCTATAAAATCTTTATTTTTTTCTCCCTTTTCAAGCCCCAAAAGCCAATATTTATAACCTTTTTTCTTCTTTCTTCCCTTTTCTAATTGGTCCAAAAATGCCATTTTCTCTCTTTCCTCTCTCTTTTTTTCTCTTTTTCTTTCTTTCCATTTTTTCTCTTTCCCCTCTTTCTTTTCCTTTCTTTTTTCTCTCTTTCCCCTTTTCTCTTTTCCTTTTTTCTTTTCCTTCCCTCTCTAATAAGAGATAAATTTGTTGGAGAATCATGTGGTTCCCGCAAATCTAAATTGGCATCCCCATTGGTTAAAACGTAAATAAAAGGATTTGGTTCAGGTTTGGATCAATCTATCCAATCTTTCTTAGAATAATTAAGCTGGATTGAATCAGATATCATAAATAAAATAAAGATAAATAATGTCTTGACGAATAAGCTAATAACGGCTCGATATGTTGCATCAGTTTTTCCTGGATGAGAGATATCTTGACCCCGTCGAGATAGCCTTTTGATAACTTTGGTATAGGTCCTATTGGAGTCAGTGCAGTTCTACCTCTGAAATCCAACTGCTATCAGTCAGTGGACGGCCTTGCCGATCTTGCAAATGTCCAAAATCTCCTTTATGCCCTTTGATGTCACCTCTACATCTGTGATGAAAGGAAGTGCCTAGACACCTGCTATAGTGGATGCTTCTCTATGATACTCGTACAAATCACTCATATTGAAAACTAGAAGGTAGGTACTTTTGGTGATTCCAGTAGGTCCTTCTGGTGGCATATCAATAAGATATGCATTCTTTTCCAGCTTCTTGAGAATCTTGAACGGCCTTAACTTCTTCTTGCCTAACTTGCTATAACTTCCAGCTGGAATTCTCTCTTTCTTGAAGTAGACCAAAATAAATCTCCCTCACGAAAATCCATATGTCGGCGGTGTAGTTTTGATGCTGCCTTATATTTGGCGGTGGAATCCCATAACCTTTTTTGAACCTGTTGTTGCACCTTTTGAACCTATTTCAAGTAGGACTCGATTTCTGCACTAACTCTATCAGGATATGGTATAGATGTTTGATCAAGAAAATGAGAAATAGGATGGCATAGAGGGCTTCAAAAAGAGATTTTCTTGTGGTTCTGTTGATGGAACTATTATATGCAAACTCAATTTGTAGTAAGATTAAATCCCATTATGTTGGTCTTTCATCTGCCAAGCATCTTAAAAGGTTGCTCAAAGATCGACTTACTACCTCTGTTTGCCCATCAGTTTGTGAGTGATATGGACTGCTAAAATTTTAATTTACTTCCTGCTCTGGTCATTAGAGTTCTCTAAAAATGACTTACAAATTTAGTATTCCTATCTGATGTGACTGACCTAGGAATGCCATGCAGATACACAAATTCATTGAAAAATAGTTTGGCAATATGTGATGCATCGAACATCTTTTTATAAGGAATGAAGTGAGCCATTTTAGTGAAGCGATCTATGACCACAAAGATTGAGTCAATATGTTGTATAGTTTTGGATAGGCCATCAAAGAGTTTTTCTGGCATGATGTCAGAAAACTCATCTGATAGTGATCGAATAGTCGAGGGAGCCTCAGGAGTTTCAGTCATTTCTTTTATCACTAAGGCATAAACCATAGGGGATTCTGCTAGGTTTTTTGTAAATTGGGTCTCGTTCAAGGCCATCATGGATTGTGCCTCAGTAGATGACGGTTTTTGGGATAAGTCTGACTTGGCTTTGATTTTGATATATTGTTGAGTGGAATCAACCTAATTTTTTTTTATTGTCCTTAGTGACTATATGTGTTCGCCTTCCCATCATGTATGGTGCTACGGTCAAACTGCCTAGGTCTTTGTAACAGCAAGTGACATACGTCCATGGGCACTGCATCGTACCAAACCTCATCAGTATAAGTTTTTCCAATGGAAAACTCAAGTAGACTTCGTCGTGTTACCGGAACCTCATTCCCCTCAAACAATGCAATTCGATAAGATTGTGCAAGTTTATCAGTTTTTAATTGAAGCTTGTCAACAATCTCTTCGGAGATGAGGTTTTCTATGCTCTCGCTGTTAATTGACAGAGCAAAATTTCCCCCCGCATTACAGATAGTTCGGAGAAGACTGCATCGTCTCCAATCATCTTTGGTAGTTTTGGGTGCTACTAGGACTCGATTGATCACTAGGTTCGGTTTGATAACTTCAGCTGTCTCATCGAGGATCTCGCTCTCTCCAATAGCATCTTCCCCTTGCACTTCTATCTCTTCTTTCTGTTCACTTTCATCAGCATTTTTAATCAAATTTGTCCTAGGCTGAAACTCACTTAAAGGACACTTAGACGATTTCTGACTTGGTTGCCTATACTTGTAACAAGTGATATTGGACCCAGGGGGCTTAGGACCTAAAATCCCTTTACCCTTAGTATCAATAACAGGTTTTGTAGGGGGTTGGATGTCATTTTTCGGGGCTAGTTTGGTTCTTATAGCTGTCTTTTCACTTATATTTTTCTGTCGGAATATTTGCCTTTTCAACTTGGACTCGGCCTTAAGCGTGTGACTGTTGGCTATATCGATCTGTAAAAAATTGCAAATGGTTAATTCGTCTTGAATTTGAGAGCGAAGCCCAGCAAGATAGTGAGCTATTTGCTGTTCTTCATCCTCCTTAGGATCATTACGGGCTTGCAAGATATAAAATTTTTTAGTATATTTTTGCACCGTCTTAGACCCCTGCCTAAGATTGTGAAGTTTGTGGAACAAGGTTTGTCGATAGTTGGTTGGGAGAAATTTTTCTCTAAGCTTCTCTTTCATTCTTTCCCAAGAGGCAATTTTCTCCTTGCCTTTTGTAATCCTATCATTTTGAACTTGCTTCCACCAAACTAAGGCATGACCTTTCAACTTAAGGGAGACAAACTTGACTTTTTTGTCCTTAGGAAACTCTTTTCACTCAAAGAATTGTTTTAATTTGTCGACCCAATCTAGGAACTCTTCAGATTATAACCTACCCTTGAACTCACTGACATCTATCTTAATATCTTGATTCCAACATGGGGTGTTCGCTTGATGTTGGATTGGCCACTTTCTCCTAGGAGGTAGGTCAAATCCTTATACATTAGGATTGCTCTCAGAATTGGTAGCTTCATTCCCCATGTGTTGACGAGTCATGTTCATGGCTTTTAACATTTGTTGTATTTGATTTAGTTGGTTTTGCATATTTCTTATGGCCCCTTGTTGTCTTTAATATGCCTCTCTCCAATCTCTAGGATTTTCTAAGTAATTATTTGCTATTTTAAGATGCTAATGGCCCTTCAATGAGGTGTCAATGAATTGAGAAAGTTGTGGACATGCAACAAGATGCAAGAGATGGACTTTGAACACTTTATTTTTAAAATTCTTTCTAGATAACAATGAAGTGCAGATGGAATAAGTTCATGCAATATGCAGGCAATGATGTATGATTTTAATAATGCATTTAATCAAAACTTGCTATGATACCACTTAGTGTAGCCGCGATTGTTGTTGCAGTGCTGCAGCCACTTTATAATGCAGTGGGAAGAGGGTTTTAAAAAAATAAAATATAATCCTAGGTTCTTGATCTGAATTTTATAATTTTTTTTTTTAAAAATTGAACATTAAAGTCTAATATAGGAAATAAAATAAATCTCAATTGCAAAAAATAATCAAGAAATAGATTAATAGCAACCATAAGCACTAAAATAAAAGGCCAACAACTGAGATAAATACACTAATACCAAGTGCATGTGATAATCCCCCTAAAAAAACTAGGAGATGGCTCTTTCGAAGGTTAATTATTAAATAGAAAGTGGATAGATTTTGTAGGAAGGTGAAGAGGGTAATGGGTTTCAATGGTTGAGATAATGGCGATTATCTTGAATGAGAAGGTGAAGATTGGCGAGGTTCAAGGTTGCAACAGGTTCACCAGAAGTGGGTTACCTATAACCACCATGGATAGCGGCACTGTAGTAGATAAATACCAGTATAGAAAGGATGAAGGGCAAGGATGATCTAGAAGAAATGGGGAGGAAGGAGAGATCGATCCGAGCGTGAGGAAGAAGCGTCTATGAATCAGAAGATAGAGGGAAGCCGTATGTAGAAAGAGGTGCTTAAGGTTTTCTATGAAATCTTTGTTTTTTCCTCCCTTTCCAAGCCCCAGAAGCTAATATTTATAACCTTTTTTCTTCTTTCTTCCTTTTTTCTTCTTTTTTTGATTGGTCTAAATATGCCATTTTCTCTCTTTCCCCCTTTTTTTCTCTCTTTTCCTTTCTTTCTCCATTTTTTCTTTTCCTCCTTTTCTTTTCCTCTCTTTTTTCTCTTTTTTTTTCTTTTCCTTCCCTCTTCTCTAATAAGAGATAAATCTGTTGGAGAATCATGTGTTCCTTGCAAATCTCAATTGGCATCTCCGTTTGGCTAAAAAGTAAACAAAAGGATTTGGTTTGCGTTTGGGTTAATCTATCCAATCTTTCTCAACATAGTTGAGCTGGATTGAATCAGACATCATAAATAAAATAAAAAAAATAATGACTTGATGAATAAGATAATAATGGCTCGATGTGCTGCATCAAAGTTTTTTTTGTTAGTCTTTGTTAATCTTTTTAACATTCAGAAAAATATAATCTACTTAGAAATTTTGATAGAACATTGACATCAGGAGCTGAGAAGTCAAAATGTGAATATTGGAAAAGAGAGCAAAGGGGACAAAATAGTTGATTATAATGTAGTTTTCCAACCAATCATGTCTCTATCTGTTAAAGAGCATGATATAATGAATTGAGAAATTGTAGCTTCAAATGCTTTATGGAGTTTGGTGTGCTTCGTAAGGTTCAAGCTAAAGAAATTGCTTGTTTTGGCATGATAAAGTAATTGTCTTTTTTATTAAATTTCTGTTAGTTGAAATATTATATGCATGATAGAGCAGCAAAATATGGAAGGTTATTTCAGTAGGTTTCGAAAAATGTCCTGAACATGCTTGTGGAATGGATTAGGAAATGTGTTTGAACTTCATTGCAAAGAGAATTATAATTTGAATGCTTATGCTGAGTGTTTAGTTTCTGTCGAACTTCAGTTTAGTGCTCATGTTTCCACTCTTGCCAATTCAGATATTCATGTATTTTGTGTGCTGAAAGTTGCATATGAGAGTATATGTTTTGTTACTCTGTCTTTTAAAGTTATTTTCACAGAATTTGTATGTTGGATGGTCTTCCTTGTTTTCCTTTTATTGTTTTTCTATTGTTTTCCTTTCATCTTGCATCTTGGAAGGAAAGCAGGTATCATTTAACTTGTAGGTTTTGAAATTCTGCTTCTCAAATAAATGTCATAGTTTGTTTTATATGGAAAGTCTTTTTCATAAGACCCTATTTTTTAACAAATTACCAGTTTAAAGGAAATTGGGATTTCCTGTAACAGGCGGAGGTTCATGATGTAAGCAAGGAAATGGACTTAGACCTACTTAAACAGTATAGCCAGGTTTTATTTCATCTGTTTTGCATCATCGGTATTATAATCTAATTTAGAACTCCTATTTCTCTCCTTTTGGTGCTACTTTAACCGGTCTTTTTGTGTACATAATCAGGTAGAAAGAATATTTGCGGATAGAATCAGTAAAGTTGGTGATGATGTGGTACCTGAGTATTTAGTCAAGTGGCAGGGGCTTTCTTATGCTGAAGCAACCTGGTATATTTTGTATTCTAATTTCATTGTATTTAGGTACTGTCAAGTTTTCTCATGCAAAACCTTGAGGTAGATTCACAATGATTTATGCTAAAATAATCATTCTGCATGTTCATATTCTTTTGCTACTTTTATCTGTAGTATTGATGAATCTTTTCAGCTATGCTGCTTGTTTTAATCTGCTAACTGGTGAGGCATTATAACATGTAAAGATAGGTACCACACTAGGTGGTTCACGTGAGTTGCACATATTGTACTATTAAATTATGCCAATTGGAGGCATACAATTTAGTTCTTGATAATTTCCACAAAACAAATAGAAAGGAACAAGTATTTCTTGTCTATTTTTATCTTCTTTTTTTTTTTTTTTTTTTGCATAATGACTTGTCTGGACTCAAGTTTCTAGTGTAGGTGTGGAATGTCATGTTAATGTACATTAACAATTGATATTTGTGTTCGGTTGATGTATGGGATGCATGATAAATATAAACTTCCCCAATGAAGTTCGAACAGAATTCCCACATCATCTACTTTTCTCATCATCAAATTATTATTCTTATGTATCTCTGTCTCTCAGAAATATCCATGAGGCTTATGTCGATTGCTACACTCCTTAATTTTTAAGCCTTGTGTTGTTAAGACTCTGAACTCCTCTGGCTTTTTAAACATTGGATATGTTATTTATTGAGGAGTTGTGATTTAGAAGGTTAGTGAGTTGACAAAGTAGGGGAAGAACATGGACCTTGTTGGATAGATGATGGCATGAAATGAACTAGTATGGTCAAGAAGTTACTGTTATGCCAAAGGAATACATTTGCATTTGTTTCAAGGAGCAACTTGGAGGCATAAAACTCAATAGGTTAACAGGTGTAGTGTATCCCTTGTAATGGTGAATACATTATTAGCACAATTGATGAGTTGGCTAAATGTACAAAGGGGGAAAAAATGAAAGAACCCAAATTACTGAAATATGTATCTTTGTGCTGCTGGAGCGATAACTTAATGGTTTTTAAGGAATTTGTATTATTGGAGACTTCTCTGCAGTGCCTAGATGTAAGTTCATATTAATGAAAGAATGTTGTAAGATTGAAACTAATGAACAAGTTGTTCAACAGCTGAGGAAGATGGCTTTGAAACTGGTTATTTAAATGGTGCATGCTCTAAATTTCTTCTCATTACTCAAGGGTAAGCTTTAAGGGCTTGGGCAAAGTTTGCCATATCGATTGATACTGTACCATACCAATACTTAGTATGCCTCGCCATCTCATACCATATTTCGTACCGACATTGTAATAAGATGGTATCTATATATGGTTTGGTATGGAGATGGCGAATCTTTAAGTTGTCCATTGCAAGAAAAACCTAGAAAACTTGCTTTTCTTGAAAAATCTAGTTTTTGATTTTTTTTTTGATGGAAAATCGACAATTGCATAACCTTCTTTTTTAATCTCCGAAAAGCTTTTCCTTGAAAATTTCTTATTTTTCATTTCCTTTTCCGAAGATTCCCTTGCAACCAAACATACCCTAAATATATGACATTGATTCAACAATTTAGCTCTTGTCTATAAAGAAGTGCTTTAGTATCTGAATTAAAAGAATGTAGACTTGTAGTGTGCACAGAGTTTAATGTGATTCAAGGGAGGTGTGCAAATATTTGATGGTCATTAGGAACAAAACCATGGAGGTCAAACATTCTATAACTTATCAACTATCCTCTACCCAGCAAGAAAGAAATTATTGGGGTCATACAAAGAATGTTTCATGACACATGCTTAGAATGCAATGTTCCGATGAGCTACAATCAATGATGAGATCATGAATGTGGGATGTTGATTACAGATTTCTCATCATAAAATTGGGAACGAGGTGTCAGATAAGCTATATTCTGAGTGTGATTACATTGAAGTTGTTGGTTGCCATTGCTATATTAACAGCTATGGAATGCAGTGTGTGATATTCTATTCCATATACCTAGCTTATTTAACTATATATTTTGTTGAATATTGACTAGAGGAAAAAGAATTATTGCTCACCACCATTCCACCAATGTAACTTTTGTGGAAAATGATTCAATTGTGCATGTTGGTAATGAACTATTATGATGTTAGGGCCTTAAGAGATTACAGGAGATTGTATTGCACTGTAGAATCATTGTTGGCAAGGATTTAGGTTCCAGATGGTTTGGTTCGGTACCATCAGTGTCATACCATGTTAACCAAAAATCAGTACCTGGAATGGATGTGGGACACCTGGTCCCTTCGTGCGACAGCATGTCCAACAACCCATGCCAGTCAAAAACTGTTTGGACTTTGGATTAGCCAGTACCAAGGCCAGTTTGGCTGGTACCATGGCACAACCTTACCAGGTTGCCTGGTTTTGAGAGAGAGAGAGAGAGAGAGAGAGAGAGAGAGAGAGAGAGAGAGAGAGCACTGTGGGGTACTCTTTTCTCATTCATCAAGTCATGAGGATGTGGCATTTGGAGAAAAATAGAGAATGAGAGAGGAAAAAAATTTAAAAAGAGAAAAAATACATCTAGGTATGGTATTGGGATGCAGGACTGTCCCATACCATTCTAGTACAGAGGATTTTAAACCTTGCTTGTTGGGATATTCAATTGAGTTATCAGCAGAAAATTTTAGAATTTGTTAGAAAAACATCGAGTGGTTGTTTTTACTCATGAGAGGTTAATCAGTTGAGGCATTTTTGTTCGATGCAATCAATTGGTAAATTAACAATTTAACATTATGCACTGTTGAGAAAAGGCCTCTCAATGATTGTTGGATGCAGACGTTTTCTTTGGTTGATTATAAGCCTAGTCTTTAGTTTTAACTGATAAGAGTACATTCAAGTTCATGTCATCCTTCTTTGAGGTTGTACTTTATCAATAATCAATTGAAGTTTCTTTATTTTGTTGCAGGGAAAAGGACACTGATATTGCATTTGCTCAGGATGCAATAGATGAATACAAGGTAATATAGTTCTTAACTGTGAACTGTGTCACAAGTATAGTTTCTCTTTCTTTCTGTTATCCTGTTCATAAAAGGATACAAACTTTAATGCATCTCACCTGCAGAGTGAACTGCATGCCTTGAAACTGAAAAGTGTGATTATATTAGCATTTTATTGGAGGAACATATTAAAGTTAAATAAATAATTTTAGAACTAGAATTTGCTCCTGCACAATGTTTGTGTCTATTATATGGTTTCCTTTAGATATATTAGGTCAAGACATGCTTCCAAGCTATGGCATGGATATTTTGTGTATATGAATGGCATGGATATATTTGCTGGCTGTCTATACATTAGGTGCCCGGGCTTGACAATTCAGCCTCGTATCTTATAATGGTAGCTGAGGATATTGCCTTGTATCAGTCTATACAAGAAAAAATTTCTTTATCACATTTTGTAAGACGTATAATCTTGATGGCTGTAAAAGTCATTTGTTACCTATTTTACCTTTGGTTCTGATTTTTATTTATAGAATTCAATCCTTGATCAACTATTTTGTCAAACTAACTCTAAAGAACGCATAGATATCCCCTTTGCTCTTCTTCTTTATTGAATGTTCGAGTTTTCAAATTTTCAGTTGCTTCTCCAATTGAACAATATTGTTGGTGTTTAGTGGATGAGTATAACCTTGAATGTTTGGAGGACTTTGTTGAGCTACTATATAAATTTAATTTAAATTTGTAAATGTATTTTTTCTTAGGTTTTCTTTTTCATGATAAATAGTTTACTCTTTGTGAGTTATGTACTTTTATAATTTTTCTTATGCAATGCCATCCTGCTATTTTCTTGTACTAATATTTTTCTGGTTTGACCTTTTCCATGTAATTCAAGCACATTCATATGGTCATCACTTTATTTGTTTTGTACTATTAATTTCTTGGTAAAAAATTCCTTTCAATATGCCTTTAGTGGAGCATCTTCTTGCAGATGATTCTAACCTGTCAATCATGGAGTTTGTGTTTGGCATTAGCTACTTTAAGATAGAGCTAGCCATTTTGAATCACAAGTGCATTATGTGCAAAAATCCTTTTGCAGTTGTGTTTTCTAATGTTTCCTGAATGTTATTTGAGCTTGGTTTTAATATGTATATATTATATATCCATCTATCGTGCTTTACCTAGTTGTATCTGTGTTCTTGAAGTTCATGTGGATATTTATGTGTTAGGTAACTTTTGCTTTTTGTGGTAGATTTTATTTTAATTTTTTTTGGGTAAAGATTAGATTAAGGTTAGATAAGTAAATGTTGTTTTTCTTGAAGTATGAGTGGATTGTTTCTTATGTTAGACCGTTGCTTGAATAGTTGCTGACAGGACATGAATTTCTGAAGAATAATATATGGAAATGCGTGTGATGATTTGGATATGAATAGAACAGCTAGAAGTAATTATTTGGGTCTTCATCCAAAACTATGCCTGATCAGTTTTTAGAAGATTGTGCCCAAGTCTAGCCTGAGCCCAAGTTTGAGCCAAGTTCAAGGCCTGAAGCTGAGCCATCCCATCTCTTCTTTCACCAACCCCTTGCTCCTCTTAATCTCTACCTCTAATCATTGTCCAGACGTTTCAAGCCCAAGGTTTCTTTTAGGAGTATGTGAGATTAAGTGGTGGAGCCATGGAGGTAATAGTGAAAATGCAAGATCGTGGTTCTTGGTTTGGATGGCATGGAAGATGGAGTTAGGCCATTAGCATCCTGTCGCATTGCTGTGGGATGGCATCCTGTCACATTGCTGTGGGATGGCATCCTGTCACATTGCTGTGGGAAGGCATCCCTCAACTACTACCAAATATGGGCATTTCCTCTACTTCTACCCTATTACATGGCCAAAGATGCTGCAAGCCTATGTTGTTCCATTTTTTTGTGGGGAGGAGATGGTAGGTAGGATGCGAGCAGTCATGAGGGTTGTCGAGGGCATGGGAGGGAAGGTAGCAGGCATGGAAAGATGATTGTGCTAGAGGCTGCAGTGGGAAGGGGGAGGATAATAGAGATCAAAGGTGGAGGGCAATGGCGATGGTCATGTTTTGGAGAGAGAAAAGAAGTGGGCAAGGTTAAATTTTCTAGCTGTCCATTTAGCAGACAGCCAGGATTAATAAATATACCAGTATATCTAATATATAATTATTTTTTATTTATGTCATATTATTTGTTGGGCTTCTGGCCAAGGGTTGAGCTGGGCGAAAGGCTGCTCAAATGCAGAATGAAGTCCATCTGGACCTTGTGTTTTAGGCTCCGGCCTGACCTGAATTTATAAAAATTTGGCCTGAAGCTGGCTTGGTCCAAGACTTCAAGTCTTATATTTAGATATTATGACTTCTTAATATAGTCTAACATACCAGCATATGGTTATTTGAGGTTTAGAAATGTCACTTTTTCATCTAGTTATGGATTGTGATTGCTGTGCATATGTAACTCCTAGTCAATACTTTAACAGGCTCGTGAGGCTGCCATGACTGTGCATGGAAAGATGGTTGACTTCCAGCGGAAGAAAAGCAAAGGTCTTGTTTAATCTACATATATTCATTATGTTTTGTTCTTAGCCCTACATAAGCTGAACATGGAATGTAACTGCTTGTGTTGTTTCTTGAGTTCATGCTACTGCAACCACTGTCAAGAAAGGGAAAATCTCAAAATTGGAACTTAATGATATGGATGACTGCAATTCATGTATAATTTTTAATTCTTTTTTTGGTTTAACAATTTTGCATTGATGCATCTTTCCTTTAGCAAAGGTCATTTATATCATCTTGGCTATATAAACTTGATAGTGTGTCATTGCCATCATCAGAATGAGCTGTCATCCATTACGAAATTTTTCAACATAACTTTGTAGTTGATGTTTCTTTTCTTTTGTGGGTGCATGTGTGTCGTTCTGGTGATTGTTGTTGTTCTATGATACAACAAGAGGATTGAGAAGGCCACTGACTTAAAATTGGCCTTTTTACCAGAGTCCAACATTTGTCTTGGAACCTTTGTGAAGAGGATCCTTAGCTAATTACTGGCAAGTTGCCTGACAAGATTAGCTTCTTTCATCTCTCTGTGTCTTTTCATATTTGCTTTCCAATTAACACAACACTCCTATATTCTTATTTGTTTTTTTATATAACTGTCATTGTCCATCATGGTTTGTCATACTGAACCATATGATCCAGTCTCGAGCAAACTGTATCATACCAGTTGTGAACTGGTACTCGGCATGGGGGCATATTGAGTATGGTTACTACAAATTGACCTGTACTGGAACCGTACAAGCATGATACTTTTATGTGTACCAAATTGGTATGGTGAACTATGGTTCATCCATGGACAAGTTCTAAAAAAGTTTGAATTATTATTATTATTTTTTTTTGCAATTTCTTCTGCTACTTTCATTGGCCAAGCTTGTTGTATGTTTTGTGAGTTCTTCACTTTTCAACCGGTCCCCACAACAAAGGTGCTTTCATAACTTTTTGGTGAAGACTTGATTATTTACAATGTTTCACATCATGCTAAGGGCTTATCTCCACATTCTTTTAAGTCTTTCTCTTGCTTGCTTTATCCTACTTCACTCGTTTTTATTGCTCCTGTTTTTATAGAATAGAACTAAAATGGTGGAAATAGTTTGTTTGGGGAGTTTATTTTTCCTCAACCATATGCTTTCCATGCCCAAGTCCTTTTCGGTTTATTAATTCTGTAGTTCCATGAACTGACATTATAACATTTATAAACAGCATAGTTTAAGGGATATGTTCTGCATGTTATTAGTTAATAATTTATAACAAGTATAGGTTTAGATATGATTCTCTGTATTACTGTTCTGTTAACTTCTTTTTCTGAAGTACATATTTCTAATGCCAGCAATATTTACATTCAGTATTCATCAAATGGTCATTGCGCACTAAATAACCTTTTGATATTCTATATAACTGCTGCTTCATATCAGCAGAGTTCATCTGTAGGTTCTTCCTTGTCATTGCAAGTTGTTTCATTATTTTGTTGAGCAAAAAAGTCTTAATGGATTGTTCTTTAGTCATGAATCTGCATTGCATCAAAGAAATTTCTGTTTATAGAAGTCCTATCTAATTCATTATAGGATCACATAAAGTTCATTGTAGTTATTCATTCTCTCTGTCATTATGTCCTCTTTTTTGTTATCTATGATGAAATAATTTAACATAAATTTTGTGGTTTTCTTGTAGCCCATTCTTTCTTTCTTTCCTTTTTTTTTTTTGGTGCTATTTCTCAACTCCTACTGCATTCTATATATAATTTGTGTAAAGAGATGTTATTTTTTTTTTTTTTTTTTTTTTTTTTTTTTTGTGGTCATTTTCAGCTAGTTTGCGAAAGCTTGATGAGCAACCTGAATGGCTGAAGGGAGGTAAACTTCGTGATTATCAACTGGAGGGCTTGAATTTTCTGGTTAACAGGTTTGTTATCACTTCATTTTGTTAGAACATTCTCTTGTATCCCAGTTACTTCCCTTGTTCTATGAGTTGGTGTTTTTTGAGAGTGCTTAGACATGGTCATTTTGTAGCACAGCTGGAGGAATGATACAAATGTAATTTTAGCTGATGAAATGGGTCTTGGTAAAACTGTTCAGTCGGTTTCGATGTTAGGCTTTCTGCAGGTTTGCTATTTGTTATCCTTTGAATATGTTGTCTTATGTAATCATATTAATTGTTTTCTTTAGTGTAATCTGTCCATTCTTATTGCAGAATGCTCAACAAATTCATGGGCCTTTTCTTGTTGTCGTACCACTTTCGACATTATCAAACTGGGCTAGAGAATTCAGAAAGTGGCTTGCTGAAATGAATATTGTTGTATATGTTGGAAATCGTGCTAGCAGAGAGGTAAGTCCTGTTTGTGTTTCATATTGTTTAAGGTCTACGCACAGTAGATAGGGATATTCATGGAAGAGTAGATGTCTTGTATGAATAAAGTTAAATAATAAATTCAACTGTAAAATGTTTCTGTTTGAACTTTTTCAGTCTAAGGAAACTGATGATTAGTTTGTCAGTTTATACCCTTGCTGAAGATATATTAGGCTTTAACAGAAGTTTTGAATTCATCAATTTTTTTTATGTCAGCAATTCTTCTTTTTTATGTACTTTTAAGGAAAACTTTTTTTCCATGATCAAAATTAAAGTAGGGAGAAAAACTATCTTGTTTTACATAACCGGCTAATTTTGGAATTATCTGAAATTTGAGAAAGTGTGAGATTCTGAAGATTGAGAGACATGGTTTGGTGCTACTTGTGTTGATTATAATGCTTTACCTGTGATGCCAGATCTCTGGAATTAATGCATCAGATAATGTATCATGGTTATAGAGGGTAATGGAAGAGATTAGTAAATAAACAATGATGTATGAGCAATGATGTATGAGCCCTAATTTATAATTTTGAATTAATTCATCAGATAGTATATCATTGTTATGGAGGATAATGGAAGAGATTAATAAATAAACAATGATATTTGAGAACTAATTTGTAATTTTCCTAGGAACATCGATCCTCAATGCCTAAAGGAAATGATGACAAGCACATGAGACAATTGTGCAGTGGCTGTCATATTCCTAATTGTGGTTGCCTGGTTGGTTTAATTAAGGGTTGTCCTTGAGCTGTTATTTGTGTAGAGCAAGAAAAGGGTGAGTGCTAATGTGAACCACGGAAAACTTTTCCAAGATAAATGTCTAGAATATTAATTGAGTGAAATTAGAATATAGTCCGTGCAATTTATGCTTACATATGTGGTGCTTTCCCATTTAAAGCAACCTTTTGAAGATAAAGATATTGTATGGTTATGAAGTGCAAGTAATTGCAAGGTTTGCAATGTCGGATTACGGCATAGTTTCATTTCTGAATAATGATTTGAGGTGGATTTATGGTAAAATCATGAAGTATATAACACAAAAGGAGGTAGCGTGAATAACTTTATTTTTTAGATTTCATGAGTATGCATAATTGTGGATGAACTATGTTAAAGGATTTTGGAGGGTGGAGTACTTGTTATGTAACAAATAGAAGTTATGAGAAAGGATATGGAAAAGCTTGCAATAACATTGCAGACAGCGTTAATAGAAAAAAGTTGGGAATGAGGATCCATGGTTGACACCAATTATTTGTGCTACAGCTTGATGGTTATGGTTTTATTTCACTAAACTAGTATTGGAGGGCGTACCGGCTGGTTTAGCATGATATTGGTCCATATCGTCCCGTTTTGGGGTGTATTGACATGGTGACCTGGAGAGGGAGGGGGATAGGGAGAGGAGGGGGAGAGGGGGGGAGAGAGAGAGAGAGAGAGAGAGGAGCTTATTGGAATCGAGCAGTGATCCTTCCATGGCTGAGGTGGGGCAGTGTTCAAGAGCATGGAAGGGGGGAGGGTGTGGAATCGAGTCTTAAGCAAGTTGGAACCATTTTAATAGCAGGGGAGGATGGCGGGGACGTTTTATTAGTGTGATGGAGGGTTGAACCATTTTTTAAAATCATGATCTGATTCATCTTAAATTGTTGTGACCCAAATAGACCTACCCTTGGTCACCAAAGTTGGGTCAAAGCTTTGACCCATATTTGTGCCATTTAAAATTCCGGTTAGAAATTTTGACTCATACCTGACCCTCTTCCCCTCTCTTCCTCCTCCTCCTCTGTGTATGTATGGCATGCGCACGTTTATCCATGGGCATCTCTGTTTGCACTTGTGTGCAGTGAATACTTGAT
Source organism: Cocos nucifera (assembly GCA_006176705.1). Taxonomy (NCBI): domain Eukaryota; kingdom Viridiplantae; phylum Streptophyta; class Magnoliopsida; order Arecales; family Arecaceae; genus Cocos; species Cocos nucifera. The sequence continues at coordinate 1,777,251 of QRFJ01000070.1, read as the reverse complement.
GAGACATAAGAGCACGATCTATAGTGGATCTTTGTTATGCTTGTTTACTAGTGGTAATGGCTAATGAGCCACATGAGAAGCTAAAGCCCTTGATGTTTATCGCACCTGAGCTAATGCCCCCCCCCCCCCCCCCCCCCCCCCCCCCCCCCCCCCCCCACCTTTCTTCCTGGCCTGTTGACCTAAGCCTTTTGTAAGTTGCCTAACTTTTGGGCTTTCTGGGCTTTTCACTTTTCACTGAACCCTGGGATGTTTGCTGTTGGCCAAGGCATTACGCTGAGCTACCAAGCCCATGGTCATTTGGGTGCATGAGCATATATGTTGGGCTTTATTACATGTTGGAAGAAGGGTTCCTATATGCTTTTTATGTCAATTATTAATGATAGACTGCAGCCTACGTTCTGTAAGAGCATTGAGGCTTGTAGTTTTTGTACCATCAACATTCTACATTACTCTTAAAGTTTCATGCTATAATTTCTCATGGCATCATTGGCTCTTATCTTTTAATCATTGGATTGCCTTTGACTTGTGCGTGATTCATATTCTTTTCTGAAAACAGATCTGTCAGCGGTATGAATTCTACACAAACAAGAAGGGTGGCAGACATATAAAATTTAATACATTGTTAACTACATATGAAGTGATATTGAAGGATAAAGCTGTGTTATCAAAGATTAAGTGGAACTACCTTATGGTTGATGAGGCTCATAGATTGAAGAATAGTGAAGCATCACTATATACAACCCTTTCAGTGCGTCACATATCCATTACATGCTACTTTGATGTTAGAATTCTAGTCCAGAGTTGCTTCTATATAAATTGTATTAAGTTTTGTTTTGGCACAGGAATTCAGCACCAAAAACAAGCTTCTTATCACTGGTACCCCACTGCAGAACAGTGTTGAGGAGCTATGGTGATTGTTCTCCATTGAAGTTCTTATTTCTAATATACATAAGTTGCAAATGGTGATGTATGCTTTTCTCAAGGTTTTTTGTGCTGCTTACAAAACGTGGTTGCCATATGGAATTTACTGTTCTAGTTTGTTATTACTAGGATGACACTAATGGCTTTGCAATGTGAAGACACCTTTTGTTTTCTTTTCATGTTCTACCATGCTGTCCATATAATTCAGGATTCATTCATTATTAATCTAGTGGATTGATTCTTCATCTTCCTTATGTTTAAGGATTTTTTTTATTTCCGTTTTCTCTGAACTCCCTCTACTTTTTGCATGGTATCAGGAGCTTCTCAGTTTTCCAGACCACCAAACAGCCCTCTAGTTGGGTGGGTCTATTTCCTATTGTCACACCATGACATGCTAGCTGGATTTTTTTTTTCATTTTTTATTTTATATAAACCATGGTCAGTTCTCTTAGAATGACAGGCATGTCCCTTTTTTTTTTTTAACTTTGTACATGTAATTGAAAAATGTGGAAAAGTGAGTGATGGTGGCTGTGCTTCGATTGTCCTCTACCTCCAATTCATATTGGCAAGAGAGTCACACTACTCTTCTCCCTTAGGTTTCCATTCCATGGTTGCTAAAAAGAAACATGGTGTTGATCGAGCCCATTACCTCCTCTCTCTCTATTGGTCTAGAAGAAGGTCGTTGATCCAGCAGGGGCTGGAGGGCAGAGGGGTATGGTTGTAGATGGATGATGTGGTAGGTTTCACCTTTATTTTGAATTTGTCTGGTACTGCTATTTTTGTTCTGGTTCAAAAATTTTAGTATTTTTAATGAAGGTTTGGGATGGAAATCTTGTGGAAGATGTGGAGTGGATGAAGAAATGTAAGCTCTTTCAGTTCTCTCTCTCTCTCTCTCTCTCTCTCTCTCTCACGCCTATGGCCGCAAACGGGTCAGGTTGGACCTTGGCATGCTTGACCCCAACCCGACCCAATTTCGTATTTTGGTCATGATTTGGACTTGGAACTAAACCATTAGTTGATTGAGTTGGGTCTGTTGGGTTGAGTCCATGACTCCATCAAAAGGATTTAGACCTGCTAGGTCATTCGGGTTGGGGTCAAGTAGGACCCAGACCCAGCCCAAAAATATTCGGATTTGGGTTGAGATTGGGTCAGATCAGGTTCACAGTTCAAGTCAAATATCTAGCTATCTTTTATAGTTAAAATATAATAATTTATAGTTAAATATATAATCACAAAAAAATTTAATAAAACTAAAAGACTCCGCTTAAACATGAATTTTCATTCAATAACTTCTGATCTCATCCAAGTAATTATCCATTCTTAAGTTTACAATAACGATTTTAAAAAATATATATTAATATACTTGAGAGCATTATGAATAAGAATTCACCAAATCAAACAATGAAATATGAATAATTTAAATGTAATTTAAGTGAAAATAGATAAGAGGAGATATAGTTGTTCGACGAAAAAAGAGGAATTAGTTCAAATATGAGTTCATTCAATGGATTGGAAAGATATTTAGAGTGCAAGGGAAGGAGGTCTAACATGATTCAGATTTTTGTGTTTGGCCAGACCGGTTATAGGTTAGGATAGGATTATTTTTTGTTGAACGGTTTAAACCCGGATGATATACAAGCGGCTAGGTCAAGGTGGGTTGAAAAATACAAGACAAAGACCCAAGCCTGAATTCACATAAGGTCCAAATATTGAAGCTGACCCAACCTAGAGATCTTCAAATCCGGGTCAGGTTAGGTATATTGAGTTGGGACTGGGTCAGATCATAGGTCGATCCAACCCATTTGCAGCCCTACTCGTGCCCTTGTTATTGGGTGAAAATCTGTCTATATAGTATTTTATACCATGCAAATGAGAACAAGTGGGTTTCCATGATTGGGAAAGGGGTTTGATGTGGAGTGTTTGAAAAACTTTGAGTGGTGCTTCATTCAATCTCCGTTGAATCCTTGCTCGTACTATGTAGAACAAAGGATCAAGAATCTCTCTCTCCCTTGCTTGTTGCAACATGTTTCTATTAACCTATCTAAGCTAGCTTGGTTCAACAAGATTATATAACTGCACATTGACTCCAGCCTTCCTGCTCTCTTGAATAACCCTGTATGTGTCATTCAGTTATCACCTGCAAAATTATGGGGTCATTTTGAGGGTTGGCAAAGCTAAAGTGTTTTCATAATACCACATAAATATTCAAGAGGTTTGTGAAAATTTCCTTATGAGTGACAACATTTTTTGCATGCATAGTCTTGCATTGAGAGAAAAAGATATATATGTATTGCAAGAATCTGAAGAAGTTTTTGGATGCAAGTTTCCATATAAGTTTCTGAAATTTGTAATGTACATATGTAAGATTGAAATAATTTCTGTTATTTTTTTAATTGCAACTTCCGTCATACAAGCTAGACAATAAAGACTATATATTTTGAACCTCTAGTTCGTTTTTGATTTTTTTGTACATGAGTAAATGTTTAAATATGTTAAAAGTTTTTAATTACCGTTTGACCAATTTTGAGTCATTTTTTCCTATTTGAAAAATTCATATTGTGGAGCAAGGTTCTTCTTTATGAGCACATATAAATGTATGTATGGGTTGCCAACAGTTATTTGCCTTGCACCTATCCCATTTTTGGTTTTGTGGTTGGGCCACTCTATGTTAGTCATGACCAAGGTTCACCATATCGGTCCGTACCAGTTGATACTATATTGTACCAGTCACACCGTACCATATCAATATGCAATTTTGTACCGTACCGACATTGGGTATGTTTCACTATCTTGTACTACATTGTATACCGACACTATAAGAGGATGGTACTGGTATGGGGTCCAGTACTGAGATAGTGAACCTTGGTTATGACACTATACATGTGTATGGACTGGATGGTTTCGTAAGGGCATTGCAAATGATAGATAATGCGCTCACCTAAAACTTTGTGTGCACACATTTAGTGGAGATCCTTCTTTTGTGCTTCAAGTGTCTATTTGGATAAAAAGCAGGGAAATAGATTTTGCCAGACCTTTACTAGACCTTACAAAACTTGCAAGCAAGGATTGTTGTGCCAATATTGAGGCCATGTCGGTTGCTTGATGGCATGGTTCGGTACAGTACTATCATTCTATGTTGGGTCCATATCGACATAGTAGAGAGGATCGAGGAGAGGGAGAATGGAAGAGAGAAAAAGAGGGGAGAGGGAGGGAGGGGGATGGCTGGTGGAGGGTCACGGAAGGTTGGGGAGGGCTGGGAAGTGGTGGAGGAAGGGCTCCTCACTCTGATTCCCCTATTTCAAACAAAATAGGGGAATCGAAGTATGGAGCCCATCCTCCACCTCACCTCCGCTGCCCCTCACCAGCCTCATTCAGCCATCCACCTCCCTCTCCCTTCTTTATTTTCCTCTCTATTGTTCTCCCTCTCCCCCTCCCTCGCCAATATCTCGAATAGAGGGGCAGAATCGTGTCAATCCACGCTTGGTAGGTTGGTACGGCTTGGTACACCCCGAACTATGGCGAACGCTCCTTGCAAGGAGTGATGGTAGATGTGAAAAATTGAGGCATCATTATGCAGTTATCTTTCATGTTATATGTTATCATTCAAAACATGGGAATTAGAGTGCGGAGCCCTTCCTCCACTAGTCCTTGGCCCTCCGCCGGCCTCATTCGGCCATCCACCTCCCCCTCCCCCTCCCCCTCCCCCTTCCGTATTTTACTCTCTCCCATTCTCCCTCTCCCCCTTTCCTCACTAGTTTCTCAAACATAGGGGCAGAATTGTGTTGGTCCACACGTGGTAGGTTGGTATGGCTTGGTACACCCCGAACTATGGCAAACCCTTGTTGCAAGGAGTGATGGTAGATGTGAAAAATTGAGGCATCATTTTGCAGTTTTCTTTCATGTTATATGTTATCATTCAAATCCCATATCCTCTGTATTACCATCGGTTGTTGATATTTTGTAATTGTTTTCTTTTGTTTTTGCATTGAGTGTTGATGCATTCAGATTGTAGGTCAATTGTGAGCTATGTGCCTTTTTCCATAGAGTTTCTTTAAATTCCCATCATGAGACCTCCAAGTTTTGGCTTGAAGTGCTTGGTGGACATTTTGCTCCTCTTGCTCTATATACAAATTTTGTTCAACAACCAGAGGACCTTGAATGAATATCTAGGCCCAAATTATTGTTAAGAGACTATAGCAGTAAGGATGGAACTTGAATCCTCGGAGAAACCTACTTTGGTAAAAGTCCTTGAAAAGTCTCTTTGCATCATTTCTTATCATGTGCAAACTGTTGATAGAAGATTCAAGGTGTACCAGAAGTTCAAATATATGTAGCCATATTTATACCATATGTCCATGGTAATAAAAGAACGACCAATATATTTCGTATCATATTGTAGTACTTGATGTTATTATCTGCAAGGGTTTAGATCTGATGGCACGTTCTACGGGACACTAGGATGGGGTACCATCTCATGTGTTAGGATAGGATTGTCTTTCCATCATCCTAGCATTTTGATTGGGACATCTCCTATCTCAGGTGTTGGGATGGAGTGGGATGGCGGTACATTCCGTTTCATGGGAAAATCGGGCCAGGCCTCTCCCATGGGATTTATAACCTTGCTTGTCGGTACTTGCAAATGAATGTAACTATATTTATATTAGGAAGCTGCACTAGTGTAGTGGGCTAGCCTTGGTGCAATGGTTTGGTTTCTCCCTTGTGACCTAGGTGTAATGGGTTCGAAACATGGAAACAACCTCCCGATAAGGCTGCACACATCTAACTCTCTCCAGACCCAATAGTGATGGGGGCTTGTACATTAGGATGCCCTTTATTTTTAGCCGCACTAGTTTGAAGATTTAACATCTTGATTTTGTTGTGCAAGATATTTACTATGAAAACAATTTTTGATGTTGATTTGTAATGACATCATGTATGATGATGTCGAGACACACCATGTAATGCTTTGTTACAAATAAACCATTTTTGCTGATTTGTCTTGAGTGTTGCTGCTGGCTCTGTCTTATGATTTGGACCTCAAGAAGAATCTCTCTTCCTATTTATTCTTGGCATTTTTTTGTGTCCGTTCAAAAGTTGCCTGGGCTAGGAAAGTGACCTGACTTCATGGAGGGCTAATTTTAAGTTGAGAACCAATTGTATTATATTCTTGAACCTTGGTTATGGCTTGATATGTAAGTTAAAAATTCTTGAGGTTGGTTAGAGGCAGACCATTTCACTCAATGTCAGTAGAACCATCCTGAACTGCCTTATTCGGGACGTGCCAAATTGTACCTTCGGTGGACCAGGACGGTTCCGGCCTTCGAAATGACATGCTAGCAAGGATCAAGGGAGGGAGAAGGAAAGAGAGGGAGGGAGAGAGAGCCTTCGGAAGCTACTGTCGAGGGAGATATCTGGATTGATCAAAACAGGGGCTTTGGCTCCTATTTCATTTTTTTTTTTTTTTTTAAATTTTGATGTTATCCGGGGAAGTCGGCAACAGCTTCCAGTGGCCTCTCACGCTATCTCCTTTCTTTTCTTCTCCCTCTCCCTTTTCTGCTATGTCGATTTGGACCCGACATGGAATGGCATGGAGGCATACCAAGCTGTGCCTCCGGCTGACAAGTATGGGCTTTGGTACTGGCACAACCAACCTTGATTTAACTTTTTTCACCTATAATGAACACTCAAACTTTGTAGTTGCAAAAGAAATATCCTATAGAAGGTGTGAAAGAGCAAGATGTTCCATCATACTGGAGTGTAAGAGACATTTTGTGCAAAATTGCAGAAAAACTTGCTCAAAAATACCATGGCATGTGTGTCAAGGTTCATTGCAAACAGAATTTATAAATGCTTTGATAGTCATCTGATAGAAAAACTTCAATGGATTTGACAGAAATGGAGATTATATTTGTGACTTTTTGAGTGCATGGTAGTGATGATTGGAGGAATGATTGCTTGATTATCTTTTCTGATTTGACTGTCATGTAATATTAATTTGTTCTTCTTGTGCTGCATTATGTCTTTTTGTTGGTTTGCTGTTCATCCTAGGATCCTATCTGCTTTTTTTTAGAGCTTTATTTTCATTATTACATTTGCATCTTGAAATTGTTAATTTGATTTATTTTTGTTCTTATTGACAGGGCCCTTCTGCATTTCCTTGATCCTGTAAAGTTTAACAACAAGGATGATTTTGTTGAGAAATACAAGAATTTAAGTTCTTTCAATGAACTTGAGGTACATCATTTGATTATTTAGTTCGTATTCTCATTTCCTTGTGATTTGTATTTGTGTGAATGGAGCAAGATTCTCCACATGCTGGTCTCACTTGGTTGTGTTTTTAGCTTGCTAATCTTCATAAGGAATTGAGGCCACATATTCTCCGAAGAGTCATAAAGGATGTTGAGAAGTCCTTGCCTCCAAAAATCGAGCGCATTCTTAGGGTAGAAATGTCTCCTCTTCAGAAACAGTAAGCCCTTTCATCATATTATGATTGATTAGTTGGATTTTTTTTTTCCTTTTCATCGGTAGCTGTGTAAATTTATGTTTTTATTCATTTTTCTGCAGGTATTACAAGTGGATTTTGGAGCGTAATTTCCATAATTTGAATAAAGGGGTTCGTGGGAATCAGGTATGTATTTATACTTTCACATCTTGAGATATTTACTTCTATATCAAGTACTGATGCTAAATTTCTGTTGTATCATATGATTGATTATTTTCTTCAACTTAGAAGCAGGATCGATATTTTCTCAACAACTAATAAATAACTTGTGCTTGTCTCCGATACCCCCACATTGCGGATCAGGTGTTTCCATGAAGTAGGATTCAATGCTATTATTATTACTACAATATGCCATGTGTAGTAAAAAAAAACCACTTACTCTAAAGTTATTTAAATATTATGAACTATTTCTATCAAATATTTTTTTCAAGTTTTTTACTAATGGAAATGCCACATTTCTATGAATTTCTCATGCTCTTACTAACAAGTCATGATTTTTCGTGAATATTTTGGAGTATTTTTTAACCTTTTTATGACTTTTCCACCAGTTTATCTGTTTGTTCACTTTTTAATCCATCATATGTTCAAGTTCTGCTTGAACAATTTTGAATCCCGAATTGATTATTATGGTAACAGGTGTATTTCATGTTTTCTTGATTTTATATGAGTGCTAAGATCTATTTACAGATAATTGTCATCAATCATATATAATTTAATTGATATCTCTCATTGATTAAGGTTACAGTTTCGAGTATGTCTTGTCAACACATTGGTTGCATCATCTGCTAAGGCCTTGTATATTTTATGACTTAGTCCTAATGTTTCCTGAGCATGTTTTATGTTTCCTTAAACTTTTTATAACTGAACCAGTGGGCTTTTGATTTCTAAACATGTAGAAGAGAATCAGATACTTTGATTGTTGTTTACCAGAATTCAAGTATCCTTTGCTTTAAAATCAAGATTACAAGTATCCTGCAAATAGAATTTTCTTTATTGGGTGGAGGCATATGATTGGCACTGATAGCCATGGACAACTTTCTTGGTAATAGAGCAAAAACAATAAAAAGTGCATATAAATGAATAAAGTATTTCTTGCATTCCACACCTCTCAGTAGCATAGAAAGATATTATCCCACATACATATATTTATATCCATCTGTCATGTATTACCGTGACATGTCAATATTAAATGTTGTAATGATTAAATGTTGAATTGGTACTTTGTTTTTCAAAAATCATGCAGGTTTCGCTCTTGAATATTGTTGTTGAATTGAAGAAATGCTGCAATCATCCTTTCTTGTTTGAAAGTGCTGATCATGGATATGGTGGAGATAACAGCACTAGTGATAGCAATAAAGTTGAGCGCATAGTTTTGAGCAGTGGGAAGTTAGTAATCCTTGACAAACTACTTATTAGGCTGCGGGAGACAAATCACCGTGTTTTAATATTCTCTCAGGTTGGTTCATTGTCTGTACTTTGCAAACAAGAGCTCTATACTTTGCAATTTGTTTGTAAATGTGGTACGACTTGAGGTATTTTGTTGCTTCTTTGTTGTTTTAATTTGCCTGTTGAAACAAATTTGCATTACATATGAACTGGTGGTTAGTATTTTCTGTGACCTTTATGTTGGAATGCTGATTTTACTATTATTATCTACCCAAGGAATGCAGGCTATAACCACTATGGGCTGCTTGGATCCTGATGACAATCACTACTTACAAAAAGTTTAATTGCAAAAATTTGTGCAATAATTGCACCCTTGTTTTATTTCATCGTTTTATTTTCTTTTGCAAATGTCTAATGACAAGTAGTTTTTTTTTTTCAGAAAGTCCACATTCATTATCGTTTGGACACTCTTTTAGTGATGCCCTGGTGTTCTGCATTGTCAGAGGATTGAATTGAGTGTTTCACAGAGTTTTGCATAATTGTAAATATTGCCCATTATTAAATGTGGCAATAAATTAGATGAGATGTGTAATTTCATTAGTAACTCTGGTTCTAGTACTGGCATTCTATGGATGCTTCAAAGATGTACTGGGATTTTTAATATTAATTGTTTTTTGGAAGTAACATGTGCTAGATATTATTGTTGATGTTGAGACCATTCAGGAAAGAGAGATAAAGGTGTATAGTTTGATCCTTATCATTCGGTCATAGCCAGTTTCAACTTGCAGAGAGCATTACGAAACAATGACCTTGATGGTGCCAAGTCTAGATTCTGGAGGATGGTTGGCATAACCTTTTAAGGTGGTTGGAGGCTTGGAGCATTTTGTGGGTTTATAGCACTATGACAAATGAACTTGCAAAGTTATCAGAACATTATGTCATAATACTGATATTATGAAAACAAATTGGATAATATGCCTAAGTGTGTGCTTTTCTAATTTAGGTGACACTTTTCCTAGCATAGCCAAATCGCCACTATTTAGCCTGAGGGCATTTTCTTGGAGTCAACTATAATTTCTATCTATTTTATGTACAGTAATTGTAGTTCTATTTGTTGAAGAGTAAAAATACAAAAAAAGAGATGTATTATGTTATTTTTCTTGCTGGACATGCAGATGGTTAGGATGTTGGACATACTTGCGGAGTATTTATCACTTAGAGGATTCCAATTTCAGAGGCTTGATGGTAGTACAAGGGCTGATCTGCGCCAGCAGGCCATGGAACATTTCAATGCACCTGGAAGTGATGATTTCTGCTTCCTTCTTTCAACACGTGCTGGTGGGCTGGGCATTAATCTTGCTACTGCAGATACTGTTATAATATTTGACTCAGATTGGAATCCTCAAAACGACTTGCAGGTTTGAAGTGTGATGGTGTCACATTTTGTTTTGTTGAATATTTTGTTCCTTGTTATTAACTTTTTCATTTATTTCACATTGGCAGATTTTTACCAGTCAATTAACTACAATTTGTATGATGTGCTTGAGATATTTATGCCGCATATTGACATTCTGCAGCCCTTTTATTTGATCACTAGTCTAATGTGTATAGGCAATGAGTAGAGCACATCGGATAGGACAACAAGAAGTTGTCAACATCTACCGGTTTGTTACCAGCAAAAGTGTGGAGGAGGATATCTTGGAGCGTGCCAAGAAGAAAATGGTAATACTGTCTTCTTACTTTTTTTTTCCCCTCCAGTATCAAGTTTGCACAAAATTAAGTGTGCATGTAAGCTTTATAATTTACAATCTTTTGTTACAGGTTTTAGATCACCTGGTTATTCAGAAGCTAAATGCAGAGGGCAGGCTTGAGAAGAAAGAAACAAAGAAAGGCAGTTCTATGTTTGACAAGGTGAATAAAAAATCATGCTTGTCCATTTAACAGTTTGACAAATCTCATACACACAAGAGTTAATGGGGAATTATCAAAATTTTCATTCATGCACTTCTCTTGCTGCAGAATGAACTTTCTGCAATATTGAGGTTTGGAGCAGAGGAATTGTTTAAGGAAGATAAGAATGATGAAGAGAGCAAAAAACAACTTGAAAGTATGGATATTGATGAAATTCTGGCGAGAGCTGAGAAAGTTGAATCTAAGGGGGCTGATGGGGAGACAGGAAATGAATTGCTAAGTGCTTTCAAGGTAATTAGTTAATATCAAGCACCAGAGTTTCTGAATGTTTTCTTTGTCAGGCTTGTTATTGACCATCGCACTGTTATTTGCTTATATGCTACTTTTGCTTCTTTTATTGCTTTACAGGTTGCCAATTTCTGCAGTGCTGAAGATGATGGGACATTTTGGAGCCGGTTGATACAACCAGAAGTTGTGGAGCAATCTGATGTATGAGCTTATGCTTTAACTGATATATAGTTATCTTATGATTGTTTTTGACCTGTAATTCTTTGATTAGTAAATCGACCATGGGGCTATCTTTGTTGAACTATTTCTGCTATTCTCCATGTTGCGGGAGGAGTTTAACTTATTCTTATCATTTTCATCTTGTGCATGTTGCAGGAAGCATTAGCACCACGTGCTGCAAGAAATACCAAGAGCTATGCCGAAAATAACAAAGCTGAGAAAAGTGTGAAGCGAAGAAAGAGGGCTGTCGAGCCTCGAGAAAAAGTTCAGAAGCGTTCGAGCAAAGCTGCAGATGCTTCAGTCTGTTCATTGCCGTTGATTGAGGGAGCAGCTGCTCAAGTAAGAGACTGGTCCTTTGGAAATCTATCAAAGAAAGATGCTTCGCATTTTGTTCGTGCGGTAATGTGGTGCTTTCTTTTAGAATTCATTAATTTTTCTGCAAACATCTATAATGCTTACTTACAAACTTGTTAGATCATTTCAATTAATGCCACTTTGAATGTATGCAGCAATTTTGATGTGCATGTTCTATATGTGATAATGTTGATTGCATATACATGTCATAAACTCATAATGTCCTTGTCTTTACATGTATGTATATCGACATATACGTTAAGATATTGGACTTTTTGTGTCCATTCATCATTCACCCTCCCCAACCCCTTTATCTTCCAGCACTCCACAATCCCCATGTTTCTTCCTTCTCATCAATATTAGGCTTATTCAAGGATTCGTCTCAACAATAGTGGTGCATTCCATTCATACCATACCATTTCACATTAGAATACATTATATGGACGAACATTGAGACACCTGTTTGCTAAAGAATTGGGATGTCCTGGTTGTCTTGGTTGGTATCGGATGGGATCTGCTGGTTTGCTAGTATCTGGTGGGACATCCAAGCCCTATGCATAGAGAATAGAGCCTTTGTTGGCTTTCTTTTCTTGTGGATTAGTCACGGGGGAGAGCTTAGAGATGGAAAAGTTCGGGGGGGGGGGGGGTGAGAGGGAGGGAGGGAGAGAGAGAGGAGGTCATATATCTAGCCTTCTCAACATTGGATCATGGTCTTTAGTATGGTCATCACGCCTCCTTTTTCTGCCGTTTATTTGGCCGAAAATTGAGAAAATAATGGAGAATTATGCCAAAATTTTGTTTAGCATGAAATTTATATGTTGCAGACAAGGCCCAAACGTTAATATCATGGATTTATTGAATGTGTATTTTAATTTTATAAATTATGATATTTTTTGGATTGAATTAATTGTCCAAATATTTAAAAATAATTTTGTTTTATTGCATGCTTTCACTATTAGTTACAAAAAATTAAAAGTTCATTAAAATAATAAAATAAAAAAAAACCTGCAATGGGTGCTTCGATACTCTATTTATTGAAGAAACTCAAAAAAGCCCACTTAAGAGGCTAAAATGATCTTAAAATTCATCAAAAACAATGAAAAAATAAATAATTAAAAAATAAAAAACGAAAAGGGGTTTTAGAGGAATCCTAGTAAAGTTTTGGGATGCTGACCTGTATTGAGTGTTGGGATGGAAGCATCCTGGTACCATACGAAACCTGGACTAGACCAGGAGAAATGCTAGTACTAGGGCTTATTGCATATCTGCCTCTCTAAATTTTACATGCATACCTTTTTTTTTTTTTCGTACGTGTTGCATAGCCCTACTATTAAATCTTGTTCATTGCTACTCTGTTAACGAAATTTGGGAAAGGTTAAAGTGTCGAATAACCCCTCAACTGAGCTAGCAGTTTGCATGTATTCCTGTGTGGCAGGGCAGGATGTTCGAGTTCTTTTGATGGGTATAAAAATTGGTAAGTTCAATGTTTAGGTCTTAGTAATGATGTTCTGTTGTTCAGATATGACTGGTGAACTTTGAGAGACATAAATCTATGAAATTCATTGCAGCTGCATGTATGCAATTTGTACATTTAGAGAGGCAAATACACAATGTCAGATTTTGGATGATACATGCAGGGAGAAAACATATAAATGTCTAGTTTTGGAATTGTATTTTAATAGTTTTGGACAACTGAGCTCCTTTTCCGATGTTCTGCATGTTGTCATAAACCACCCATAACCAATATCTAGACGATATAGTTTGTTTAAATTCAGTTGTTGTTGGCATGAATTTGTTCACATGGTTTATTGATGGAATGTTGTACCGTCCTATACCGCCCATATCAACCATACCGGTCTTGTACTGGTGCGCTGTTTTGGAGCATGCTGACACTATCGTACCATATCGAACTGTGTACTAATATTATAGTAGTATAGGGTCCGATACTGAGACGGCTAACCCTGGACTTTATTGTGTATGCTGTTTTACTAGGAAATCCTTTTTTTTCCTTTTGTGACTTCATGTTAGTAATGATTAGCATCCAAGAACAGCAGTGGATGCAGCAATATATGTGGATGTGGTCCCTTGACCACACCACTTTCTATAGGTGGTTACTATATTTGGCCAGGTTGTATATGGAGCTGAATAGAGTTCCAACTTAGCATTATCCAGCTGGGTAGGTGCGGCACAGGTCGGTTGGTGGCTGGATTTGGGTTATGGTGAGGTTAGATGCAAGTCGAGGATCCAAGTCCCGGTGGGAGTTCCCATGGGACACCAAGATGGGGTACTTTCCTGTGTATTGGATAGGACCATCCCACTGTCATCATAGCATCTTGATTGGCATGTCTTGAGACATCTTCTCTCCCAAGTGTTGGGATGAGACGGGATAACGGTGCATCCCATTTCATGGAAAACTGGAACAGTCATGTCCCATGGGATTTAAAACCTTGATGCAAGTATTGTTGATAATATTTATTGGCTGAGGATATTATAATTATTGCTGTATGTATCAGGTACCATGTTGCTAGTAGTAGTTATTGCTAGTTATTAATGTTGCTAATATTATTTTTGCTATTGTTATATATGTATTTATTTTTTTAAAAATATTTAAAGGTACCTGCAACCTATGCACTCACATATGCATTTTCATACAAAGGTCACCTGACCATCTGCATACATGGCTGCCTTTTAAAACACCAATCAGATATTAGTTCATGCTACATCCTTGTTTCTGAGGTGAGTGCAACTTGTCCTGTTATGTTCTTTATCTCTTTGTCAACAGTTCAAGTTATAACAAGCTGTTGGGCATGTTTCAGAGGTGATTTGATAGATGGGACTAGGAAGTATATCAGTGAACAATTGAGGGCTCTTGCAGAGGGTTGCACATTTGTGATAACTCTTAAGAGTAAGGTGTTACATTAAGGACAAAAAAGAACCTGATGAGTATGACTTGAGAGAGAGGGAGAGTCTTGGAATTTATGTGCAATCTATGTTGACAATAGATGAGAGCAATAAAGTATTGGTACTGATCTTGTATTGATAGCATAATACAGGTCAGGTTGGTATGATATGCCCCTGTATCAATGCATGAAACACTGCTGGAGTTGGCATATCAGCTGTTCCATATATTAGTGCTGGAGTGCACCAAGCCCCTGTACCATTCTGGTATGATACCAGATTGGTATGGTATGCCCTGTGACAGCCAGTACAGGTTGGTTTTTATAACTTGGATGAGAGAAGTGTTATTGTTGTCAATGGTTCTAACCCAGCTCAGGGTGTGAGAGAGGGAGATTCTTTGATCTTTTTTTTTTTTTTTGATCCAATTTACCCAGCTTCATGGTCAATGTCTGCTTCATTTCTGCTCAAAGTTTATAAAGTTTCTGCATTATGTGAGGTTAATGTGTTTACATGGTGCCTGTTGAGTAAGAGGAGCATGGGTCTCTAAGAAAAGTATGATAGTTTGGAAAAACATACTGAAGACATTTTCTTTGAGTCATAGCCAGAAGTGTGGGCAAGGCTTTCTATAGCATGAGGCGTATGCTTCATAAAGAACTTTGGTCGATGTTTATGATTTTCACCTTATGTCTTCTGAGAGAGGCACATTAGGCTTTTTTCTCTTCTTTAACAATGGAGTACTCCGGATGAATCTTATATTCTTTGATTTTTTTTCTTCAAATAGTTCTTTGTGCAGTAAAATTCTAAACTTATGTGTTGAATATGTTTTTGTATATGCTATGTTCTGGGTATTCTCAAAACGAGAATATGCTATGCTTTTAGGCAAACATTATGTGGTAGTAACTTTGAATGCTAGCTACTTTATTGCAATTTTTTGCTTTAGGTTCATGTACAATGTTAGATCCTGTAATCTAAGTACGTATGCAAACTTAAATGCTTATGGATTTCGGATGCAGATATTGAGTCTAGATGCAACAATCTTATCTTTATATTATGTATTTCTTTTCTACAGTTGTCCCAGATCTTATGATCTTCATAACTATTTCTTATATTATTAGTAGAAATCAAGAAGTTCTGGCTGAATGCCTCAAACCTAGAGTCCAAATGTGTTGCTTGACACCCCTCCTTTCTTAACATTGATGGATGCTCGCTGTTAGTGTTGATGGTTGGACAACTGAGTCTCATGGATGCTTCATCTACATTACCATACTAAATATGTGTCCCTTGATTCTCTGTGATTCATTCATCCTTGAATTTTTACCCTGTTGATGTTACTATTTGATCTGGTTATATCCATCTTCATATATGTTTATGCTAAGTACAGTATGAGGAGTATGGTCTTACATATGCTAGATGTTATTTGTTGATCAACCTCTCAAATCAATTTTCTACTTTCTTGGATGCATATTTTGAACAAATTTAGCCCTTTCTGCTTTTGTAGAATATTTGTGTCAAAAAGTCAGCTTTTTTTTTTTTTTTTTTTATTAGTTCATTTTTCGTGATTTAGTCATGGGGCAAATAAGCTAGAATTTAAGGTCATCATTGATGCTTCAAACAGCTTCTAATTCGAGCTTCTTACCAGAGATAATCTTTCTTGCAGCATCTAAGTGTTTTGGTGATTAGAGAATTCACAGTTACTATTTCTTCTTTACTTTTTTTAATTATAAATATTCTTTCTTTTGTCATCCTTATTCTTAAGATTTTTTTTTTTTAATTTTTTTTTTTTAATTTTTAGGTCAAGAGGTTTGGAAACTCGAGCCAAATCGACTTAATTGTGGCTGAGGTTGGTGGTATTATTGAAACAACTCCTCCTGAGGCCCAAATTGAGCTATTTGAGTTGTTGATTGATGGTTGTCGAGAAGCAGTTAGAGGAGGAAATATGGATGTTAAGGTTTGTCGCATAATGTGTCAATGATGTGATGCATTGTTTTTTTCTCATATATGAGATGGATAGCTGGTTGCACTCCCAGTTTATTTAGTTTGCTATTCTGGTCTTATCTGCAGGGAACTCTATTGGACTTTTTTGGTGTACCTGTAAAGGCATACGAAGTATTAGATCGTGTAGAAGAGCTTCAGCTTCTAGCAAAACGCATTGCACGTTACAAAGATCCAGTTTCTGAATTTCGTTTGATAATGCAACATAAAAGTTCACAGTGGTCCAAAAGCTGTGGTTGGAATTCAGGCAAATCTTGACTCCCAATTAAATGCTTGTTATTCAGGTAAATCCTGATTGTTAAACTTATACTGATGAACATTTATATTTCTGTTCAAAATTTCATCAGTTGATGATGCAAGATTGCTTCTTGGAATACACTATCATGGATATGGAAATTGGGAAAAGATAAGATTAGATCCTAGGCTGGGTCTTACGAGGAAAATTGCTCCAGCAACTCTTGGGGAACGGGAAACCTTTTTACCCCGTGCTCCTAACTTAGATAATCGGGCTAGTGCTCTTCTAGCAAAGGTATGTCATTCTTAAATCTAACATGACGATAATTTTTCTCTTGTATGGAAATGACATGAATTGTTAGCAACGGCGGAGTTTATTCTCCACCTTTTGTATCTTTAGATAATTGTGCTAGTTGTTTACTTGATTTGTTGTATTACTGAGTTTCATTAGTAGAGGTGTTTCTTCATAACTTTCATCTCCACATCATGATGTTCCAGTTATGTCATTCATGTTACTTGTAGGAGTTGTAGGTATTTGCTTATGTGATTGTATGGTCTATGTAAAGCTTGATGCCTATTTATAATTCTGAAACTTCACCCAGATTAATCTGTTGTGATGTAATTTGCTACATTTTCACTGATGAACTATTGAATTTCTTCCAGCTTGTTTCAAGTCCTTATAGTTATTGTGCTGTAATATTACAGATAAACCAGTAAATTGCAGAGAATCCTAGACAGACCCATTACAGGTCATTTTGTTTGCTTAATCTCATTTTCTCGAATGGTATCATTATGCCCATCTTTCATCTGTCAACAGTGGTTAGGTAACTATTCCAAGCATTTATTGTAGATGGCTGATAATTGCTTCTTACATGGCTGTGGCCTATGAACATATTCAAGTAGGTTGAATGTTGGAGCATGAAATGACTTATTGAAATGGCTATTTGGAGGAAACTCATCATTCATGTATCATGTCTCATGGACTTTGTACTAGTTTCAGGATTAGATATGTGTGTAAGGCTTTGGTTGGTATTGTTTCTACTGTTTAAAAAGGCACTCTCAAGAAATCAACTCATTTAAATTTCTTGAACAAATGTCGATTTTGATATATTTGGTAATTACATTTTGTAAAACTACCTTTTATGGATAAAGGAGCAAGCCTGCAGAGGAAGAACTTAGGAGGAAGTTTTTCTAGCTTCTCCTAAAAGCACCTTTTTTTTTATATATTTTTTTAACTTCTATTCTTGTAGAACCACCTTTAAAATGGAGTTACCAAACAGCTAATCTTTTCAAGAAATGCCTTTCTAGTTTTAGAAGTTACAAAAGTACTTTTGTGAAGCCACGCTAGACATGTCTTTCACCACTTCACCTTTTGTGTCATGCTTGTAGTTTTGTATCCATGATATGTTGCGTTAACATTCACTCTTTTGCTAAACCATGGATTTTAAGTCACTACCAAGAAGGTATAGGATTAAATATTTCATGGTTTGAAATTTTGGTTTTGGTCTTGGTTCAACAAGGCTGAACAAGTTTCAAATTTGGCAATTTTAGTTGTTTTGGCTCCATTTCACCAGTTTTGCCATCCACCAAAAAAAAAGTTGTTTTCCAAAAATTAAAGGGTATTTTTTGGACATGATTTTTTGTACTGTTCGGGGCTTGGAACATTCAAAGAAATAATTTAGGATACAACATCCAAAAATGAAAAAAGGGGGTGTCCTTATGCATGAGGCTCCCAGCACTGTGGGGTTGGGTATAGATTTATGCAGCCTTACCCCTACATGTGAAGCGTCAGTTTCATTGTTTGAACCTCTGAGACCTAGGTCACACTGTAGCAACCTTGCTATTTCCCCAAGGCCTCCTTCCATGGAACCTCCAGAAGTAAAAAGAATTAAGTTGTACTCATGGCAACGTACAATATACTAGAAGGTGAGAATCTTGCATACATTAATATGTAAATATGTATGTACACTTTGTAAAATTTAAGAGATCATAATATTCTTATCATTTTTTCACTAGAGTAAACATTCAAAGATGTTTTTCAATTTTATGCATTAATTTGTTTCTCAAATTTGGATATGAAACATATTATGATATTTGCTTTATACATGTTAAAACATGCAAGAAACCCATATTATTCAATTGTATTTTCATGAAAAGGATGATAGTTCCAATTTGTATTTTTAAATCATATAAACAAGATATATAAGTGGTCAAAAAAATTTGCTCCTGAAAACTTGGAACCCTAGACCAAAATGTTTACAGATATTCTTCAGAATAATACAAAAGTGCTATTTCAGTTTTGAAAAAAATGCAAGCAACCATATTTATCACACATAGTTATTTAGAAGAAAGAAAAATGGACCCAGAAATTTTACTGAAAATAAAATTTCCATCAAATTTGACCCCTTGGTCAGTTTCAGTTAGTTGCAGGTAAAATAATCTGGAACCTTGGAATTTGCCGATGGAAGCCCATGATTGATTAATCCAAAACGACTGAAATTACCATCACAATATTTAGTTTTAGTTGGGCTTGGCTGAAACCAAAATATTTTGGTCGTTGCTGCAATTTATAACATTTGATCATTCTTTGGTTTCATAGGGGATTATGCTAAAAGAGAGCATACAGATTGCAATTTTACTGAATATAGGAAAAGAACAGGAGATATCAGTCTAGATTGATGATCACAGCATGCCGTAAAGTGTAAATTAACCAGTCTTGATATTTCGGATCTATCATACAAAACAATAGAAGACATATGTAATAGAATTAGAGCTGGTTTTTTGATGCATGTGTTGGCAACTTAACAGCGATGTTTATAGAATGGCAATAAGGTTTGCAATGTTGTATGGCTTAGGATGGTGGGCACTGGGCATTAATAAAGGTTCTGACGAAACAAGTTGAACATGGTAGAAAATAAGAATATCAGGATGAATAGATGGTAAAGCTATGAAGCGTGGAGTAAGAAATAATTGTATTAGAGTTGTAGGGATTGCGCACATTTAGGACAAATTGTGGAGAATTGATTGAGATGGCATGGGCATATATGGGTGAATATATGAGCGGCCTGTATCAAGAAAGGAATACTTTAAGGATGTAGGAGGGGAACCAATTGTAACATAGTTGGAAATCCAAAGGTATGAAATGCTTGGCAAATAATTCATTGAACCAAGCTCATAGTTGTGACTAAAGGATCAACAATAAGAGGAGTTCTGGTTCTATTCTAGATTGGATTGACTTTCAACTTGCTTGAATCCTCCTACCTATGGACTTGATCTTGATCGCTTATTTTGGCAAATGATTTATAGAGCCAAGCTCGGTCATGACAAAAGGTTAACAATAAGTGTAATTCTGGTTCTATTCTACATTGGTTACTTTGAGCTTTCTTGAATCATCCAACCTAGGAACTTGATCTTGATAACTTGTTTGCTTTAGTCTAGCTCTAATATTTGTTATTTCTGTTCACATAGTATGAATTGTACATATCTAATGAAACCCTTTAAAAGCTAATACTAGGTTATTGAAAATTTTAAGGATTTTTTGTTCTCCTGCTTTCACCATTCTATATCTGCTGGTGATGGCCACAGTTTCAGGCACCTCTGATAGTGACTTAAGGTGTACAAATCGGTGCACTAGTAAAAATATATTAGCGCATTTCATTCATGGACATGAACCTTGTCATGCTTGGTTGTTGAGCTGTTGTGTTACTGATCTTTCTATATTTGAGCGGTCCAGAAGACCTATCAGCTCTTCCTGTTTGATGCATAAAAGATAAATGCATGATGGAAATACCCATGCCTACATATTAAAACGAGACTATCCAATGTATGCGCTGTTATTGTGGGACAATGATGTGTTCAGATAGCATTGCATGTATCTTACGCTGATATGTATTTGTATCCATGTTTCATAGATTGTATGTATGCATTTGGAGTGTACTTGATGCCTCTGCAGTTATGCTTTCACTAAACATGTCCTCTCTTTCTAGGAATTTGCTAGTGCTAACAGAAAGGGCTCTAAAGGGTCTCGTAAGATTGCCAAGACTGAATTAGAAAATGTATCAAGAACATCAAATAGTCGACCAAGAAATGCAACCTCTAAGTTGCCTAAACCGAATCCTAGAGTAAACAAAGACCATCTTCAGAGATGCCAGAAAGTAGAACCCCAGGTCAAAGAAGAAGGTGAAATATCAGAGTCTGAGCAAGAAAGGTATCAGCAGTTTAAGGAGGAAAAGTGGATGGAATGGTGTGCAGATGTCATGGAGGAAGAGCAAACGTTGAAACGTCTAAAAAGGTTGCAGACTACCAGTTTAGATCTTCCCAAGGAAAAGGTTGGTCCTATGTTTTTGCTTTTTTGCTTCTTTTGTCATTTTTTGGAACAAGATCTTCTATTTTGCTGTTATAATTCAGGTCTTCCATGTACTTATCTTCAGGTCCTGGCTAGAATTAGAAAATACCTCCAACTTATTGGAAGAAAGATTGACAAGATTGTTCAACAGCATGAAGTATCATATAAACAAGCCCGTAAGCTTTTTTTTCTTGTCAATCTCATAAAACTGTTATATCAATGTCATTTAATGCATGGTAGGTTGTTTCCTTATGAAGTCTGTTGAGATATTACCTATTGCAGCATAGGAATCTTCTTCCATGTTTTTTATTGAAAGCAGAAAAATATACCTTGCTTCATGCTTTAACTGGGATGGCAGCATGTTTTTTATTCGAGAGGGTTATCCTTGGCTGTCAACGAGTGGTTTGTGTGCTTCCTGCTTTAGTAGATTTTTATCATAAACATTGCATGACAATTAAATTTAAGTGTTTTTGCATGTACCATGTCCATATGCTTTTTAGGTGACTGCTCCAGTGTCCTTGTAATGACCTGCAATTCATTAGAAGATGGCTCTCTCTCTCTCTCTCTCTCTCTCTCTCTCTCTCTCTCTCCCTCTCTCTCTCCCCCTCCCTCCCCTCATCTGTTTAGGAATTACTAAGCTATCTTTCATTATTCAACATTTTAAGCCATATAGAAAAATTTGTTACGTTACAGGAATGACAATGAGGTTGTGGAATTATGTCTCCACTTACTCCAATCTGAGTGGTGAGAAGCTATATGAGATCTATTCAAAGCTTAAAGAGGAGCAAACTGTGGTGGGTGTAGGACCCCTCCATCTCAATAGTTCTGCTTCGGGCGCCACTGATAGAGACAGTGATACAAGTCAGTGCCTCCTGTTCAACAATAATTTGCGTAAAAGGCCAAGACCTTACCAGTTTCCATCCCAACCTTCAGAAGGATTTCATAGGAATCACACCTCAGGAAAGTCAGAAGCATGGAAATGTCGGAGAAGAACAGACATGGATAACCAGCTCCAAACCCAGGCCCCCTATCAACAGCTCATGAGCAATGGGAACCGGATACCTGAACCGAGCAATTCTGCAGGGATTCTTGGTTGCGGCCCGATAGAGATGAGGCAATTTGGCAATGAAAGACCTGGTAGAGCACATCCTGGCCGTTTTCCCTCATGACAGGGTCACAGTTCATAACTGTAACAGTCCATCACCATGATAGATGATGTTTTGTTGTATGAGAAGGCGAAGCTCCTTTCACCAGGTGGTTGCCACCTTGCAGTTAAATTTACTCAAATTTTTTCCTCAAGAAAATAAAGGTTTGCCGATCCCATTTTATGATCGTATTCACCAGCCTGAAACTGCTGTTCCATGTGGAGAAAATTTTGTCACAAAATGGTGACCATGTGAGAGATTCATGCATGAATTCTTCGCTTTCGAGAGGCAAAGAGGAGTCTTCAAAAATTTTGATGGGGTGAGTTCGGTAATCCATACACCAGCATGAACGTTTTAGTTGCTGGTGAATATTCAAGAACGTTGTTTTACATCAACGAAATTGATTGTGTCCATACATGTACAATGGAATATATTACTGAACAGATCCTATAAGTTAAAAATTTAGTTGATTTTTAGTTGATGACAATGTTAGCGCTGCAACCATATAATGTGATAAAGTTGTATAGCGGGTTGACCTTTTCATTTTACGAGGGTATCATTTTGGAGAATGATATCGATCTGTTGGTGGAACTGAAGAAATGAAGTATTGTTCATAATTTATTCCAGCTTGAAAGAGTTATTCATATTTTATTTTTCTTTCTATTTTTTGGATGTTAGTCGTTTTGAATCACAGGCGATGCTAAGAGCGACCGATTCTATGCCTTGCGCTTGCCTATTATGTTCTTTTATTTCGGGTGTGGTGCTGAGTTGATATGGGAACATGTCGTGTATTATGGAAGACAGTATCTTATGCTGGGGTTACGTCAGAAGCTCAACTCTTTTATTTTTTTCCCAAGGGCGAAGAATGCTATTGTTTTGCAATTTTGCATTTTCCAAAGAATGGGATAATGTTTGGAATTTGGAAAATTTTGGAGGATTATTTTTTAAAAAAAGAAATTCTAGGAAAGAGCTAATAATGTTGAACTAGCAAATTGAAAGTTCAAGGCTGATTTATTGCACCAAGAATCATGTCTTGGGGTGGTACGTTGATCTTCTGATGGCTGATAAAGGGAAGGGACCAAGCGGCAGTGGCTGGTCTTCATCGGGTTCGGAGGAGGGGAGAGGTCATGGGCTTGAGTGGCTTCGTTAGGCGGTGCACAAGATCACGTCGGAGGTGATGGAATAGCTACAGAAATATTTTATGAAGGTCCTCAAGTTTCCGAAGGAGAAGATGGAATTAAGGAAACAGTGAGTGAATCTCTTTATTATCCGGAGCCTTGGTCGGAGAGTCTTGACAGAGTAAATCATGAAGGAATTCAAGTATCGGGGCAAGCTTTAGAATGATCTAGAATTTTTCTCGTTGATTGGGGATCACCACCTTGTCCGGTTTCGATCGGAGGTGGATTCTGAAGAGATTCTCAATGGGCCTATGGTTTATCACCAGTCAACTCTTGGTGGTGGAGCCATGGGTTGCAGACTTTGTCCCCAGTGTCAATGTAGTTTAAGAATGTAGTTTAAAGGATGGTGATCTGGGTCCATCGGCTTAGGTTGCCAATGGAACATTAATAGTTGGAGATGCTGTTGGTGATAGTTTCAAAGGTTAAGGCAAACCAGTGGCCATAGATGAGTTTATCGGTTGGTGCCAAAAATTAGCTTCGTGAGTATCCGAGTGGAGCTTGACTCATCGAAACCCTTGAAGCCGGGTTTCGATCTGGGGGTGCAAGGGGATCTTCTAGCAACCATTCGACTATGAGAATGTGCCGGCCGTATGTGACCAATGTGGTTGGTTGGGTCATGCCGAGATGAGTGTGGATTTTCCTGGGAAGGATCGGAGGGGTGTTTTGTGCAATTGGAGAATTTTTTTGCCTCCCCGATGACTGTGGAAGGGCATTTGACCGATGGTGATGCGATGGCTACCATTGTCTAACCATGGATCAAACCTTGGGTGGCGACCTATAGGATCCAGCAGCCACGGCCAATTAGGGTTGTGACTATATTGAGGAAGGAGACCAAGTCCAACTCGAACTTGTCGGGCCCAAACTCATCTCCCTCCTATTCGAGCTCACCGAGGGAGAGGGATAGCTTGTTTGGTTTGCTATCTGACTCAGATAGATGGTAAAAGCTTAACAAATTTGCTTGCTGGCGCTCATTGGAGAAATAGAGGGGCAAGTTAGGGCTGGGCTGAACCAAACTAGCTAAATTTGGATCAGCATTCTAGGTGTTCACGGTGTTGGGCCTTGGTCAAGTTGATATGAAAGTGGGCTGGGAGTAGACCCGATCATGGGCTGGGCTTGGGTCTAGAGAATATCAAATTTTAAATAGGCCTGGTTCGATGCTAGATTAAAAATGAATAGACTTTAGGCTCAAGGCCCAGTCCGTGATTAGCTCTAACCGAGAGGAGAACCCAAGCCTATGGTACCACTGCATGTCCAATGCATGTAGGCCTTCTTTGAAGTGGGCTAGGAGCTCAACTCATTCAACTCAATCCTAGGTTGCCTAGTGGATCCTAGCCCAAGCTCCAGGTCTGGGTTTGTGTGGGCCTTGCGAATTGGGCTCAAGCTCAAGGCCAATTAGGAGTAGAAACTAGGCCACCAGGGGGGTGCGCCTATTGCTCTGATGCCCTCGCCGGAGGTGAAGACCCTTGCACTGGCTGGAGGCGGTGCCACCCTAGTCCCCTCCTTTTCTATCATTGATGCCATTGGGGATTTGTTGCCGATGACCGGGGGTGGTCACAATAGCTCCTTAACACCAAATCCAGATGGGGCGGATGGCAAGGGATGCTGGGAGATCTCTGGCGGGTTTTGGTTAGAGGACCATCGGAGGCTGGCCCCGGCCCTACCCGATAGTGAACCTAGCTTGGCCATTATGGAGAAGATGATGGAGGATGACTTTGAGAGGAATGGGAGCCATTGATGGGAGAAGAAGCATTGGGTCATTAGGTTGTGGTGGGCTATCTCAAAGTGGCCCTGGAAGTTGTCGGCGATCAATTGGTGTTGGGAGGAGAGAGGGAGGAGAATTTGGAGTTAGGCAGATCTTCGATTGAGGGTACTTGGGATCCGCCCTCCTTCCCACATCACTAATTTATCAATGAAGATGTTTTTTTGGAACGTTTGGGGGCAGGCAAGCCTTCCTTCCACTCGACATTTAGGAGGATCATGTAGTAACACAATCTAGAGCTGTGTGTTCTAATGGAGATGAGGCTTCTAGTCAAAGCTTGGCCGCACCCATCATTGTTTCTCAATGAATTGGGGGTTTTATGCTGTGGAATCCTAAGGTCCGGTAGGGGGATTCTAATTGTATGAAAAATTGGTGCAACAACTATGGATGTCTTCCATCGATGTCCTCAGCAAGTTGCTAGTGTTATGGTTTTTCTTGGCTCTTGCCTGATGTGTATGCAAGCACTGATTACAAGAAGAGAAAAATCTTATGGCTGGAGGTGTCTAGCATGATTGATCCGAGTAACCCCTCTATTATTTCTAGTGACTTCAATTGTATCGACGGTCCTCATGAGAAAAGGGAAGGGGGGTAGGGATTTTGTGGAAGCTGTGGAGTTTAGAGAGTTAAAGGATTTCCATCACTCCAGTGGTTTAATGGATCTTAGTTTTGTTGGTCTAAGGTCTACCTGGTGCAACAATCACCAAGAAAGAGCCAGAGTATGGGAGAGAATTGATAGGATTTTTGCGACGGCTAGTTGGATCTAGCAACAGCCCACCCATCAAGTTCGCCACTTGCTGAGGATAGCATTTAACCACTATTTGATTCTCACCATCGACACCTCTTCTTATCGGAGCCCTTTCTAGTTTGAGAAATTCTGGTTCTCTACCCCTGACCATGGGACAATATGAGGGAGGTATGGAGACTGTTAGTGTGGAGATGCCAGGTATCAGGTGACTTGATGGCTGAAGCTAATGAGGAGAAGGCTTATGAGATAGAATAAGGTTGAAATAGATGATATCTTCAAGAGGCTCGAGGCCATGGAGGTAGCTATCTCTGAGCTATAGAAGTGTGAGGACCCTCTTTGACCAAAATCCTCTTTTTTTTGACCATTGGGACTCTTGGACATGATCTTCATGAAAATCTCTAGATCCCATCTAATTTTAATAATAAAAATCAATCTGAAAGGTGGCAGCATGAGTAGATAAGGAAGAGTCCACTGTGCCTAGGACTCTTCCTTTAAGAGTTTGATCCAAATCAAATTCTATTATAACTTAGTCTAGATACCTTCAAAAATGATGAAATTTGGTACACCCAATGTATAATTCATGCTCTATCACATATCCAAAAATTAGATCAAAATAATTTCTAAAAATTTTTTTAGAAGCATCTGATCAGGTGATCCTTAATTCTCTCAAATAGGTCAATTTTTGGCCTTAGTCCAATTTGACTATGAATGGATTTAATTTCTATAATTAATCTAACCTGAACTTATTCCAGTTAGATGAAAATAAATCCATTCAAAATATAAAAATAAATCAAATTAAATTTAACTTGGTTACGATGAAATAGAAAGATTTCAGAAGAAGAAAGTCAGGCTCAATCATGTGTTAGCACGATTATCTTGAACCTGATTGGATCTAATCCAAATCAATCGAACTGGGTTAGTTTAATTGATGACACTAGATCCAAATTCTTGTTTGTATGATCCAGTTAGGTTTAATTCTAAATGATAATGAGATATATCGTGATCTCCATCATCGACATCATCGAAACATCTTTCGATGGATCAGAACTTTTCTGATTCATACAATTAGAATGATTGATCATCAAAATCATTCTAATTGCTTTCAAAATTTATCAGTGACACCTAGCAGTATATGGTGGCAATCCATCAAAATTGAAAGTGAATCTCTCGGTGCAGTTATCTGTGTGATTGGATTCTTCTATCTTGAGCCCCAATAAGATTAGGGTTAAGATGAACTTATCAAATCCAATGTCTGTCATATGAATTAATCATTCGATTCGAATCCAATGTGAAATCTTAATAGAAACTCTTTCTATCATCTTCACTCTGCCATGGCCATAGGCTTAAGAACTCAATCTCATGATTATCATAGGACTACTTCTCATCTATCAAGGTAGATAGATCTTCTTATTGGTGCAATCCAATTCCTACAATGAACATGCTATAGCCAACATACACCTCAGAATTCCGAATGGCTAGGAGACCGAGTTATGGTGTAGTCAAACTATAACATCCTCAAGATGAACTGCCGATGCACCTTAAGTCAAAGAACCATATACACCACTATAGCATCGAGTCAGTCATCGACGAGAAGATAGACTTTCTTATGACTACTCGAGGTGGTCACGCTTAGTGTCCTCGTTCTCTAACAAGTATCTACACTCTCGCTCTGATGTCTCCACATCATAGACTCAAGACATATCTATCATAAAAAAATGATCGTACACCAATCTTCCGGATCGATCATCATCCTCGTGATGATATTACGGTCGGAAGCAGTTTATGAGTTAATTATGAAAATTCAAATTTTCAACTCTTGAAAATATGAATTATTATTATATTAACTCAAAGGATGTATCACAGATATTTTTAAATACATACTATCATAGAAAAATAATCTATTTATTAATTTATAATTAAAATTATAAAATTATCCTTAGATGTATATTACAAGTGACGGCCAATCTGACTTTTAGAGCACACATCTAATAGGGAGGCTATGATTGCTTGTCATGCGGCCAAGTTTTTTTTTTATGCTGATAGCCTTTAAAGTACGATGATGAGGGTCAGGCATGGTACATGGTCAGTTGATAATGGGATCCAAGCTTGTCTGAGTTGTTCATTCATATGGAGAGAGATTTGTGTGTGAGCCCCCAATGTGATTGCTCAGATGAGAGGGCTCATGAGGGATGGCTGATTTATGAACCTCCTATTGGACTCATGGATCTCTGACCTGCTTTTGAGTTGATGGCCAACATTTCTCAGCATCAAGGTTGGGGATTCCATAAGGATATATGACCTATTCCATCTGGATGGTAGAGGCTAGAGCCCCACAACTAGAGCTGTCAATGGGTCGGATCTAGACCCAAGACCCATGGATATTTATCTAACGGATCCAGATCTGGTATTAACATCAAACCTATTTACCTAGACCCAGATTCAGACCCGACAAACCATAACGTAAATGGGTAGGATCTGGATATTTAATATCCAGACCCGATGAATCTAAGACCTGACTAATATATATATATATATATATATATATATATATATATATATATATATATATATATATATATAATATATATATATATAACATATATATATAAACATACTAAACATAATAAAAAAAAACACTCTCTCCCATCTCCGGTCTCCCCTCATCTTCCCGACTGCCCATCTCCCGCTCGATCTCCATCATCGACGAGGTCGGACGGCCCGAACCCCCTCCCTTCCTCCCTCTCTCGATCTCCCTTGCTGGCGAGGTCGAACCTGGGACCCCCTCCCTCCCTCTCTCGATCTTCCTCTCTCCCTCTCTCGATCTTCCTCACCGACTAGGCCAGACCCCTCCCTCCCAGCGATGACGGCGAGGCTGGACCCCTCCCTCCCTCTCTCCCTCTCTCGATCTTCTTGAGCCTCCCTCGCCGGCTCCATCCCTCTCTCCCTCTCTCGATCTCCCTCGTCGGCGATGATGGCAAGGCCGGACCCCTCCTCCCTCTCTTCCTCTCTCGATCTTCCTCATCGGTGAGGCCGAACTTGGGACTCCCTCCCTCCCTCCCTCTCTCCCTTGCTCGATCTTCCTTGGATCTCCCTCGTAGGCAATGGCGGCGAGGCCGGACCCCTCCCTCTCTCCCTCTCTCGATCTTCCTCGTCGGCAAGACTGAACCCCTCCCTCCGATGACGGTGGTGAGGCCGGACCCCTCCCTCCCTCTTCCCTCTCTCGATCTCCTTGTCGGCGAGATCGGACCCCCTCCCTCCCTCTCTCCCTCTCTCAATCTTCCTTATCTATGGACGGCGACCGACTTGCCCTTCCTCTCTCAGTCTATCGATCTTTCTTTCAGTCTCTTTCTTTCTTAGTTTTGAGTTTTAAAATTGGATTCGGATATTCGAAATCCATTAGGATCTGGATCTGGTACTTCAAGGCCTGATCCATCGGATATTTGGATTCGGATCTGATATCAGTAACTAAAATCAGATCCGGATCTGGATATTCAGATTTCGATCCGAATCCGATCCGTTGATAGGTCTACCCATAGCAGTGGTTTTTCTTTTGGAGAGCAACTCGGAGAGCGCGTGCTCTCCCTTGCAATTCTTATCCACGATAGCTAGGATGTCAAGATTTGGAGTCTTTTTGCACTCGAAGAGCGGTAACTGCCAACCTCTACCAACCATATTAGGGGTAGCCCACCAGGCAATTGGATCCAGGGTGGATTTGGAAGATCGGAGTACATTTGACGGTGAGCCTATTTCTATGAAAGGTGATCTAGTGTCGCCTCCTCCTGACTAGGTATATTCTTGGGGACAAAGGTATGGACCTTCAGTTTGCCTACCCATCCTACAGATTGGGGGATGATATAGTGGAGCACATCCTTTTTTTGTGTTCGAGGACTAGATAGGTTTGGCACCTTGTAGGCTTGTATCAGTTTGTCTAGGCCAAGGCTCTAGTTCAGTCTTTTTTGGATTTTTTGAGATAAAGTACTAGGGGCGATGAGACTAGGGCAATAGGCATCCGACGATCTATATCATCCACCATATCTAGCTATCTAGGAACAACCTGATTTTTAAGTCCAGGAGGTGTCTGAGGAGATTTATTTTGAAAAAAGCCTCTCCCCGACAACGGAGTTGACTGACGTGACCTCGAGGTTCTCAGATATTTGGGACTCTTCTCCTACTCATGTAACGAAATGACGGGTTTTTACTTAGGGGCCCCCTCTATTGATATACTTCAAGGTCAATTTTGATGGCAATGTTAGAGATGGATGAGAAGATGCTAGTTTAATGATCCATGGGCTTGATTTTGGATTGGTAGTGACCAATCGCCACCTCTTCAAGCCCATGGTACCTGAAGTAAAGCTTCGAGCCTCTTGGGCAGGGATTGCATACGAGCGGCAAACTATGCAGGCCGACCACCAGGTCATTGAGGAAGATTCCGCTATGGTAGTAACTTGGATCTAGGGATGTGATGCCACTCACTCCCTTTTGTAGGATTTTTCGAGATTGCTATTGAGGTGCACAACTCTAATTATCAGACGTGTCTTTTAGGAGGTGAACAATGCACTTGATTGGATGGCCGTATTTGTTGTGAAGCACTATGAAGACCATCTTTGAATGGATGAGAGGGTGGCTCCAAGGCCACTCAGGAATATTTTATTTTTTAATTTTTTTAAATATATTCATAATAGATTTGTATGGACTTTCTATTTTTACCAAAACAAAAAAGATAAATTGCAAGACCAAAAGATCAATTTAAAGGCAGAAATTTTATATCTATAATCAATATTTGGTTGAAGATTGAATGCTGGTTGATTTAAATTATTTATCCAATAATGTCTAGTTAACAATATAAATGCACCGTTATTTTTTGCCTCATAACCTATGCATTGAAGATGTATGAACTTCCGATAAGAAGCATGGTCTTACTTTCTATTAAAAAAGAATAGAAAGGAAAGAAACAGTCTTCTCTTCTTGTAGACTTTTAGAGTTAAAACAAGCATCTTAGTTTCGTTGAAATAAACTAATGAAGAAAAACGTACGGGCATTTTGGCTGATAATGTAGGGAACTTAGGCTGGAAATGGGCTTGGACTGTTTTGAGCAAATTTGGGTTGGGCTTGGTTCTAAAAACAAAGACAAAGCCTGACTAAATTTTAAGCAGGGTTCTGATAAACACTTAGCTCTGCCTGAGCTCGAGCCAGACTCAAAGCCCAAAGCCGAAACCTCTTAGCTTGCCAGAAGCAGGCTGGGATGTTAAGGCCTAGCCGGTCCTAACTAGCATAACCAAACCCAGACATTAGACCCAACCCGACCACCCCTACCTAAACATAATCCTCGCCCTCTGCCACACCTGTTCTCTCGCCATTCATAACCCCTCCCCACCCCCTCTCTGGAAGAGATCAAGCACACCAAATATGTTGCCCTATTTAATGCCCGATAAACATGAAGCCAAAAATGAAATTATCCAAGCCCTCTTTGTTACAAGACAAGGCCAATTATGCTATCAAAATCTAAGAGTAGATGGCGAAGCAGAGAAAAAGTCCGCGGATTGTTCTCCCTCCCTTGAATATGTTTTTGTTTCCCTGATTAAAAAGAAAAAATATTCAAGGGACTCCATTGTTTAATGTCTCGATTTTTGGGGCAGAATTGAAAGGAGCATGGGAGGCCATCTAAGTATGCTTGACGCGTGCTTAAGAGCGAATGCATTATATTGGAGGATCATTCAGCAATGGTTGCTAACTGGATCTGGAGTTAGACTAGAGGAACTTTGCCTTCCCCCCTGTTGAAAGATGCTTGGGCATTGGCGAATGAAGCTACTTTCTTCGCAGCTAGACATGTATTTTTTTTTGTTGCGAGCACTCTGTTGAAGTCTTGTGGATGGATTGGATGTTGACCTTAGCAATGTTTTATTTTCTGACTTTCTTGGATGTACTCACACCGGATTGGTGCAAACCTAATCTTTTGATTTTTGGGTTTCTAGGGTTTTAGCATCTCCAACAGGTTTTGTGGAATGGAGGAGGGGGGTTGAGCATCGGCGGTGGACCAAGGAAGGCAATTAAGCTCCAAGAGCTTTGTCTTATTGATCCTCACCTTTTCACCGGTCAAGTTGAACTAGGCTTTGCCAAAAGGTTAACATGATTTATGTAGGCTTACAACATTTACTCAGGCCCATCCATTTTTTCTAATTTTGAAAAATGCCATTTTTTAAAAAAAATACTTAAACAAGTTATAAATATGAATAACTAACTATTTTTGATGGCAAGTTCATTGCACAATAAGTAAAATAAGGTACTCTAAGATTCTAGATGTTCTTTGGTTAAGTTTATATATTAATAAAATCTAGGTTAAAAATTTTGGCTAAGTTGGGCTTTCATCCTCAAGCCCAAGTTTGGCTCTATTTAATAAACAACCTTATTTTGTAGGTTGGGAAATTCTTTCTGCACTACCACGAGCGGTGCAGGATCACATGCGGGGCTGGAAGAAAAAAAAATCTTTTTTATAGGGGATGCGATACTTTGGTCTACGCATGAGCCAATCACCATGGGCGATGCACGCGGAGTTGCACCAT
This sequence comes from Cocos nucifera, assembly GCA_006176705.1. Taxonomy (NCBI): domain Eukaryota; kingdom Viridiplantae; phylum Streptophyta; class Magnoliopsida; order Arecales; family Arecaceae; genus Cocos; species Cocos nucifera. The sequence goes on along the minus strand of QRFJ01000070.1, from coordinate 1,744,814 downwards.
AGACAGTGCAAAAGTATTTCTCTTTATAGGTTAGATCTCATTTGTTGGTCCTAAAATGCCCGCCCAAAAGGCCTTAGACTTTGATTTAATAGGATCATTTATTTTTCTTAAAATTTTATAAATACTATATAAAATTAACTAAATTTATAAATATAATCAGATATGCGGTCATATGCTTCAATTTCTATCCATATTTAAATATATTTAGATACAAAAATATTATCCTACCCATTTTTATCCTTTTTTTTTTTTTTTTTTCAAGACAATTATCCTATGGCTACAAGGTGTCAAATCATGCAAAGAGGTTCCCAGGCAACTAAGGCAGCAGGATCCTGCATCTCAGCTGTCCCTGCAGCAGTCCACATTTTCAGGAGAGACATCAGAAGCTGATTGTGTGAATCTTTGGGCTTAGAGAATAGCATGAGAGATAATGGCATGGCTTCGACCTCCATGTATATCCTATTATCAAACTCTTGTTCCATACTTCCAGGATTTTAGATGCCATTATGTGCTTCAAGCTGATGCCTATGGTATCCAGTTCACAAGAAAAAAATAGGGGTTTGGGAATGTATGACCACGCTCCTCCCTGTGGGCTTTGGGTTCTGACTCTGAAGTACTGTGACCGTACCCCATTGTGGAGTCTGTTGTTGCTTTTATTTAAGTCTGATGATCGAGACTTCATTTCCTTCATGGGTAGTGTCAGTATAAACTCCTCCGTTCATAATTTTATCCTAATGAAAACTGCATGCAGGGTACTTGGAGCAGCCACATAAGCATATATACGGATAGCCAAGTTACCGGACTCATCATCCAACTAATTCAAAGACTTCACAGATATAATTTTTTTAACACTCAAATCCTAACTCCTGCTGCTACATGGCAATTCCAGGTACGTACTGCTGGTAGATCGAGGAGAATACTACATCCAAAATTTGGGAGACGGTAGAATGATTAACTTATTAAGTACAGTAGGTGTGGGAGCCTATGGGATGGCCGTGCCATGGTGAGGAGCTGCTCCACCTATCCTTCAAACCCCACACGTTACAATCAAAATAGACATTGCATGAATGATCGGATTTTGGACGAAATCATAAAAAAATAAGCCGGGCCGGTATGAGGGAGGGTGTTGATCAATTTTCTGAAGGAAGAAAAACAATATTGCTGGAGAAGGAAAGGAAAACCAAGGTGCGGATTGGCAAAATAAATTTAAAGATTTCAAACCAAATAAGCCTCACGCAGTTTTAACCTACGCTTGTCAAGGGATACCAACCATTAAAGGACCTCTGTCAGCTGCCTAGGGTATTTCAAATACGCTACCCCTTCCGAATAGCATTTACCAATCACAAGATGACAAGGCCGCTACAAGATTTAACATGCTGCACCAAGGTCCTCTCAATGATGGAACTGTTACGACACTTCACTAATTCTTGGTGGACCTTAATTAATTGTTGCTAAATTTCCTGGCTTCAATATGATGTCAGTGCCTCCACATTGCACTCCCTATTCATACTGGAATCTGCCGTTAGAGGCTCTCCGATATATAATTTTGTCATTCGGCATCTCCACCAGATTGTCCCTATACATTGATATGGGATCGCAGACCTTATTCAAGCATCTTGTAGTGCAGTTTCAGCAGGTGCAGGAAGACTGCTTCATGGAGAGGAAAATGGAAAAAACAAAGAAAAAAGAAAATACAGAAGAAAAAAGGAAAAAAGCAATGACAAAAACGAAAAAAAAAAATAATAATAAATAAAGTTTATTACTAACCCTGTCTGTTTATGTTTGCAGGACAGTAGCTCACACCGTCGTGGTTTCATGTTAAAGTATGCAACATTGAAAGGGGTATCATCTCAATACTTTACTTACCTCCGTCATGGGAGACAAAGGGATGGTAAGATAAGGGAATTTAAACATGGGAGTTCACTGATACCTCCTCCGAACTCCACATGGAATGGAAGGTTATCAAGGCTAGCTAAATGGTTCCTCATTATCTATGGTCTATGCCTCCTCTCTGCCTATTAGACATTATTGTTTTCAATGCCTCCGGCGAGTCGGATCAATTATGAGAGACCTTTATGCTAAAGCTTGGAGTGTGCTGTATATATCTGCAATTCACAGGTGGTCTGGGAGCATCTCCATCACATTACATTCAGAGCAATGTATGGGACAACCATGTTTGTGGATACATAAGGAGTTGCAGATTTATGATAAACACGAAGATTGGTCTACATGGAGGAAATCAGAAAGAAAAGGAAAAAAAGAAAAAGAAAAAGAAATAAAAAAGAGGAAAAGGCAAAAAGAAGAAGAAGAGAAAAAAAAACAATAAAAGAAAGGTTATTACTGACACCGGTTGTTTATGGTTGCAGGTTGGAGCTTCATTAATCTTTCTTGCATGTCCCCTGCCAGCTATACCATGCATACTTCCACCTAGACAGATGAACCTAAGTTTCAACTTCTTGTGCACTGGGAATACTTCTTTACCGTCTTAGTTGGGTTGCTATAATCCATTATTACTGTTGAGATGGTGACGAACTAAACTATTTAAATCCAGCCCCCTTCTCAGCAAGGTGCAGAGTTATATATTCCGAGCTCATTCGGTTTCCTATGCCTGGCTCTCAGCTCTTCATACGGCTTCTGCAAATTATTTCTCAAACGAGGAAAGCACCACCGAATTTATCTCTGCTGAAGCATCATTGTGTTGCAGTTTCAGCTGGTTGAATCTAAAAGGCTCCCATTCTCATCGAACAAATCATTACATTTCGCTGTGTCAATATCATTTCATTCATGTTTCTGAACCAGCAGTTCCTACATGGATGTTAGAGGATCTTTTTTCTCATCCTGTCTCACTCTCGACGTGTTGGCTCGTGCATATTTTTTTTGGCCTTGGTAGATATGTGGATAACTGGTTTCATGTGCGTCCGATAACCCGGCAGATCTTGGTTAGCTTAATCTTCCACTGTAATTACTCAAACTCAGTTTGTACTTTTATTAGTTTATTTAATGCATAGCCACTGGCCTCCAGTTTACCAAAAAAAAGCCTCTTGTTCTATAGTATTTGGCGTCGCACTTTGATTATGGCTAGTCTATTTTTGCTTTGAGCAAACTAGTGAGAGTCTGCTTTGGGAAGACCAAGAGGTAGGTAGTTGCATCATGAGAGTAGGCCCATGCTAAACTGTTTGTATTATGAGAGTGCAATCATACTTTGGAAGGATCATCATCCTTACCATCATGATGACGCTGAGCTGATGTTCTAACTTAAATCATTTTGCATTCATAGAGACTCTTGTTGCCGAATAAGTTAATCCATGCTAATTAGTTTTACTTACCCTAAATAATCCTCTGTTCTGGAATAAACTACTCCCACTTGGACGGTGGAATAATCTACTTTGTTTAGATTGGTAAAAGTAGCTTTAAAAGTTTTTCGAGTGTTTGTTTTGCTGTCAAAGTAAATTTACCTCCCTCCACCTTGCAACAAATGCAGCCCAACTACTTAAACCAGCTCCTCCAATAGGGGTGGTCGTTCATTTAGTCATGTGAAAAAAGTTGCAAGCATAAATCTAGATTACTCTTTTTTGTTTTTGGGGTAAAAATCTAAACTATTCTTTTCTATCCAGATAGAATATAGTCCAAGAGAGTGGACAGCATTGCACTCTCATATACGCATGATCGAAGCATAAAGATGGATGGTTCTCGAAGGAAAAAATTGGGGGCCCACTGCCAAGAAATCAAGGAAGCGTAAGGAAGGTTTAAGTAGAATGTATTAGAAACCGTTCTTTCACTTGTAAAAGAATGAAGGCCGGCATCTAATCCATAACCCTTTATGATCTAAGAGGAATCGGATCCCTGATCTTGAGAGAGAACTTTAGGAAAAAAATAGGACCGACCAACCGAAAAACGAAGCTTTTACACGTCAAAGTTAATGCACTCTGTTTGAGCTTTCTTCACCACTGAGAAAAGCTCTAGGCTTGTAGAGTGGATGGCCATTCAACATACATATATACATTTTGACACTAGGAGGAAGGAAGCATCAATGAATAACTCCCTTTCACACAATCCCATTTAGAAATCGTAGTTGTATATGTCCACATATAAGGTTGAGTTCATCTATATCTACACATACAACTTAGCTCACGACAGAACTGAGGCACAAAAAAGCACATAACTGCCTGCTGCTTCTCTGCCACTTCCTTAATGGACTCCTCAGCAGCTCAAGGACCCCAACCTCCGCCAGGTCTCTCTCTCTCTCTCTCTCTCTCTCTCTCTCTCAAGTTCAAGGAATGGAAGACTTGAAACTTTTTTCTTCTACTACTGACCTTGGGTTTTGTTTTATGACTGCAAAAGGGTACCCAAATGATCCGGGGGCGCCGAAGAATAGGACAGGCAATCCCCGTATCAAGAAGAAAGGCGACAGGGGGTTCATTGAAGGATGGTAAGCTCATACGCTGCTAGTCAATGGTAGAGATTTTAGCAGCAGTTTTCTCATTGATTTTGCCCGAAATCTCGGGACTTTATATTTTTCGAGGAAGATTTTTAAAGCTTGAGATAATTAATTTTTCTATACGTAAATTATTTTTATCTTAACTATAGCATATGACTGTGAAGAACAATATGTTATTTTAATAGTTTTATGATGATACTATTATATAAAATATTTTGGATTTGGTTGTCGCGAGCTCAAAATATATAAATAGCCCTTTTACATGCATGAGTGAAGTCTCGCCCTCCCCAGACCCTGCAACAGCGGGAGACTTGTGTATTGGAACGCACATACTTTGTTATAATATGTTGTTGACCTGAAATTCTATACCCTCTTTGTTTTTTTTTTTTTTTTTTGGTTACAAATTCTATAGTCTCTTTACTCATTTGCTTGATGGCTGGTTTATGTAATATTTTCCGTACATGAACCTAATAACTAATTTAATTTGAGATTTAATTTTCTTCTGCTTTTTTCTCTCTTTCTTTTTTTTTTTTTTGAGATAGAAGATTTTCCTAGGTTGATAAAAAATCCAAGAAATCAAGATTTGTTACAACTACTCATAGGTACAAAGTTGGCCTAAACGAGGAGGGCCATATGAAAATAAAATATTATTTATATATGGTAAGTCAGCAATTTTTGTATAATATTATTAGATTTAGTGCCTACATATAAAAATTTTGATCGATAAGCATACATGCCAAAAATCTTGATTTTACTTCTACGAAGGAAGAGAGAGAGAGAGAGAGAGAGAGAGAGAGATTTACTTCAACATAATTAGCTCAGATGTTAGATGGCTTCGCCTCCTTTTCCCTAAAAGAAAATGATTATATGTAGATTCGCTTGGGTCCGTACCCGGCCAACATGCGTTGCATAATATCTCTTAATTTTTCGAGGAAAGGATGGAAATTGTCATTTTTTTACTCTTAAATCTGTCTTATCATTTAGAGAAAACATGGTTAGTTGATCGAAGTTGCGAGCCAATAAAGATTTCTTCTTCGTTTCTTTGGAGTTGAATATCTCATTCAAGAATTTTTTTTTGCTATTCCTATCTCAGGCTAGTTTGCTACACATGGAAACTCGGGATGAATTTTAAGAATTTGATAATTACCTGGCTAGAGAAGGTCTTTTATAAAAGCATCAAGTCCTATAAACATGAAATGCATTGTTCAATGGCATGTTGGATGGATGGTTTCATATTCATAATATTATGCATTTCTTACGTTACACATCATATATACTTCTAATTTTTTTTGGGGGAATAATGCTTTGGTAAGATACTTGTTTCATACTGCAACACAGAAGAAACTCTCCTTTGTATCAACATACGAGATATGATGTCTTCACAATTTTAAGTAGCATCCTCTCTCTGCAGTCTTGCTGCACTTTGTTGTTGTTGGCTATGTGAAACCTGCTTCTGATGAAGAGTGGAGACTAATCAGACGAGACAGAAACTATAAGAGCATTACCAACAGATAATAGGAGCATCACATCGTATTTTCCAATGGATTGTAATCTTATGTTAATGTAATTATCAAGTAAAGGACTTGCATATGTTTGCTCCATTTGAGAGTTTGGTTTGCACCCATTTTCTCTAGCGTGTTATCGAGCACTAGAAACTATCTGTTAATCTTTCTCCAGTGTATCATCCGATCCCCCTTTTTTTCCAAAAAAGAAAGAATTTTCTAAATAGAAGTGCAACAAGGACGCGACAATGAAAATAAAACGTGATCCCTAATAAAACAATTCAAGTAGAATGTAGAGTACAAATGATTAATATTTATGCAAATTTCTATGCAATTAATTAAAAAGGACAGGATAGATGAAATAAGTAAAACATCATTTCCCTTTTCCATTCGACAAACCCCAACATATAAATAATTAAAAAATAGAAACTTCTCGAATAAAACATTCTCAGGCTTTTCTCGACGGAGCATTCCCTTTTTTTGGAGAAAAATAAATTTACTGAATGCTCTGGACAATTATATCTTAGCACGGCCATCTGAACAAGGCACGTAGGATAACGAAAACTGGAAATTACAATTTTAAACCTTTGAACAGTGATTCGTACTCAATAGAACGAGCCATAATTCAACATGGGAAGAAAAATTGAAGCAATTTTGATGAGGCAAACTAGTCTTAAGACATCCAGGCAATGACCTTGCAGTAAGAACAACAATTGCTACTCTTGCTCCTCGGTACAATAGTGTCAACTTCAAGATAGGGATGTTAGTTGAATGTAAAAATTTATATTTATATTTATTTTAAATATATATGATATTAAAAATTCTATATTCTTTTATGGCAAGATTCTATGCTTATGCAAAATCAAGAGCAAAATAGTTCATACTTTACATTATTGTATCCTGCATGATAATCCCGTAGCCCATAGAGTTTTTGGTCTTCTTCTGGACGTCTAATCTTTCTCTCCTCATCTTGAACAATTGATGGAAATTATTTACACCTTTTTGAGAGAATTGAAGAAAAAAGACCAGACCACCTTTATTTATACATGTAATTATCTCTTCCATCATAAATTCTATTCAAATTAGAGTTTTCCAGTCTAGTTTGATTAGAACTAAGTCTCTTTAATTAATTAGATTTACTATAATTGATTCAGCACTTGACCTAATGAGTTAAACCTAACTAAGTGATAATTAGATCATATTAGAAACCAAATCCAACATTCTCTCATTTGACGTATATTATCACTTAAAAATAATTTTTTGATTTTAATAAAATATTTTAAAAATAAATAAAAATATTTTTTAATTTTTCATAATAGTAATTCTAAATCAGAATTTTGAAATTGACCTGACGAGTATGCACTGATTTAATTTTTTTAATTATCTATTTCTTAAAAAATTCTTTATATTTTGATCAAGCAAAAATTATTAATATAAATCATGATGATTATACATCTTAATTGATATACTTTCTTCTATATATCATGATATTAATAATTCTCACTTAACCCAATCTTATATACTAGAGTACATAGATTTTCAAAATTTATAATACCTATGATAATGGTCTCACTATTATGTCATATGAATGACACTATTATTTACTTTAAATTTGATAAAAATCAATCATAATGTATATAAATAATAATTAAATAAAAATAATAGTAGTCATTAAACTATTAAGAGATTTTAAAATAAATGTCTATTATATATTAAATATTTCAATGATAAATGTCTATAACTTTTATATGTTCTTTAAAGATTTTGGGTATTAAACCTTTAGTCAAAAGTTCAGCTATCATATAGGTAGTACTAATAAAATCAATAGATACCTGATGACTATTAATTCTTACTCACAGCATAATATTTTACATCAATGTGCTTATTTACATTGATAATCTTGCCACTATTATAAAAAAAAAAAAACTGCAACAGAATTGTCACAATAAATTCTTAGTGGTTTGAAAATAAAATTCATAACTCTAAGCCCTATGTTGAGTTTTCTTAGAATAATCTGCGCATCTAACTAATCAATCAATTCCAACTGATCATTTATTCTATAAGTGAGCATACAGTCCTTAGTTTTCTAAAGATATCACATCACCTTCTTGATAGCTTTCTAGTGGTCCATACTTGAATCACTCTGATATCTACCAAGCATTTTTAAAGTAAAACTAATATTAGGACGAGTACAAACTTGAGCATATATTAAACTACCTATTGCAGATGCATGGGGTACGTATATTCTTCATCTAATTTTTTTCAATCTCATTCACCAGATTATGAAATTTACTAAATTTATCATCTTTAATAATTGACATTTCACTTGATGAGTAGCTTGACATTTCAAATCTTTTTAGAATCCTAATAATATAAGTCGTTTAAGATAAGCTAAATAACCTCTTGCTTCTCTCATGATGAATTTTTATACCAAAAATATAAAAAATATTTTTCATATCTTCCATGTCAAAATATTCAAAAAAAAAATTTAGTTTCATGCAAGAGATCCAAATCATTACTGGCTAGTAAGATATCATCCATATATAAAATCAAAAATATAAACTTACTCCCATTCACCTTCAGATATATACATTGATCAGCAATATTTTTTTAGATCTAAAAAAAGTAATTATATGATTAAAATTTTAGTACTATTATCTGAAAGCTTGTTTAAGATCATATATAGATTTTTTTAATTTACTTATTAGCTTTTTATTTTCTTACACTAAAAATTTTTTAGACTGTTTCATATATACTTTTTTTTTTAAAATTTTTATTCAAGAATGCGATCTTGTTATCCATCTGATGTAATTCTAAATCAAAATAAGCTACTAATACCATAATGATTCTGAATGAGTTCTTTTCAGAAAAAAAATATTTTATAATAGTCGATGTTCTTATTTTGAATAAATTTTTTTGCTACAAGTCTAGTCTTATATTTTTCGATATTATATATAAAATCTTATTTAGTTTTAAAAATTAATTTATAATCAACAGACTTAAATCCTTATTTGAAACATGCCATCAAAGCCATCAAAGTTCCTCCTTCTACATGCCCAATGATGGAGTTACATGATGCTAGGGTTGGTGTGCTACTTCTTAATCAATCCAAATCCTGATCAGGTAGCTAGTCAGTCCGGCTCAGTTTATGATTGAACCGCTTTGGTCATTCCCAGTCCGGTCTATTTTCACTATCCCCATATTTAATATTCCGGTCTATTTTCACTATCCCCATATTTAATATTGCAAGAAAAAAATCAAAAAAGTCGTGGCTGCGGAAGCTTTTCCACCCCGGAGAGTTTCCTCCGCAGCCTTCTCATCCTCATCCCTCACAGAATATCAGCAAGAATTAGATTAAGTCAAATTAAATTAATCGCGTCATATAAGGCATTGTTTGGAGCGATCTTTCTCCGCCGCACGATTCGGAGCTCTCTTATCTGCCACGTCGGATCGGATGCGGACCGTTGGCTGCCCTCTCTTCCATGATTCCCGCCACCCTATCCCATTTGTCTTTTCCTATATATCTCCACCACTCTTCACCAAAGCTGGAAGCTCTCAAGAAGCTTTCCCGCGGATGTCTTGGAGAATACCAAACTAAAAGAGCAAGAGAGAAAGATAAAGGTATTCTTCTTCTAACCTCTCTTCCTGTTTTCTCCTTAATTTTATCTTAGAATATCCCCAATTTTGTTCAACTGTGCACGAATAACAATATTTTTGAATATTAATTTGGACATATCTATGTTTAAAAAAAAAAAAAAAAGTAGTTCGGGCACACGAGACTCCTGCTACTATGGGATCTAGGGAGGATTAGATCTACGCAGCCTTAACCCCAGTGCAAAAGGACTGTTCCTGCGTTTTGAACCCACGACACCCAGATCACAATGAAGCAACCATTGTCCCAATACATCTTGATGCTTTCTTTAGGAAATATTATTTTTCACTACCTCCAGGAGCGGTGTAGCTAACCATTGCAATCTATCAAAGCTATGGTGCTCTTTCCATGTTACCTGTGACAGGATATAAGTCATAAAGGTATATTGTTTGTTTATCACCAGTGAATCAATATTTTTCTCTCCAGTTAATATGGATTCTGTTGACTTTTTGTCTTACTTCATCAAATGGTTCTGCCAAATGGTTTTTAAACTATTAAATTTGTGATTTTGAACCTTTTGGTCATTGCCGTAATGCTTTTTGAAACAGTTAAGTCATATAATGCTATGCAATCATGGATGCAATTGTTGCAGAACGGTAAAGGGAATTTGGGACCAAGCATCCTTTTGCCCCTCTATCCCCTTCCTCTATTATGATGTGGGTTGCAATTTTAGATGCTCTTTTATACTGCGATTATAAGATTTCTTTTTTCACATAGACAAAAGTAACAGAGTTTGATTTTCTTATCAATTTCTAATTTATCATTGTTCTTGGAGAGTTTTAGATTATTAAAATCTTGAATACATGTTTTCTGCCTAGTGTTCGGATAATCATAACTCTAAGCAAAAAAAGGCACTACTAAGGAGCTTGGTTTTGTGGTTTCATGTAGGAGAGCTTGGTTGAGCTTTGCAAACATTAAAGAACAACTGAATTTTTGTCATCTCAAGCATACAAGAAAAGATGGATTATTTTTATGGTCCTGGGAGAAACCATCTCTTTGTTCCTGGGCCTGTGAATATCCCAGAGCCTGTGATACGGGCCATGAACAGGAACAATGAAGATTACAGGTCCCCAGCTGTGCCTGCACTGACAAAGACTCTTCTCGAGGACGTTAAGAAGATCTTCAAGACAACAAGTGGGACTCCTTTTCTAATTCCCACAACAGGTAATTCTTTCCATGCTTATAGCACATGTCAAAGATAATATCAATCAATGTTCAGACTTCAGATTCTTCTCATATTCTGCACCTTCATAATTTGAGATGTGTCATTTCATATTTCTTTAGTTATATTACCTTGTAAATTGTCAGAGTTTCCATCAAAGGTTGTCTGAAATTCATAAATGATATATAACCTGACAATTGGAGAGACAGTACTAAGTTCTAAAAAACTATATCGTCGACTTAGCCCCTTGTAGATAGGAGCCATTTAAAAAGTGCACACTCATTGCTGTATTTCGGTCTGAAATCCCAGAGCTCCATATTTTAGTGTACCAAACTTTCTTGGGTATTCTCTACCAGCCCTCCTGCAGAAAGCTCTGCAGGAAAAGACTCATCCATGAGCACTACTAAGTATTCATTCATGCCGTCCCAGATAGAAAATGACAAGAGGACCTCTTTTTTGTTTTGGTTTCTCATACAGATCTAGGCTTCTGAATGTATTCCCCTATAAGTCTGCAATATAATCTACTAAATGATGATGGTCTTCCATCTGAATGAAATTGTGTCATACTGTAGATGAGTGGTTGATTTGAAGGGCCATTGTCCTCTGCACCAACAGTTAATATTTGATGAGGCACTTATTATTGAAATGGAAAACATCTGAAATGACAACTATCTGTTTAACACCTTGTTTAATGCTCTACCATCACTAGAAATATCCGATATTTTTAACTTGGTACTATTTAATGCTTGTGGTCAACATGATGTATCCTGTACTAAAATAACTTTTAATCAGATGCATCAAAAGGTTGTCCAATATCAACAGCTTTTGCTGATATTATTGGGGTACACCATTTTTTAATTAGTCAAGGAGCACTTGGCTGTCATGTTGTGTTTAGTTATATGAAATTCTCAGCATTGTAGAATTCCTGAAAATGCATCCAGGAAACACTGTTTAAAAGTAGTAAATTTCAGGTAAACTGTAAATATATTTATTTAGATAATCCTGTGATACTTATACTTCTTCACAAGACTGTATTTAGATTATATCTTTTATTCTACCTTGTTCAGTGGAATATCCTTTTTTCAATAACCATGCATAATCCATGTGTGACAATGTGATGTCTTCATCTAGGTACTGGAGCTTGGGAAAGTGCATTAACGAACACATTATCCCCTGGTGATAGAATTATATCTTTTCTTATTGGGCAATTCAGTCTTCTCTGGATTGATCAACAACAACGCCTCAAATTTGACGTGGATGTCATAGAAAGTGAGTGGGGACGAGGTGCCAATCTTGATATGTTGGCAATGAAACTAGCTGCAGACGGGGCTCATACAATTAAAGCGATCTGTATTGTTCACAATGAGACAGCAACTGGAGTCACCAATAATTTGGCAGCTGTAAGAAACTTGCTAGGTAAGCACGGATTTATTCACATTTAATCTAGAATCATGTTGATGCCTCATGGTTTGCCGGTATGGTTTCCCACTTCAAGTGATGTGTTTTATATTCTTAAGTGATGATGCTTTCAGTGCGATAAACTTACAAATTGATCTATCAAAATGACTATACCTTTTTCTATTGACTCAAAATGTTGCAAAAATTATACATAGCATGGTCAACAGGCATATTGCTTATTTCAAAATGTGAGGCATTTGGAAGCAAGTTTTATGTGTTTTATAACAGTTTTGCCATTGAACTTGTGGAAAGGAAAGGTTTAAGGGAGAGTCAAATTCCTCCAGACTTGACAGGCAACAAAGCTTTTACCACCATGTGATCTCATATCTTTTGTAAATATATGATACTGGTGAGAAGACTATCTAAAATGATTTGTTATGTTGAAGCTTTTGATAGCTTGTGGAAACATAATGAACACTAGATCACCATTCGATACAATTTTTGTTTTGAGGTTTCAAACATTGTGTCTAAATTATGCAGAAAATATATGAAATTGTCTCTAGAATATCATAAAATCCCTTACCAATATACCAAAGAAAGGAAGAATATCTTGGTTTGGTTCAAATTGTAGGCTCAAATGTTTTCTTGCAAAGCACTTGTGAACTAGAAATGCCTAGAAAACTTCTGAAGGAAATTATCTGAAATATATCACACCCACATATTGTAATTGTATATGAACAATTATCTAATTTGATATGCCTAGAAAATGACTGATGAAATATATCAATGCAATCAATCTAAAGTTGCCTACCATATAAACTACCATTATCGATGGAAGGTGCTTGATTAAATAGAGGATAGTGACTGAAGCTAGTGCTGGAGTCGAGAAGGGTTGTCTTTGGCTTCATGATGCTCCAATTTGTCATACTGTCTCAAACATTAGTCCCCATTCTATGCCATAAACATATCAAGAACCATAGTCAATATAAATCTCTAGACTATCCATGAATGCTAAATCTGTGCAAAATTAGTGGTTTCCTAATTCAGCAGTGGAAAACTTTCTTGCATGTGCTTCTTGTTTTGCTTCAAAGTAACTTACTTTTGCCTCCAAATTTCTCGTTTCTTTTTCATTTCTTTCCTTTTCTTTTTCTTTTTTTGGCTGTTCTTGCTGTCGTTGTCCCCAGAAAAACTCTTTTTTTGATGAAGTTCCCAGCAAAATTCTGAAAACTTGAACCACATCATTCCAACTGCCATTAAGGCACCGGCAAGATTGATGTATATGTGGGTAATTTGCACCTTTTTTTTAATCATATCTTCATTGTTCAAATATTAGAAAGAATTAAAATCAGACCTTGCAAGCTTTGAGAAAATTGGGAGCATATTAGTGTCTATTTCCAAAAAAAAGGCAGATGAAAAGTGATTTATATCAAATTTTAGGATGTCTGTGGTGGGTTCAATGACTCTTTCGGGGAAGGAGAGGATTGTGAAGTAAATAGGACCTCCTAAAACGTGGGTTTGTATGATCTGGACTCTCTTATGTTAGAGACCTATCAGCTTTGGATGCAAATCTTGCATAATTATCATGAAATTTGAATTTCAAGTGATAGTCTTTGATCTTTTTCATGAAGATATGAACTTCGTTTTCTCATCATATTGTATAAACATGATTTAAAATTCATACATCTTGTTTATAGTGCTATAAACATTTCAGTTATCTTGTGTTATAGTATGAGGCAAATATGCATAATTTCAATCCTGTTTCTGCAACTCATTTTAGCCTTAATTGTTTGCTCCAAGTGGCGAGGCTTCCCCTGATGAAATTCATGTGTCTAAATTAACTTGTTCATGCTGCCAATATGGCACTGCAGATGAGTACAAGCACCCTGCACTATTGCTTGTTGATGGCGTGTCATCGATATGTGCTCTTGACTTTCGTATGGATGAATGGGGAGTTGATGTAGCTTTAACTGGATCACAGAAAGCTCTTTCTTTGCCTACTGGAATGGGCATCGTCTGCGCTAGCCCAAAAGCACTGGAAGCCTCTAAGACAGCCAAATCACTAAGGGTGTTCTTTGACTGGAATGACTACCTGAAGTTCTACAAACTGGGAAATTATTGGCCCTATACTCCTTCTATCCAACTTCTGTATGGGCTCAGAGCAGCTTTGGATCTTATATTTGAGGAAGGACTTGACAATGTGATTGCAAGGCACAGCCGTTTAGGGAAAGCAACAAGGTGAACACTAATCTGATATCAATATAGAACTTTTCTATTATCATATTTATTTTTGACTTTGGTCTACTCTATCTATAGTACAATCCATCCTTGTTGCTATTGAAAATGTAAAATGTAAGGAAGTGAATATGTCTCTGAAATCTTTGTGACTCCTCTCTTGTATTTAATGAAGCTTCTCTGGCTTCTGCATCTCTAATCATGCTCTTAAAATTTGAATATGCAGACTTGCTGTTGAGGCTTGGGGCTTGAAGAACTGCACACAGAAGGAGGAATGGTTTAGTGACACAGTCACTGCAGTGGTGGTTCCACCTTATATTGACAGTGCTGAGGTTGTTAGGAGGGCATGGAAGAGATACAATTTAAGCTTAGGCTTGGGCTTGAACAAAGTGGCCGGAAAGGTGTTCAGGATAGGACATCTAGGTAACCTCAATGAGGTATGCTCTTCTTTCTTCATTCTTGCAAGTAAATTTTGGGAGGACCCATAAATAAACACAATCATTTTTTATGAAGGTAGAATGTGAAATGGATTGAGATATCAATTTCCTTTTGTAGGTTAGCATCTCTATCCAATTTAGGTTTATCCATTAGTTTTGTTCTTTTGTTGAGTTTCAAGGCATAAATGGATTTCTTGTGGGTTAATATATGCTAATAAATGAATAGCTTTCCTCAAGTGATTTCCTCTAAACATGAAGTATGCTTATTTGTCTTCCCCTTTCCAGTATGGGTTTGAAAAACACAGAAATCGTTACTATGATGTAAGTGGTCTTTTTCCATTTAAGCCTATGACTTGTCTTCTTAAACCAAGAATTGAAATCAAAGCTACTACTCATAACCAAAGGTTTTGAGAATTCCTTTGTATCATTTGCTAGGTTGTCATGGTGCTGTCGATTCACTGTAAATGCAAGTGTTGGTTTGTGGGAACTGACCCACTCATATATGGTGGAAAATTTGTGACAAATTCTTCATGACCATTGATGTCCCACATGGATAATTACTTCTAACACTTCTGCTGCTGCAGAAGAGATGATAGCTTGAATGCCTATAAATGACACTTGAATTTATCATTCCCATATTTTCAAGTTATCATTTCCTGCTGTGGATCTGGCTGTAAGTAATCTGCCGCATCATTTTCTGATATTAGCACAGATATATTTCCTTGCTAAACATTCTCTCTTTTATGACTGATCATGAGATCTAAAGTGCCATATTCAGATGGTCAACTTTAAGTCACATAGTTGCTCTTTAGGTCAATAAATAGGCAAGACATCAATTCATCAATCGGGTGAGGCCTGAGCTTGGAACTGCTCATAAACCTTGGTGAAGTATAACTTAATTAGATACATTACATTCTTTAGATCATCTTTAAATTTTCTCCGTCAAGTCTAATTGACCCTAAAATGTAATTTAACTTATTTATCTTTTTAAATCAATTCTCAGCCTGAACAGAAGCTTTTCTTTTTGATTCTGTCACGTGATCATTGTCATCTAAAGCTTAATTTAGTAGCTTGAATTTTCTCGAATGAACAATTCTGAGGAAGATATGCATACCACTTTAGGGAAAGATATTTTGACTACTTTCAGACAGTATGTGGGACATATTCAACTTATGTCTTGCAACTCCTTTGGCATTTGATATAATCAATCGGAAAGTTCGGTTGAATTGGGAGCTGCTCATGAACTGATCAGACCTGAACCTCGAGTTTCTCAAATGATACTGTTGGACTTGAAAATGAAAAATGTCATTTTAACTTCAGATTTGATTTGTTCAAAATATGATTTGTTGGTTCTTAAATGTAAGCATCATTAATGATTCTTTATTGTAATAAGAAATCGTGCATCGTTTTTTATTTTGAGATAGACTTGTTGGACAATTTTTTTTTTTTTTTTTTTGTCCCCATCAATAAGACTTAATGACTAGATTTTGTGCAAGATGGCTAATGTTTGTTTAAACTCTGCAGCTGCAACTGTTGGGCTGTCTTAGTGGGGTGGAGATGGTACTCAAGGATGTAGGCTACCCGGTCAAGCTGGGAAGTGGAGTGGGAGCAGCAGCTGCTTATCTTCAGAACACCACCCCAATGATCCTTTCGAGGATATAACATTCAATCAACATAGCTTGTTTTCTCAGACTTTCTGTAAATATGACCATATATTATGCACTCTTGTGAGGCTTGTTCTCCATATATACATGTTGTTCTGCAACTGATTAGTTTATTTAGAATTCCATATTCATATCTAGTTAGCCATCCTATTCCTGTTTCCATTATAAGTAGCATATTATGCATGAGTTGCATGTATGGCAGGTGGTTCCATGCAAGTTGGTGAATGGTAGGAAAGACATTGTTGCCAACTTGGTGCCGTAACAAAATGCTGGTGTTGTGGCATCTTATGTGCTACTTTGTGAACCATCTCCTTTGGTTCAATTGTGGGAGATACCCGAGAAGAAAGGCTAAGAAATTCTAGTTAAGTCACCTGTCCTAGCAACTTGATTGACTATTGTTTTCCTAGGTATTATTGTTCCATTGAGTGCATAAATGAGCAGGTATGGAGTTATATTATTTTTTGAAATATAAATGCTTAGCAACTAGTCAATATTTAATACGGATGGTGTAGAAGATAGAGAGTAGAATACTTCAGAGAATATTGACCAAATGAATCAACGTGCCGTAACCAGCAGGCTGATGGTAATGTTGACGCATGGCTTGAGCTAACTAAAGAAAAGAGTAGTCTTGAAATGTGCTGCTCAAATCTGCTTGCAGACTGTTAAAAGTTGTGAAATTTTCTTTCAGGCAATGTTTGCAATCAACTGATGTAGGTCAAAATTTTCTAGCTTACATGGTACTCTATCAAATTTAGCTAATGGCTTAGTTGGTGTAGAAAAAATGCACCGTCCCATTTAATTGAATCATGTAGTCACCGCTTTTCGATGTGCATTTAATGCTTACAATTTTATTTTTTTTTTAAATTTTGAATAACAAAAATGATCCTCTTCTTCTGAAAAAATTATGACACCTTATGACCATATCATGACATCCTGTCATAATTTTTCTTACATAAATCAAAAAAAAAATAATTTTATTATTAAAAAATTATTAAATTTTTAAATAACAAAAATGCTCCTTTTTTAATGATATTCCATATAAGAAGTCATAATTTGACGACTATAAAATATCATAATTTTTCATGAAAGAAGAGATAATTTTATTATTTAAAATTTTAAATGAAAAAATATAACTGCATACATTAAAAGCATGTTGAAAAATGGTGGCTACGTAGTTCAATTAAATAGGTTGGTGCATTTTTTTCTACATTGGATGTGGTGTATAAAGGATTACTCAATGACTTGTTGTCATAACCCGTTTCGGTGGACTGAACAAAGTCCGGGCTTGGTCCATTTGACCGGTCCAGGAACAGTAGAAAACGGCCCAAAGAGTGTAGCACTGAAGAAAACTCCCGTTGGATAGACTATAGTCGATGCAAGAAGAGGGGGATATAGAAGCATTTGTGAGTGATGATATGATTGGAGAGCCCTGTGCTTAGGATAGACTAAGCAACCTCTGTATATTGTCTTGGACCGCATCAATCAGCATTCTGTTTCGCTCCTATCCGTTTTTCTGGGCATGTGGATGGATAGAATATGTTCTTTAAAAAGTGCTAATTATTTATGAAAGCAACTTGAAATTGACAGGGTGATTGATTTAACCCTTTCCTCGTCGTCTCCTTTGATGACTTACTGTGTGACACAGCACCATTAAAAAAGGATCTAGATTTTTTTTTTTGTAAAAAAAAAAAAAGAAAAAGGATCTAGTTAACATGCTCCGCTTGCATTCTTAATT
This sequence comes from Cocos nucifera, assembly GCA_006176705.1. NCBI lineage: Eukaryota > Viridiplantae > Streptophyta > Magnoliopsida > Arecales > Arecaceae > Cocos > Cocos nucifera. The sequence goes on along the minus strand of QRFJ01000070.1, from coordinate 1,726,594 downwards.
TTTCACCAAATATTTGATGGGCCATCTTATAAGATAGTTTGAACAGAGTCGCTGAGGCGTCATTGTCAAACAACATACCATTAATACAAACTGAGATCCATGCCTAATGATGCTAAAATATAAATGCATCATGTGAAGCTTATTTGTCCTACCTGATAAACAAGAATCTTCTGGTAGATACACCAGAGAGTATTGTATGAGATCGGCATTCTATTTTGCCCCCCCCTTTTTTTTAGCATGTTTTTTTAAAAAAGCAACTTAAAAATTAAATCAAGATGAAACTCCTACCGCTAATGAAGCCCTGTACCCTCGTAACTTAAAAAAATTAAATTAAAAAATAAAATAAAATTGTATGCGGTAAGAGAGGCCATCCACAAACATCTTCTCTTCTCTGTTGTCAAAATCTCTCTTCAGGCGTCCTCTTCTCGTCAAACCATCTCTTCTCTCCGTAAGGCCTTCCTTCTCATCCTCAAGTCTATTTCTCCCCCTCAAATTTTTTTTTTTAAGATAAAAAATATTATAATATATATCAAAAAATCGATAAGTGTATAACATTTGATCATATATTATATATTAGTGAACGTCATATTTTGAAAACTATGTATCTTTATCTAAAGATATATATTGGGTCACTATTGAATGTACCAAAAAAATTTATAGTATATATTGGAAAGATGATGAATATATATCATCTGATCATGTACTGTATATTAGTAACCATTATGTTATCCACATATATTTAAAATAAAAAAAGCAAAAAAAAAGCTCAAGTAAGACTTGTATTCATTGGCCTTGGTATTTTTTGTGTTTTTTGTTACAACGAGAAGTGCGGTGCAAAAAAAATTTGAGGCACGATGTGAAATAGTGGTGGCAGCAATAGGAAAGAAGAAAAAAAAATATTATATTATCAAATGATCGGATGGTTGATTATATATTAATTTTAATAAAATTTTAATATATTATTTTTAATGTTGAGAGCTATAAGTTAAATGGTTTTGATCTTTAAAAATCTTTCTTCATTAATTATTTCAAGCATCCATACATTTGATGAGATCTATCCTCTATTTTTATTTATCGTTAAAATTTATTTTATTAATAATAATTATTTTTATTGTGGAAGTCAAGATTTATTTTTAATAATTATATATTTCTATAATCTCTAGTTGATTTAGAGAAGATCTGCGGTAATTCTATTATTATAAATAGTGGAAGATTCACATTAAAATTATGGTGTCTCTTTTGTGGGTGCTTGATTATTTTCGCTTATTTATTGCTTGAGTAGATTATACAGATTATTGTTGCTTTGCGATATTTTATCTAATTATATAAAGAGAGAAAAGAAGTTTGCAACATTATTTTCATGATTGAAGTTTTTCCAATAAAATGGTACCACAGCAAGGTTGTTACTAGCTAAATATTTTTATATTGATTAAATGAAAGAACGTATCAATGGAAGTATGGTTGAACTTATATCTTCTAATTATTCAATTTAGAAGCCTGAATGAAAGATTTATTATCCTGCAAAAATTTGTATGATCCCTTTGAAGGGGATAGTGCTATACCCAGTGAGAAAACTCAGCAAGAGTTACAAAAAATAAATACAAAGATATTTGGATTAATCAGGCAATGGATAGATAATAGTGTTTTTCATCATATTACCATGGAAACTAATGCCCATGGTTTATGGAAAAAATTGAAGAGCCTCTATGAAGGAAAGACCATACAGAACAAAACATTTATGATAAAAAAAGCTTTTGAATATGAAGTATAAGAAGGAATGTTCAGTTGCCGAGCATTTGAGTAGCTTTCAAAATGTAGTAAATCAGTTGGCTAGTATGAGGATGATGTTAGATGATGAGTTATAAACATTATTGCTGTTCAGTTCTTTGTCTGATTGTAAGGAAACTTTGGTTATATTATCCAGTAACTCAGCTTCCAATAGTATATTAATATTGCAAATGGTAAATGCTAGTATACTTAATAAAGAAACCAGAAGAAAAAATAGAATGTTATTATACAACCAAAAGCATTGGTTATAGAAAGTCGGGGGAGGAGTAAAACCAGAAACTCACAAAATTTTTACAATCATGATAAATTAAGAAGATCCAAATTCAGAATGAGAAAAGTATATACTTTATTATGACAGTCAAAGTACCATCTATTTTTCAAAGAATCCAACATTTTATTTGAGATCCAAGCATATTGATACGAGATATCACTAGGTTTGGGGTGTTTTGGCGATGAATTTGCTTTATCTTGAGAAAATCTATACCAATGACAATGGGTCGGATATGATAACTAAAATCTTTTTCATATAAAAATCAATTGCTTGCAAAGAGAAAGCAAGCTTGCTAAAACCTTCCATATGAGTCGGGAGGGGGGGTTTTGTTGGGTGGTCCCTCCTCATATGGGATCCACACATATTTCAAAAAAAGAGTAAATTATAAAAACCTCCATGAGGTTTGCGTTTATTATAGTTACACCCAGAGTTTTTAAAAACCTATACTTGCACCGCTGGAATGAAATGGCGTTAGTCAAATCATTTGAGAAATATGAATTGACCAAAATGCCCTCCATTATAACTCAGTAAAAAGGATTTATCAGAATCCTTTTCACCAACTTCTTTTTCTTTTCTCCACTCACCGTCTTGAAGATTAGGATTTCTTCTTAACAAATCCATCAATCTTAGGCGATTAATCTCACAGAATCATAGAAGCTAAGGAAGCGATTGGGATCCGGCTCCTTGTTCTTGAGTGTACGATCATTTTTTTTTTGTTTTTGAGAGATTTTTTATTTTAAAATTTTCTTTTAATTACAATACATTCATTTCGCTCAACTGCATGCATGCATATCCTGTCATTCTTTTCGAGAGGCATTATTTTCTCTTCGATTTTGTGTTTTAGTAGTAGAAATGAAATCTTGTTGGTTAACATTTCTTAAATCTAGCTGCATGTGGTTCCTTCCTCATATGAACTACTGTACTGTAAATAAACTCCATTTGTAGTCCTCCTCTCTCTATGGTAAATTAATATCACAGATTTGGTAGTTTATCTTAGATATTTTTTTCCTATATTTTTGAAAATAGCATAGGAAGTCAGAGATGGTATCAAAATAGTGCTTTTTTCTGACAAAATACTTACTAAACTTATCGTGGTGAATTAAGAGCTCATGCATTTTGTGTCATTTAATCTACCATATATTTTTAATATATTAACTTTAGCATATAACTTCATATTTTGCCTTAATGACCTTCACATTTAACTTCAACATATTAAATACATAATATCTGTTCTCCTCATTTACTTATTTGCAATATTTCAATTATTTATGATGTAAGAAAATTTTTGATGATTAAATATTGGATGCTTAAATTAGTATGGACTAATATAGTGATTGATTTATGCAGGGGTCCAATGGCTTATCATAATTTGGTTGTGCATTATGGAGATCGAGAATATTAGATTGACAATGTAGATAAAGATCTTTATTCGTATTTGAAAATGGTGGCTGATGTGTATAAACTCATTGGTAAGAAGGATGTCAATCTTACTCTCTTATGGTAGTGGTTTTTTAATTAAAATGATAATAATATAATGTATATGTTTAGCACACATTAAGGAGTTGAGAAGATATATTTATTTGTTGAAGATAATGTTACTAATTCAGCTCCTTCTATAGTCATGCCTTCTGAATAGGATGTAAGTGATGTTGAAGTTGAAGTTGAAGATGAAGCTGAATGGGGTGTTGGAGAGGATGGAGGAGAGATGATTGAGGGGGATGTTGGAGGGGATGCTGGAGGTGAAGTAAGAGAAAAAGTTAAGGACAGGAAAGATGATGATGTGCCTAAATTATCAAAAGAGATTTATTCCTTTTTTGATTCAGATGATAGTGATTGGATGATAGAGGAAGAGTCCAACGATGGGGATGGAAATGATTCAACTGATGAAGATGATGATGAAAAATTCGAGGATGAAGATAGTGATGAACTGCTGAGTGATGTAAATTCTATTGAATCAGTTGATCCTTTAAGTAATGATGATGAGTCTAGTTCCAAGATAAGAAAAAGAAATTTCTCCTAGCATAAAGGGCAAATCATTTAAGACAGCAAAAGGATGGCAAATTGTATTTGAGGAAGGATAGCTATTTGTTGATGTGAATGAATTTAGAAATGCATTGAGGGATTATGCAGTGATGGATGGCTAAAAACTTAGGAGAGTGAAAAATGAACCTAAGAGAGTCACAGCCCATTGCTTGGGTCAAGAATGTAAATGGAGAATTCATGCATCCATTACTCTTGATAGTAAGACTTTTATGATAAAAACATTACAAGGGCAGCATATATGTGTGAGGTCTTTGAAGAATAGTAATGCAAACTCCAAATGGATAGCTAGAGTATTACAGCAATACTTAAAGACTGATCCACATATGAGTTATGAGCTAATGTATCAAATTTTAGAAAAGAAGTATGGTATTGAGCCTTACATGATGCAGTTGTATAGAGCTAAAAGAAGGACATTAGAGGGGGCTGAAGGAAAGCACAGTGAGGCCTATTCTAAGTTAATAAGGTATGCTGAACTATTTCAGACAAAGAATCCTAGTATATTAGTGAAAATACAGTTACATGAAAGGTCTGTGCAATTCAAACAGCTCCCAATATTTAAAAGAATATTTATATATTTTGATGCAATGAAGAAGGACTATTTAGAGGGGTGCAGATCCTTCATAGGATTGGATGGATGTCATCTGAAGGGGGGGCCTTTGGTGGTGTACTACTTTGTGCGGTTTCTATTGATGTAAATAGGAGATTATTTCCTATGGCTTATGGTGTGGTGGAGACTGAGTGCAAGGACAGCTGAAAGTTCTTTCTGGAACATCTATATGTTTGTATTAGTGATAGCATGACAGATAGCCCACCAATTATAATGTCCAATAAGCAAAAGGTATGCTTTATTCATTTAGTTTAATTATTTGGTTTACGTTTTAGAACTTTCATATTAATATACATAGCCAATTTAGTTTATATTTGTGTAGAGTTTGGTTGAGGCAGTTTTTGAAACAATCCTAGATGCTAGTCATCGATTTTGTGCTAGGCATCTGTATAATAATTTTAGGGCAAAGTTTTCTAGTTATTGCTAATGTTTGACTTTTAGAATGCTGTGAAAGTATATGATCATGTATTCTTTGAAGATACAATGAAAAGAATGAAGGAGCACAATGCCGAGGCTCATGCATACATGATGAATATACCACTGTTAACGTGGGCAAGGCATTCTTTTTATCCGAAAGCTCATAGTGACCATATTACAAATACTATATGTGAATCTTTCAATCAATGGGTGGGGAAGTTTAGAAGCAAGCACATTCTTGGGTTGCTTGAGAACATGCAGCTGAAGTTGATGAGCAGATTACAGAAGAGGTATCCTAACGGATGTACTTGAAAGTGTAGATTAACTCCATATGCTAGGTCTAGGTTGGATAAAATCATACAAACCTTCCAAATTTATAAGTTGATACCTGCAAGTAAACAAGAGTTTCAAGTGTTGGAAGGGGCCAGAAAATTTATTATGAATTTGAGTAAAAGGAGTTGTACTTATGGTGAGTGGAAGATATCCGGAATGCCCTGTAAGCATGCTATGCTATATGTTGGTTATACAAAAAAAAATTTAGAAGAATTATGTGATGATTGTTATATAGTAGCAAAATACTTAAAGGTCTATAGCTCAGTTATTCATCCATTATCTGATAATAATCTTGATCCAAGAAATAATGATGAGAATTTGCAGCCTCCTCCTCTCAAAAGATTGCTTGGAAGGCAAAAAAAAAAAAGGAGATGAGAAGAACATGAAGCTACTATGAGGAAGAGGTCGATCATTGTCAGGTGCGATAATTGCAAAGGATTTGACCATAATAGGAGGACTTGTCAGTGTGCTCCTGTAATAAAAAAGATACCTACCTTATTTTCTTGATTTATATGTGACAAGTAACCTTATTTTCTTATAATTTTTGCAGATAAGAGTACAACAATACTCCCAAGTTGGATCTGCCTTAAGAGAAAGAGGAAGAGGTACATCTATTTCAAGGGAAGGATTTGCTTCAATTGGTTCATCTACTTCAAGAGGTGGAGTTGGCAAAAGAGGAAGGCCTCGAGAGGATGGTAGAAGTGTCGGATCTGCTTCAAGAGGGAGGAGTGCAAATTTATTGCATACCCAGCAAAGTAGCATTAGAGGATGTTAAAGTGCACTGCTGGGAATCTGACTTTATTTTTGTCTTTTTATTTGTAAAGGATAAACAATGCTGTTGATGCCATGTGGGTTATCTATGATAATTATTTTTTTTGTATTTGTTAATCACCACTGGGTTGGAGAATGTGTCTGCTGCATAATGTGTCTGCTTTATGTTTGTCTATGATAGTTGTGGTTTGATTGTGATTACTACTACTTTTGTTAATATTAAACAATACTTTATCTTCAATATAGTATAATATTTCAGATTTCCAATCCTCATGCATAGGTTATTATAAGTATATTGCACATGTTACTGGTTCATGTTGGTTATTATAAGTATATTGCACAAGTCCATATGTTAAACAACTTCAGTTTATTATAATTATATTGCACAGGTTGCTGGTTCAGGTTGTTATGCTTCAAATTATTATAACTATATTGAATAGGTTGTGGAGCTTCAAGTTGTTGTAAATCTTGTTATGGTCTGAAATAGTGAAGGATGTTATGATATGTTCCTTATTTTGTTGAGCTTTATGAATAGTGAAGAGTGTTATGATATGTTCCTTATTTTGCTGAGCTTTATGAAACAGTGAAGGTATTTGATAATGCTGAACAAAGCTTGTTGTATCAGATATTTCAAATATCTGTTGCATAGAAAAGTCGAAGAAAATGTGAAGAACAGGCTTGTTATGTTTATATTTTCAACTAGAAAATGTTGAAAATTATTTTAGGACAGTCTATTTGAAAATCTGATCCATCTTATGAGCTATAGCAAGCCTCTAAATTGGCTATGAGTTCAGATTTTGGATCCTCAAGTAAAGCTGAAAATGTTATCTAATTAAGATAGATCAAGTTTAAAAGTTAGAGCGGCTAAAAATTTTGAGAGCCAAACTAGATCTTTCTATATCATGTCAGTTTTGGTTTGCTAATATTAATTTTCAGCATTGATTTTTTGGTTTGCTCTTAAATCCTTTTATATCATGTCAGTTTCAGATAGTTAGGATCATGAGACCTAAAATACATTCATCAAGACTTCATTACCATACAAGTCAAACTAATTACCATACAATTCATTCTTTGCATTCATACTTCATTACCATATAAATCCAACTAATTAATATGTAAGTCATTCTTTGCATTCACACTTTATTACAGTATAGCTAAAATCATACCAAATAAAATTAAGTCCAATATTCATTGCAATAATAAGTTTTTTAACAACATTCACTTTAACATCAATAGGACTCCAACAACAAGTAATGCTATCATTCTAAATAGAAGTCTATTTATCATAGCACTACTCTCACTTAAATCTTTAACTTTATAATATAATTTTTTAGACTCTATCCTTAAATCACTAATTTTTCTTCTTATATCTCAAAGTGAATCATCCACTGAAATCGATGATTAAACTTTTGTTGGATCATTTATAGGGAAACACTAGTCCATAAAGCGATGTTCTTCACAACTATAATACAACTTGTTTGAATTTTTTTTTTGAATTTAAAATTTTTATTGATGTTAATCGACCGCAATGGCATCTCTTGTTCGAATAATCAAGCCAACATGAGCTACTTTGACAACTTGAACTCAGTTGAGACATTAAAACTCCTACACAAAACAAAATAAATTGCATTAGTTAGACAAAGAACTTCATAAATGAAGTACTATTAAATTCAGATCAATACAATATGTTCTATTACATTCAGCTATATATAATACATTGAATTAGAATAAATAAACTTTATTAAATAGTATAACGTAACAAATCTCTAAGAAATTCACAGTAGAGCTTTAATATATTGTATGTCAAATTAAAAAAAGGATTAGGGCAGTCAAAAAATCAAATGGTTAGGATTTCGGTAGAGGAAGCAGTTCTAGTATTTTGATGAAGGACATTGGTTTGGTGCTATCATAGGCACATTTAGAGGGGAGAAGGATTTGCCGCATGGGAGATCGAAGAATATTTTCAAATTTTCTGTGGAAGAGGAGAACCTACAAGATAGCTTGGGAGGCATGCAAGGACTTTAGAGTAGATGCGTGCCAGAGTAAAAGGCTGTCGTCATCCAATACCACAAGAGCAAGATGATAGTAAAGCACCTACGGCACCGGAGCAAGAGAATGATGGAGGTAGAGAAGACTAGAAGGGAGAAAGGGAGCGGAGAAGGAAGAAGGGAGGAGAAGGATTTTATCTTACTCATCCTTTAGTGAAGGGCATTTCAGTTATTTCTAAAAATTTTAAGCACGTGGCACTCCAGCGTATTTAGTATTAACGAACTGCCTAACATTCTGGACTAAACTGTAGCATTAAAGTAAATGTCAAGGGCATAAGTGTAGGCTTTTCAAACTACTGGGCTTAAGTATAATTTTGACCTAATCTCAGAGATGTTTTTGTAATTTATTCTTAAAAAAAAGAAAAGAATCCAAGTAGGACTCATATTGGTTGGCCTCGATATTTTTTTGTGGTAGTGAGAAGTTGTGCGGTGTGGAAAAAATGAGGCATGGCAGGAAGGTGGCAATAGGAAAGAAGAAAACAAAAGAATTTATGTGATTTTGTCAGATGATCAGATAGTTGATCGCATCCTAATTTTGATAAAATTTTGATAGGTTATTCCTGATGTTGAGAGCTACAAGTTGAATACTTTTGATCTTTGAAAAGCCTTCTTTATCAATTATTTCAAGCATCCACATGTTTGGTGAGATATGCATTCTATTTTTATTTATTATTGAAATCTACTTTATTGATGATGATTATTTTTATTATGAAAATCAAGATTTATTTTTGATAATTATATATGTGTATAACCTCTAGTTGATTTAAAGATGACCTACAGTAATCATGCTATTTTAAATAATGGAAGATTCACATCAAAATTATTATATCTCTTTTGCGGGTTGCTTGATTATTTTCACTTATTAAGTATTTGAGTATATCATAGAGATTATTATTGCTTTACGATATTCTATTTAATTGCACAAAAAGATAAAAAAAAGTTTATGATATTATTTTTTAATATATTATCTAATTTTTTCTAATACAAATTATTTATTTTTTTAAAAAATATAAAATTTATAAATTTTAGGATAAATTATTTTCTTGCTTCTTGAACTAAGTCAGATTTTCTTAAAAGATCCACAAACTACAAAAAGCTAAAGTTTAGTCTTTGGACTATTTGAATTAGTTTAATGTTATCCTCATATGTGATTCCGATAGTTTTCTCTAACTAGAAGTATGATATCGTAATATCCAACATTTATGTAGCATTTACATATGTAGCAATAATTTTTTTAAAAAAATATTGATATGGCACTTATATAGCATTATTTTTTCTTTCCTTATTGTCTTATCCTTCTTTTTTCTTCAATCTCTCTTCTTTGAGGAGGAAGGGCCATGGAGGGAAGGGAGCTTGGAATGGGAGGAGAAGATGACAAAACTAATGCCAGTTCAACGGAAGGCATTGAGAGGAGGCAATGGGAGATGAGTGGAGGGGATCAAAGAATCGAGCAAAGGAGAATGGGGCCATGGAGGAAAGGAAGTTTTTCTTTCTTTCTTCTTTTTCTATTGGGGTTTTGAGGATGAAAAAAAGAGAGATGAGAGATGAGAGATGAGAGATGAGAGATTTGAAAAAGAGTGGATAGAGCGAGTTTATTAAGATGGAGTGGCGAAAAATGAAGAAGAAAATATTATGAGGAAGGAGAAGCATGGGGCCATGAAGGAAAGGATTTTTTTTTAAAAAAAAAATAATTAAAATTTTGGGGATGCGAAGAAGAGAGATGGGAGATAAGAGATGTGGGGAAGAAGATAAAGACTTAGAAAAAAAAATGAAGATTCGGAGAAATGAGAGATTAAAAATTTTGGTATTTAGGAAAAAAAAATGGTAGCTTAAAATATTTTAAGCTACATCATCGATTGAGCCAAACGAGTAAAGAATACTCCACATAAGCACCAAAAGTTGTCATATTAAATTTTTGATGAGAGAAAACTATCAAAATCACATTAAATCGATTCATGATTTGAAAATCAAATTTTAATTTATAATTTAGAGATTATTTAAAAAAAATATTCAAACAACAGAAATATAATATATTCTAAGGTTGCATTTGGTATATTATCATATAGTGGTAATCTAGATTATCTAATAATATGCATTATATGTAATCTGGATAGATTATCAGTAATATTGATTATTATTTTTGGTACATGCAGATAATCGGATAGCCATCCCTTCTGTTGCGGTTAATCCATCTGTGTCCGCAATCGAATACTGAAAAATCTGCAAAAATAAGTCCACACTGATCGAAGTTGGCTCTGGTAGGGACCCTCCAATGCTAAAGTTAGTGGATGGATTGGTTGAACATGAAAAATAAAGAGCAAGGTAGTAGGATTTGCTCTTAGAATAATCTGGCCCTCTCCAACAAATGATCAGTTTATCTTTTTTTTATAGGTATGGGGGTAGTAACTGCTTAGCACGTAGGTCCCTCTTTTTTCAGTGTAGCATGATCGTGGGTTGGTAATTAAACCATCCATTAATTATCGTCATCCGCTCTTCTTGGGAACGATTTCATAGAGTTGATCGAAAATCAGATAAGTTATTTAGAAAGCTCCCATTGGTCAGTCAGTAGATTTGGGACTGACTGATCGTTGATCGATCGGCTTTATACCGGTGGTTCGTTGATCGGCTGAATTTATACCGATCAATTGTCAGTCAACTAACTTTGCATTGATTGACCGTCGGTGTCGAGTGACCATTGGCAGGATTGTTTGGAACCGATCGATCGGGTTTGGGACCGATCGATCATCGATCGATCGGCTAATTAGATATCAGTCGGTCGGCTTGAAATTCAATTGCCGTTCATCATGATGACTGTTGGGGATAAACTTCGCTCCTATCGAAGTCTAGTTCGATACTCAGCACCAGTAGCCACGGAAGAGCTTCAGCGGATAGGTTTTAGCCAAACCCTTACAGTCGGTCGAGCTACTTACCGGCTGAGCTCCTTGGATGCCCAACAGTCGGGCTTTAGCCGAACCCCCAGCGGCTGAGCTTCTTCAAACCCGTTCAGCCGACCGAACTACTTAGCGGCCAAGCTTCTTCGGACTCCTCGGTCGTCGAGCTCCTTTGGACTTCCAGCATCCGGACCGAACTCCTTCAGCCGACCGAGCTACTTAGCGGCCGAGCTCCTTGGACCCCCAGCAGTCGGACTCTAGCCAAACTCTATCGTCGAGCTTCAGTCAGACTCCCGTAAGAGCCGAACTCTCTCTGCGTCGTTACAGCCAGGCGCCTGCGGAAGCCGAACTCCCTTCAAGCTTTCTCTCCGATCGGATCTCTTCAGGGGCCGGACTTCTCACCAACCGAGTTCCTACCGAACTTCCCAGCGGCCGAGCCTTAGCCACGCACCTCTAGCCAGACGTCTACGGAAGCCGAACTCCTTCCGAGCTTCCTCCTCAAGAGTCCGAACTCCTTCGAAATGGGCTCACGTCGAAGACCTTCAACTCTTCATTCGGCCCCGAGCAGCTCAGCATCAAGACAGCTGCAGCCATCACCATCAGTCCACCGCCAACGACAGCGATCCGCTATTAGACGATGATGGCTATCACCATCAACCCACTGCAGATGGCACCTTCCCATCAGACTGACTCCGTCGGACCTCGAGCGGCCCGCCAGCACGTGGCTGCAGTTGTCACCATCAAGCTCCGCTATAAAAAGGACCCCCAGATATGCTAACTCTGATCTCTCGGATCTCTAAGCTCTCCTCTTCTTCTCTAAGCTTTGGAACTCATTCCGAGCACTCCATTCCTGTTGGCCAGAGCTGACTTGATCGTCGGAGGGTCCTACCGGAGCCACCCCTCCCACTGACTCCGGATGGGACTTTATTTTGCAGGTCCTCGGTGGCAACCTCATCGGCCTCCACTCCAGCGGACTCCGACGACGACCAGATTCTGCATTAATAGATTGGCGCTAGAAGGAGGGTGGAACGAAGTTCTCCCATAGAATAAAGTTTGACGCAAGTGAGGCCGAACTCCCCCTCGGAGCTCATCATCAGAGTGAAGTTCGGCAGCAGTAAGGCCGAACTCCCTTTGAAACCTCATCATCAGAATGAAGTTCAGCGCAAGTGAGGCCAAACTTTCGCTCGAATATGTCACCAAGGGAACCCCCTACAAAGAAGTCACAGGAGGTGGAATGAAGCTCGAGCAAGCGACGCCGAACTCTTCCTCAAACTCGTCATCAAGAAAGTTCTCCCCCAGAAGGTTTCACAAGAGGGCGGAATGAAGTTCGGCCGAGGTCGAACTCTCCCTCGAACTCATCATCAAGAAAGTTCTCCCGTAGAAGGTTTCACAGGAGGCAGAATGAAGTTCGACCGCACTCACGACCTCCCCAGCGAAAGCAAAGCCGCCAAACTCATCCTGAAGCTCGTCATCGAGGAAGCCCCGACAACGGAGCATAAAGTTCTCCCACAGGTTTTACAACCCCGAACTCTTCGAGCTTGCCACCAAGGAAGCTCCGACAAAAGGGCGTGAAGAAGCCCTCCCGAAAGGTTCCACAACTACGCCCCGCTCCTCTAACTCGAATTCTCAGTGAAGTTAAGAGCCAGCCGCCAAGACCGAAAGGACGGCCTCCCCAAACATATGCGATCGAAGCAAGTAATGCCCCTACTATCACGACCACGGTAATACACTCAGCTCCAAGACGAAATTGAAGAGCTCGTCAAAAAGGGGCGGCTGGGTAAATTCTTTCGATGCCAGCCTGAAGCAGGAGATGATCGGCTAAGGGTGCTACCGTAGTCAAAAATGACAAGAAGGTCGGCCGCCTTCTGACGTCATCAACATCACCCCTGGGAGGAGCTTGGTACATCGGCGATTCGTCACCTTCCAGCATCAAAGCCAAGAGAAGCATACTCCAAATTGAGGAGGCCAGCATGAGATAGAGGAGGTCGTCTGGATGGGACTTACTGCCTGAGGGAACTCCGAGGAACAATGCCCCGACGACCCTAAAACGGGGATGTGCTGCCCATAACTTTCCTACGGTAAAATTCTTTCCTTCCAATAATGTTGTTTCTGGATGCAAAAACTGTGCGATGATAGAGAAGAAGCAGTCAATAGTCGCCGCATTAGGAATAGGAGGAAAACCTCATCCTCACACGAGCAGGTCAAAGACCATCAACCTCGGCTAGAGATAAGATCTCTCTCGAGCAAAGACCTCATTCACAAAGGATGAGATGGGAGGAGAGGCACGGACGGCGGTCCGTATGTGCCCCCACAGCCCATTAGGAATAGGAGAAAAACCTCATCCTAATGCGAGCAAAGTCGAAGGCCTCGTTCACAAAGGACGAGATGGAGGGAGACGGACGACGGTCCGAATGTACCCCCACAGTCCGTTAGGAATAGGAGGGAAACCTTATCCTAATGCGAGCAAAGTCAAAGGCCTCGTTCACAAAGGATGAGATGGGGGGAGAGGCGTGGACGACGGTCCGTATGTGCCCCCACAGCCCATTAGGAATAGGAGGAAAACGTCGTCCTAACGCGAGCAAAGTCGAAGACCTCATTTACAAAGGATGAGATGGGGGGAGACGGACGATGGTCCGAATGTACCCCCACAGTCCGTTAGGAACAGGAGGAGAACCTCGTCCTTACGCGAGCAAAGTCGAAGGCCTCGTTCACAAAGGACGAGATGGGGGGAGAGGCGTGGACGACGGTCCGTATGTGCCCCCACAGCCCGTTAGGAATAGGAGGGGAACCTCATCCTAACACAAGCAAAGCTGAAGGCCTCGTTCACCTTAGATGAGATGGAGGGAGACGGACGACGGTCCGAATGTGCCCCCACAGCCCGTTAGGAACAGGAGGAGAACCTCGTCCTAACGCGAGCAAAGTCCAAGTCCGAGCTCCGAAGTCCATAGAAAACAGGATCTCCATCAACCTCAGTAGAAGATAAGATCTCCCCCGAGCGTCCGCACCAACCTCGGTCGCAAGAAACAAGATCTCCCCCGAGGGTCCGGCAACCTCGGTCAGAGATGAGATCTCTTTCGAGCAACCGAGACAACCTCGGCCAGAGATGAGAACTCTCCCGAGCGACCGAGACAACCTCGGCTAGAGATAAGGTCCGCGACAACCTCGGCCAGAGTGCCCGAGACAATGTCCCCCGATGAGCTCAACCTCCGACCTCGACCGCGGGAGACGAGACTTACTTCAACCTCGGCTGGAGATGAGATCTCCCCCGAGCTTCAACTTCAACAGATGAGATCCCCCCGAGCTTCGAGCTGAACCAGCATGGAGCCCAGAAGAAGACTTCGGCAGTGCCTTTTCTGCACTCCCTTCCTTCGAGTTTCAAACTCGAAAGTGGGGGGGCTACTGTTGGGGATAAACCTCGCTCCTGCCGAAGTCCAATTTGATACTCAGCATCAGTAGCCAATGAAGAGCTTCAGCGGACAGGTTTTAGCCAAACCCTTACAGCCGGCCGAGCTACTTACCGGCCGAGCTCCTTGGATGCCCAGCAGTCGGGCTTTAGCCGAACCCCCAGCGGCTGAGTTTCTTCAAACCCATTCAGCCGATCGAACTACTTAGCGGCCGAGCTTCTTCGGACTCCTCGGCCGTCGAGCTCCTTCGGACTCCCAGCATCCGGACCGAACCTCTTCAGCCGATCGAGCTACTTAGCGGCCGAGCTCCTTGGACTCCCAGCAGTCGGGCTCTAGCCGAACTCTGCCGTCGAGCTTCAGTCAGACTCCCGCAAGAGCCGAACTCTCTCCGCGTCGTTATAGCCAGGTGCCTGCGGAAGCTAAACTCCCTCCAAGCTTCCTCTCCGGTCGGATCTCTTCAGGGGTCGGACTTCTCACCAACCGAGTTCCTGCCGAACTTCCCAGTGGCCGAGCCTTAGCCGCGCACCTCCAGCCAGACGCCTACGGGAGCTGAACTCCTTCCGAGCTTCCTCCTTATGAGTCCAAACTCCTTCAAAATGGGCTCACGTCGAAGACCTTCAACTCTTCATTCGGCCCCGAGCAGCTCAGCATCGAGACAGTTGCAGCCATCACCATCAGTTCGCCGCCAACGACAGCGACCTACTATCAGGCGGTGATGGCTATCACCATCAACCCACTATAGACGGCACATTCCCATCAGACTGACTCCGTCGGATCTCGAGCGGCCCGCCAGCACGCGGCTGCAGTTGTCACCATCAAGCTCCGCTATAAAAAGGACCCCCAGATATGCTAACTCTGATCTCTCGGATCTCTAAGCTCTCATCTTCTTCTTAAATCTCCGGAACTCATTCCGAGCACTCCATTCCATTGGCCAAAGCTGACTTGATCGTCGGAGGATCCTACCGGAGCTACCCCCACCGACTCCGGACGGAATTTTATTTTGCAGGTCTCCAACGGCGACCTCATCGGTCTCCACTCGAGCGGACTCCGACGATGATCAAATTCTGCATCAACAATGACTATCCATCGGATAATCATGCATCAATGAATATTAATTTTTCGGTAGTTCTTTTGCATCATCGATCGTTAGTCGGCTGATGATAATTGTCGACCGATGATCGATCGATTTCTGACTGGCAAATCGGGCAGCGAATTAGTATTTTTCAATATCTTCCATTAGTAATCTAGATTATCTCATAAAAAATCATATAAATTATTTAATAATTTAAATTATTAATTTAAAAATTATATTAAATATAATAATTTAATATATTTTTTTAAATTATCAGTAATTTATTCAGATCGCTGATTATTAAATGCAATCTAAATGTTATTAATTGAAGGGATCTCGAGTTTTCTTTTCAAGATGCGCCAAGGGACGTGACAAAATAGGAAGCGGAACAGGGGACTTCCGTTCCTGACAGACTCAAACCCCACGACACCGCCTGCTCTCGGCCTCCGCATTGCATCCACCGGTGCAATTGGACCGCGTGAAATCCACGGTGGATAACCGCCTGCTCTCGTCGTCGAGCCTTTGTAGTCCCCTTGCTCCTAGACGCGTTGAAGCAGTCCTAGTTCTTCTCGGTTGACACGCGCCATCATCGTCTTTTTCATAATTTCGAGCCGCTCCCCCAAGCCTTGCCCGACCAAAAGAAAGAGACGGGGGGTGAGAGCGACTGGAAAGAAAGAAAAGACTACCATTACTCCGTCATCATGCTACGAACCATGTCGCTGTTTGGAAGCCTTCTCTCCCTCCTCTCCTCTCACAAGCATCCCAACCGTCTAGTTGACTCCGTCCTCTCCTCATCTCTCCACCTCACCACTCGCTCATCCTCTTGTATTATTATCTCTCTCACACCCCCCTTAACCCACTCACCTCCAAACCTCCCTTGTAAAATTCCAAACCCAAAAAAACCATGCAGCCGCCCAATTCCGACACCGTTGAGCTCCTCTCCCACCTTCTAGACTCAGTCGAAGAGACGATCTGCCTCGCCACGGATCCCGAAGCCGAGACTCTCAACTTAACCTTCGCCCTCCCCGTCTTCGCCGCTTTTGTCGAACGGTTGGCGCCAATTCTCCATGGCCTTCCACAACCTGAGGTTTCCGAGACGCCAGCTATCCGGAAGGCCGTGGAGACCCTCGGCGCCGAGCTCCGCCGCGCCCGGGTACTGGTCAGGAGCTCCGCCGGCTCGCCGGTGGCCGTGCGGCTGATGGAGGGCTGCGTTCGGGACCTCGGGAGATGCCTCGGCCTTTTTCTTGATGCCTGGGGGGATGCTTTGGATGAGGTTAAGAAGGAGGAGATAGGGGAGCTGCAGAGGGAGATGATGGGTGTGCGATTTGATGGGTCGAAGAGTGTTGGTGTGGTGGATGTTGAGGAGGATTTGGTGGTGCGGGTAAAGGGCGGAGATGAGGATGAACTTGGGGTTGTGCTTCTGGAGCTTGGAATTTTGATTACAGAGGGATTGGTGAGAGAGGAAGGAGTGTGTTTGATTCCAGTTTTGTTGAATCGGTTGGCTTCTGCGAAGAGCGATAATAGGTTGAAGATAATCCTCTTGCTGAGGAGCCTCGCCTTTCATAGTGATGAGAATAAGGTAAAATTTTAGAATCAATTTCAGAACTTGTATTGCTCTTCTTAATTCAATGATGTTTTAACTAGCTTAACACGTATGAAAAAAAAAGATATCTTGGATGGCAGTATGTCCTTATCTGCTAGTATTCATCTTCTTTCTTTCCCCATTTACTAAATTAATGTGCAGTCAACTGAATCACATAAATTATCTTAAAACTCTGCTTCTTTTGTTATTTAATTAGCTTGTTAGGATAGTGGGAAAGTAGATATAGATGTGATTTGGCTGATATGATCTTTCAGAATTTTTCCTGAATTCTTTTCTTTGCTTTCTTTGATTGTGTTGTTACTTGGTTTTGCAGGGGAGGATGGCAGGTATCGAGGCTCTTTCAAGTGTTGTTAGGTCTTTGTCAAGGGATGTCGATGAGAGGAGGCAAGCGGTAGGGCTGCTTTTGGATCTTTCAGATATTGTTAAAGTTCGCCAAAGAATTGGTAGAATCCAAGGTTGTATAGTGATGCTGGTTGCATTGCTCAATGGAGATGATCCATCTGCTTCGTGTGATGCTGGGAAGTTGTTGTGTGCTTTGTCGAGCAACACGCAGAACGTGCTTCTCATGGCAGAGGCTGGTTACTTCAAGCCATTAGTACACTATTTAAAAGAAGGTACTCCCAAGATGCTCTTTTATTATTTTTATCAGATTATGTTTGCTATCCTAGAAATTTTAGTACAAGGAAGGCTATTGTGATGTGGACTCTTTCACCTCACTTTGGCATCAAAACTTCACATTATAGTGATTTTGTCTTGGGGGCCTCTATGATATTTTGGTTTACTATCTGAATTATAGTATTTTGATTCTCATACTAACCAGAAATGTGTTGAGAAATTCTTTTCCTAACAATAGGTTGTGATTCTATCTTATCATGGGCAACTTTGCTTGTATGTGTTCATGTTTGAATTTGTTAGTCATTAGCGTACATGGTGTATCAACAGTATTAAAGTCAGCTGTTGTTCATATGTGATCTTTGACCTTATGGTTGGATATTGTTGGAGAGCACTACCATGTGAGTCATTGCAAATTTTATTTTGTTTCCAGCCATTTGATTACATTCTAAAGGCTGTTGTCATTGGAGTGAGTTCCCAAATTTATTTTAAGGATCCCCTAGTCAGCATGAAGTTCTGGATGGTATATCTATTCATGTGATTCTCCAAACTGATTGCTTAAGATCAAATCAGTTGGTTGTGACTGCACCCTATTGCAACGTATGATGCTCCAAGGGGATGAAAGAGTTGGACTGATATAATACTCACGACCTACTGTTCTGGACAGGTAGGTCCATGGGCTCTAAAACAAGTAGGTTGAGACTTTAAGCTTGTAGGGTGTGCAAGTAATTCAAGATTGGAGTATGGCTACAAGTCTAAGAAGTTCATGACAAAAGGTTAATCTATCAGCTAATTAAATCACTAGGGCTTTGAATCATTAGAGCTTTGACCTATGTGTACTCTCAAGATCGTCTTTTAGTCTATCTATCACGATATGTTTGTTATCCTATGTAGTATGGTGGAGGGAACGATGAGGAGATGGAGGATCATTAGGGCTCAGATACCATAATAGAAAATGAGAGATGGTGAATGGATAGTTGCTTCTGTTGATTCCTTGGATAATTTGTGGTATATCATACTTGTGGCTGAAATACTTTCTTATGACGACTCAAAACCGAACTTGGTTACAAGCCTTGGTTACAGCAATAATTCAAACACCAACTAAACTTAGTTGCAAAGTTAACTTTTCCACAACAATAATTCAAAATTTAGTTTGGCTAAGATATATGACCCTTGTAAGGACTTGTCGTTTATTGTGCAACAAGTTCCCTGAAAATTGGAATCTTGTGAGACAAATCCCTCCACTATAACAGTATCTTGCATTGATTCTCGAGCATGATGAAGTGAATCTAACCCATTACCAATGTATATATGATCACGTAGGCTTTGAGTTTAATCTGACATTGGAGAAACTCCTTCCCGAAGAAAAAAAAAACTTTTCAAAGAATATCAATTCAATTATTTTAATTCAATATAGCCTCTTCTTTATTGAGGTGTAGATTCCTTGATAGGCATTCCACATGTCTGTGGTAACAATCATATACATCACACTATGTAATGCTAATTCATGACTCAGTCTGCACTTCTACATAGTCTAATAATTAAATCTTTAGTGATTAATACTAGGGCACATGAATCCCACAACTCAGGGGTATGCAAAGATTATCAAAATAATAGCATGAAATTGTTTTCAGGTATCCCTGCATCCAAATGCTGATGCACAATCGCCACTCTAGGAACCAAGAAATGTTGACACCATTTTACAGTCACCATGTATGGTTGACAATGCATGAATGAGTCACCTGCACCTACCCCTAGTGGTGACTGATTTGGGGAACAAGGAACAGGACTCTTATTTCACCCGGGTTGCCTGAAGATGTTGACTGAGTTTCTGACGATGTCTTTATGGATTTAAAGACCTAATACAATGTAGGTTCATTCTTGTGTTCTCTCACAACCAATATACAGGGGAAAAACGTCATCTCCTTAATGCCTGGTAAAGAATCCTGTAGTTAACAGAGATGGCTTTGATATGATGACACTTCCAACACTACAATTTAACTATATATGGAATCAAAGAACTTGGATATCTAGAGCATTGTTGGTGTTCTTGATTTGAAAATTCTTACATGCTTCATGACTTCATCTATGTGATTCTTTGGATATATGCATGTTAATGTATAAATGACCATCTTTCTCTGTGGTCAGCAACTTGTCTTGCATGTCACATGTGGTAATTTTGGGCATGAAGAGGATTTGCATTCCCTATACCTTTTACCAGATCTCATGAAATGTTTCCATGGTTTGACCTAGAATTTAATGGCTTTTTTTCTCTTTGTTGTAGTATAACATAATCTGCTCTCTCTTTTTGTAGTCTGATTGATGTTCCTCTGCAGGTTCTGATATGAACAAGATTCTCATGGCAACAGCAATTTCAAGGATGGAACTTACAGACCAAATGAGAGCTGTGCTTGGGGAAGAGGGCTCGATTGAACCACTTGTGAAAATGTTCATCTCAGGGAAACTTGAAGCTAAGTTGTCTGCATTGGGAGCCCTGCGTAACCTCTCTAGCTTGGCAGAAAATATTCCACTCTTGATTAGTTCGGGTATTGTAGCACCTCTGCTTCAACTTCTGTTCTCTGTTACATCTGTGCTTATGACTCTTAGAGAACCTGCCTCAGCTATACTTGCAAGCGTAGCTCAATCTGAGCTAATTCTTACAAATAAAGATGTGGCTCAGCAAATGCTCTCACTTCTTAATTTATCCAGCCCAACAATCCAGCTTCACCTTTTACAGGCTCTTAATAGCATAGCCAGCCATTCAAAAGCTAAAAGAGCCAGAGCTAAAATGAAAGAAAATGGTGCAGTGCAGCTTCTCTTACCATTTCTGACTGAGAGCAATGCTGAAATCAGAAACATTGCCCTGAAACTGCTCTTCAATCTTTCTAAAGATTTTGCAGGAGAATTAACTGAGCAGCTAGGGGAAACCCATCTCAACATCTTAGTAAACATCATTTCCACATCAACATCTGACAGTGAAAAGGCTGCTGCTGTTGGCACACTAAGTAGCCTGCCTGTGAATGACAAAAAGGCAACAGAGACACTTACAAGGTTAAACCTACTCCCTGTTTTGATCTCTTTACTTGGAGTAAGCATCTCAGCCTCTTCAACTCCTACAAGGAGATGGTTACTGGAGAGCATTGCTGGTGTAATGATTCGGTTTACTGTTCCTTGGGATAAGAAACTCCAAAAGGTGTCAGCAGCCCATGGAGTAATTCCTTGCCTTGTGAAGCTACTCTCAAGTGGATCAGTGATTGCCAAGTCTAGAGCAGCAACATCATTGGCTCAACTATCACAGAATTCACTTGCTCTATGCAAGGTTAAATCACCAAGATGGCTTTGCCTTCCTCCTTCCTCTCAAACATTCTGTGAGATTCATAAAGGTAATTGCATTGTCAAAAACACATTTTGCCTAGTGAAGGCAGGTGCTCTATCACCTTTGGTACAAATTCTGGAAGGCAAAGAGCGTGAAGCAGATGAAGCAGTTCTCAGTGCACTGGCAACTCTTATGCACGACGAGCTATGGGAAAATGGAAGCACTGTTCTAGATAAAGCAGCAGGAATTCAAGCTCTCATAAGAATTCTTGAAGTGGGTAGTTTAAAATCTCAAGAAAAAGCAATTTGGATGCTAGAGAGGATATTTAGGCTTCCAACTTACAGAGAGCAATATGGCGAAACTGCTCAGAATATGCTTATTGATCTTGCACAAAAGGGAGATCCAACTCTGAAACCAATGGTTGCTAAGATATTGGCACACCTCCAGCTCTTGCTGATGCAATCGAGCTACTTCTGAGAGGGTTCAGTTTTGATATTGTGTGGAATCATCTAACTACATTGTAGAGAAAGCTTGGAGTCCTTTGGCAGGCAAAGATTATGTCATTTAATAATGTACTGTACTTCTTTCGCTTGTATATACTTGCAGACGATAGCACAGAGTTGCTTAGCTAATGGTTATTGGTCATGCCCAAAAAGTGATGCAGACTGAAACCAGTAGTTGGAAGCAAGAACATATTTGGCTCTGAGCAGACTTCAAAAGATTCTTAGTGATCTGCAACCTTATGACACAAGGGAAAAGAAAGCAAAAATGATTGTCTTTGTCAAGCTATCATCAGGAGATTGTTTTCTTTAATTCGTTCTTTTTTATATTTTATTGTGAAGCATATAGAGATGGAGTGGTTTCTAGTTCTTTAGGGAGAAAAATATAAAGATGCAATTAGGGGAAATACTCGGTTTACAGGTTACTGTTGTTAGCTGTTTGTGCATGTTATTGAGAATAATGTTACTAGTAGATTATCACATGTAATTAATATCCAACATCCTCTTATATCGTGTGGGTGTGTTTGAATATGGTAAGAAGTTTTGAATCATTATTTTGTGGAAATTATGAAGTCCAATGGCTGATGGAGCCCATTAAACCCTGCTTAGAAGCAATATGTTGTCCAAATTAGCTGTTTTATTAGACTTTTATTTTTCTGCAGCAATGGGAATTGGAATTCTACTTTACAGGGAATAAGACAACCATCTGCATGCATGGTTTCGGAAAAAAAAAAAAAAAAAAAAAAAGACAGCTTGCCGTCATGAGACTTCTCGCTCATTTTTCAGTGTGCCATTTTTTTTCTTCCTTTTTCTTTTGGTTACAACGTGTGTACTTAATGAGTACTTGCCAGCATTCATAATAATCAAAACGCTCATCTCCTTTTGACAGTTTGCAGCCCGTATTATAAGGAAAAATGTAGCTTAACGCATGGATTCCCATATGATAAAGCTGAGATTTTAGATAGGTTTAAGGGAGGAAAAGATAGTGATTTTGGTGCTGTAAAAAGTCACTTTTTTGTGTAAATAAACTGTAGAAAGTTGCTTTTATCTGCTCCACTTAATTAAGATTCAATACATGGTGTGTGAAGAAAGAAAAAGAAAAAAAAAAAATAGTGATGCACCAGTGTCTGAGAGGTTCATGTCCGGCTGATGGCTGGTTGTTGGTTAATGGATACGGAGGAAGCGATCAAATTTTAATACGAAATTCAAAGTCAATCGTGTATGGCATCCCCCATGTAAAAATCATTGTTAATCATGCTGATAGACCGACATAACGTGCACTCTCCTTCAACTCTTTGTTCTTTTATTGCACAGGATTATTTTCTGAAATAATATTATTTTTAAAAAATAATTAAATGAATGTGCTTTTCTTTTTGTTTTTTTTTGTTTTTCCATTCTTACTTTACCCTACTGGTTTCCATTCTGTTCACTCTTTTGTTGAATTCTAGGTTGTTTCGACCTACCATTATATGGACTTGATTCATGCTCTAATATCGCATATTTTTGATAATTACTGCACCTCCATCAAGGTCTTCTTTGACTCCTTTGTTCAAAAGACCATCATAAAAAGTAGATATTTGAGTAGCTCTCCAACTGGTAAAATTCTTGGCAATTATTTGTTTCTCCCTCTATATATAGAGAAAACGAGAGAGAAAGAATACATATATAGAGAGAGATAGAGAGAGAAAGTTGGACTCAATTAACTTAAAAAAGATAAATCATTTCGAGTTAATGGTAAACTATCTAAATTTAAAATCCAAACTAGATCATAGAATAAGAACTACATTATAAAAAATATCTAATATATAAAATTCATGTATTTAAGCTTAACACTTTTAATAGTATCATACTATTATAATCTAATTATTAAAATCTAATAAATTTAAGTTTATATATATTTTTAAAATATATAAATTATGATATATTTTAATTTATTTATTCTATTATATATTTTATTATACTAATATGTTTGATGTTTATTCATTTTTATATCAATTTGATATATAAATTGCTGACTCTTAGTATATATCAATTTTTTTTAAAAATTTTAATTATAAATTATATTTAATAATTTAAAATTTTAATTTAAATGATCTATTATTAATTTTAAAAATTTTATGTCGATACAAGGTCAGATCAAATATTGCCATCCTACTGTATAGATAACAAATTTCTTAATCAAATAATGGATAAAATATCTGTTTTAACACCATGCCTTCTAGAGAAGAGTGACTATCCAAGTCAAGAAAGAGAAACTACAGTGACCTGTTAATCTTCTTTTACTTCTTTATCTTTTTAGTGTTAGGGTTTGGCCAATCATCTCTGATTGGTGATCCTGGAGTATACATGGACCGCGATCCATCCGGATTGATCCCATCTAAGTCTCTGACCAGGAGTGGTGTCTCTTCTACTGGCGATGAAGAACTGTCAAGCGCTTAGCGGAGCCTAGATAACCAAGGGGAAGATGGAGGTGGCGATCTTGTCCTAAAGAAAGCAAAGGCAGCTTGGAAGGAGAAAGAAAAGGTGGACTTTAGTTCTTCAACAGCCTTGAAGGCATGGAGGGAGGACCGCCAAACGAGGATGATGCCTCTTTAGGGGGCTTCTTTTGCTTCGTCTGGGGAAGGCACTCCTCTTCTAGGAGCATCCTCCTCGCCTCCAAGGAACTCTCCTACGCCTACAACCAAGAAGCTAGAAAATGCTTTGCCGTTGAGAAACTCTTCAGTGGATCCAAATCGAAAATGGTCTCAGGTGGTTCAGGGATAAAAGAAATTTCGATGGAAGATGACAAAGACTACCGAGGCCCAGATTGAACAATTAGAGCAGAGGTTCTCTAAAGTCATCATGTTCTCAGAAGATGAAATCAAACGAGCTTCACAACGGCTCAACTCTGCTCTAATAGGTAAGTTTTTAGGTAGGGGATTTCCTATTGAATTTATGGAGAAAGAAATGTAGACACAATGGAATTTATAGGAAAAATTTCACGTATCTACAATGTCTGAGAGGCTATTGCTGTTCTAGTGCCCTTCAGAAGAGGCAAAAAATCAGATCCCATCTAAAAGACTATGGTCCTTGGCTGGGCAACTACTAGCCTTGGAGCCATGGAAACCAAAATTTAGACCAGGGAGGGACATGGTTAAGCAGCTCCAAGTGTGGCTCCATCTTCTGGACCTACCTTTGGAGCTGTGGGAAGAAAGCAAAATTTTTAGAGTTGCCTCCCAAGCTGGTGCTCCCCTATTTCTAGATGAATGGACATTAAATTCTACTAGACTGGGTTTTGCAAGGGTGTCTGTGCTGTTAGATGCCTCTTGGTTTGTTTGCCCAAGAGTCAGAATCAAGATACATGATAAAGTGATCTGGCCGTAGTTCTCTTATGAAGAGCTGCCTGATATTTGTTATTACTATGGACGAATTGGGGTAACTTTGGATGCATGTGCTTGTTCACCCAAGGCTAGAAATGAAGAAGGCTCTTTGGACTTTAGATCAGAATAATGTGAGTGCCACTTACCCCAATGTCCCAACCCAACTTCAAAAATGACCTTATAAATCATGCTCCCACTGGAGACAAACCCGTCCATGAATGGCTTCAACCTAAGAAGCCTATGAGACGTAGCCACACGCTAGACAAAGATGCAGAACCAATAGAAATTCAAACCCTAAGTTCTCTCCCTTATCAGAGGAGACTAATAAGAGCAAGTAGTGGCAGATATGGACTGCACGAACCTAATGGTTTTTAGTGCTTCTCCAAACAAGAGGGAGAGAGTAATGGCGAAACATAAAAGATCCCCAAAGAAGTAGCATACTCGATCATCTTCTTCATCTCCATAAATCAACCACGGTCAAGATATACAAACCAATTATCATAGCTACTTCTAAACCTTCTAAGGATCACAAGGCTGTGGAGGAAGGGCAGGTATAATTGCATAGAACGGAGGATAGGTTGCCACCATCCTGTGAGTAGATGACCAAGCCTTCTCATGAGGGAATATGTCATAACCTTCAATCAGCCCTCCATGGTAACATTATCCCAAACTCGCTTGTTAATGTTCTTATGGTCCTAGGAAAAATAGCAAACTCAGAGGCTAACTATAAGGCTGACTCTAGTGTGGGGGATCAGCAACGGAAACGTCCTTCGATATGAAGATGGTAGTATGGAATTGTAAGGGCACGGCAAAGCTCCATTTTGCTAATTATGTTAAAATTTTGTTAAGACAATATAATATGGATATGATATATTTTTTGGAAACCCATTTAGACAAATCTGCTGCTAACCAAATTCGCATGGTTTTTGGACAGACTTGGGACTTGTTTATGATTCCTACGGTTGGATTGGACTTGGGACTTGTTTATGATTCCTACGGTTGGATTATCAGGTAGCATCGTCATTGTTTGAAAAAGGCTTTAGGATCTATAGATTTTTATCATCTTGACAGGCAAGTGGCTTTTAGCATCATCTCCTCAAATCAAAGTCCTTTATGGATTCTAGGAGTTGTTTATGCTAGTATCTTTCAAAGACGACTTTTATGGTCTCAAGTCCAAGATGTGTTGAAGCTTCAAGTCCCTTTGCTTTTAGTGGAGGATTTTAATTGTATTCTCAATGCTACTAATAAAAAAAGGGAGAGAACCTTCTATGTCAATAGAGATGTTAGAGAGTTCCGAACCTTCCTCCGATCCACCGATCTTATTGATCTTGATTTTTCTGGTCCTTCATATACCTGGTGCAATAATCATTCGGGTGCTGCAAGAGTTTAGGAATAGATTGATCGAGGCTAAATATATACCCAAAATCCTCTATTACTCATTTTGCTCGATTTGCTTCAAACATTGCCCCTCTTCTCTTTAATATTACTGATAAAATCAATAGGAGACCCCATATTTTTTGCTTCGAAAAGTTTTGGCTGATTTACCTTAAAGTCATGGAAATTATTCATCGGGCATGGATCGGCTATAATAATCACTCTTCTACTCCTTGCTCTTAAAAAAAGTGTACTCTATTAACAATCTAAATACTCATGCCTGGCAGTTATACAATAGCTTATATGACTTGCAAGTCAAGGAACCTCAAATTGGATGCTTACCATCAAATCTTCATCATATCCTGCTATCTAACCTTAGGGACTATAACCAGTTTGTGCATCGTATTGAGCTTATGTGGTGTCAAAAATTTTGGATCACTTGGCTAAAGTAGGGAGATTCTAATACACAATTTTTTCATTGCTCCACCATTCTTGGTAGAAGAAGAAATCATGTGAATGTGTTATATTCCTCTCAAAAAGAAATTATTACTGATCCCTCGATCATTCAAGAGATGTTGATTGACCATTTTCCTGATCGTTGGAAGGTCGATGATGGTGTTCCTCAGATGGACCTCCCCATTGTTATGTCGACCCTATCTCCTCATCAAAGCTCTTCTTTAATCCAGCTAATCACAAAAAATGAAATTGTTTTGCTATTATGAATATAAATTCGGATAAGGCCCCGTGGTTTTTCTACTAGCTCTTTTTAGTAATTTTGGACTACTATTAAAGCCGATATTGTGAAGGTTGTTTATTTTTTCTTTGCTTCTGCTAATCTGCCCGACACTTGGACAAAAACTTATATCACTCTAATTTCAGAAAAAGAAAATCCTTGGATTCCTAATGATTATCATCCTATCAGCCTACAAGATTATAACAAAAATTTTGGTTGAAAGGCTAAAAGTTGTTTTACCTAACATAATTTCTAAGGAGTAGGAGGCCTTTGTTTCAATCGAAATATCACCAAAAATATTTTGCTTGGTCAGGAAATTATGCATTCTTTCACTTCGACTCCTCGTTCCAAAAAGCTTACGATGATTAAATTAGATATGAAAAAAAGCCTATGATAGGATTCACTGGCCTTTTCTTTTAAAAATTTTAAATCAGATGGGTTGCCCCCATAGTTTGTTTCCTGGATTCATGCCTATATCTACAATCCCCAACTTGTTTTACTCGTAATGGGTTCGAGACCATTTCTTTTAGGGCTACTAAAGATCTTCGGCAAGGCTGTCCACTATGACTGTATCTTTTTAATATTTGTCCTCAAATTCTCTTAAATTTTCTCCACACCGTAATTCAGATGCATCTTCTTCGTGGGTACAAAGTTCAGGGAGGTCCTGAAATCTTCCATATCTTTTATGCCGATGATTGTTTATTGGTGGCCTATGCTTCATTAAGAAATGTGATCTTACTGACAGCTATATTAAATGCTTGCATTACTTATTTTGTCAATCTATTAATATTACTAAATCTCACATTATGTTCTAGCTCTTCAGGTACGGATCGTGCGACCAGACATCAGATAAGAGAGTTACTCCATATTCTGAAAAAAAGAATAAAATGATGATACTTAGGAACTCCTTTGCTTGGTAAGACATCTACTACCGATTATCAATTTCTTCTCACAAAAATCTCAAATAAGATGGCTGCATGGAAGTGGCTTGTGCTATCTCTTGTGGGAAGGATCTTTATACAGTCAGTTCTGTATGCTATTCCTCTCTATACTCTCTTTTCAATGCATGTTTCTTTATCAATTCTTTGAAGAATTGAGGAGGGTAGAGCCTTTTTTTGGGGTCATTCTATGGATAGACGTGCTTTTCATTCTATTGCTTGGGCTGAAGGAGGTCTTGGATTCCAACCCTTAGCTCACCGAAAGTTTCTATGTTTATGTAAACTTGCTTCAACCTTCTTTCCTTTGGGCCCAACTTGTTACTGCAAAATATCACTTTTGTGGAACTAGGTATCGTTATAAATGCTACAGAGGTTCCTCCACTATTTGGTGAAAAATCTCCAAGGCTGGGTCTCAAATTAAATTTCAATTCAATCAATCGATGTCCATAAAGAGTCGCAGATTACAAATATTTCCATCATGTTTTGGCCAACTAACATAAATATGGATAATATAAATATAAATGTGCAGGCGTCTCAATTTATTGAGGATGATAGATGCTAGAATATTTAGTATTTTTTTATTATTTTCAACTGATCTAATTAAATTAATTTTTATTGTTCCTTTGCCCTAGGGTGCTTGGTCGGATCAACCAGTTTGGGCTTCATCTAAATGTTTGTAGGTATCTCTATGGGATTTAAAAGGTCTGACCACCCCTAATTCTATTCAACCTGTGCAAGTTGATTCCGGGTGGATTTGGGCTATGAAGGTGCCTCCAAAGTTCGAAACATTTCTTTGGAAAGTCGTTCGGGACAGACTTCATCGTAGAGCATTGTTGGGACATTGCGATATTATTAACACTAATACTCAATTTTGCGATCTATGCCCAAATCAAATTGAGGATTTTGCGTGAATATTTTGGCAGCAGATAAGCTGCGTGTACCGTGTGAATTTCTACTTCAATTCTCTGCTGGCATGGAGTGAACACCTGGCAAATGCTAGGGTAGAGGATGAACGGAAATTACTCATGGCATACGTAGCCTGGCCGTTATGGTGGGCCTAAAATGAATGGATCTTTAAAAATTTCTATATATTCTACAAAGCAGCTTTTATGTAAGCTCTAGAATTTTTTTTTAAAGCATATAAAAATCTATATATAAACAACTTGTAGGCTCCGTGGCCCCCTTGCAGCAACTCCATCAGGCTGTCTTTATATATTATATGGGAATGATGACCTTTCTGATGCACCCTACCGTGCAATATGAGGATGAGCAGGAAGGTTGTCCCATGTGGAGGAAAGCAGAAGAGAAAATGGAAATTTTATCACCAACCCTATCCGTTTATGTCTGCAGGTTTCGGGCTCACCATGTTGTGTTTTCTCCTTACTGCAAGTCCCATTCAAGGGGGCTTTCTATCATCATGTTACTTGCCTTAGCTGCCGGAGTCATGGGGATGGTAAGATTGTGGTAATAAAACATAGAGATCTTAACGATACGTCTCAGCTCCTCTATCTTCGGGACACGTTGATTAGCATAGGAAGCCTCCATTGTTACATCAGTATAGAAAGCCTCCTTTGTTATATCAGCATCGGATCACATATAGCTCCTCTTTATTCCTTATGGGATGACACGTTACGACAGCTAATTGGTTTGTATTATGCCTCTTCTCTAACTGCTACACCTTATTGCCTTGAAAGGTTTCGCGGAGATGGATTAAGCGTGCAAGATCTTTATTCTGAAGCATGGAGTATGGCGCGCAAATCTGTATTTCAGCTGTTGTCTGGGAACAACATCATCAGGCTATCTTTAGAGGATTCCATGAGAATACTGTGTTTATTCATTCATATACCCTGCTTTACGGTATGACGATAAGCAGGAAGTTTGTTTCATATCGAGGAAAATAGGAAGAAAAAAAAAAAGAAAGAAAATAAAATGAAAAAACAAAAGGAAGAAAGGTTATTACTAACCCTGTTTGTTTATGGTTGCAGGTTTTAGGTTTACCCTATCAATTAAAGGTGCTCCTTGGTCGACATGCTAGCTACCTTTGCTTTAGAAGTTATGGGGATGGTGCAACCATGGGATTGCGGGAATATGGGGAAACACAATTTCAGAGACTTAGGCGCAACCAGGCTCATCCATAGTATATGCCACAGAACGTTGGCCGTCACTTGGCCTATTCCAAAATGACCATCTTGTTTAGGCTGTTGGAAATCATGTTGTCATGTGCCACTCTCACATTCATGGAATTGATCCAATTCAGCAGTCATGAAGACACGTACTTCTACGTGCTCAAGGGCTCAAACATATTGCTCTGTAATTCAATTCCAGCAGGGCATCCTTTCTTCAAAGTTTCCTACCATCCTATTGTTGTGCTCTTCATTATATATAATTCTTTTGTTGGGCTACTGCATACCCCCTTCAACAGATGGAACTCTTCAATTATTCTCTTACATATATCTTGATGCCTCAATGGTCCTTTACTTAATTCAAGGCCACTTCACTGCTGCTCTCGGATTGCGCAAGATGTCCAATGTTCATATCATTACTCTCAGTTTGATTGTTGGTTGCCAGATTATCTTCAATGCATTCAATGTCGTCCCTCAGTCCATTACTGTATTGGTCATTAACAAAATAGGTATTCCAGGGACATAAGAGCTCCAACACTATGATCGTATTCAATCATCAACAATTTAGAAGTTTCTCTGGTAAGAACCTTGGATCTTCCCTACGAACTCTCAGTGGCGCAGGCATGGATCAAAAACTCAAAATATGCTCTGTTGTAAGAAAAAATTAGAAAGAAGAAGGGTAAAAGGAGAAGTGATCAAGGGCTTGAAGCGTGATCAACAGCTTTCTTAAAAGAGGATTGCAGACAATGCTCTTTCAGGATACTATAAGCTCCTTTTAGAATTCTCTAACTGAAGGAAGTCACGTTCAAATTTATTGATTCTAAATAGTCGTGTCCATGAGCAGTTATTCCTTTTTAGATAAGTTATGCCTCTTCAGAATTTAAATTCAAATAGTCTTTAACTGCTCAAAAATAAAATTCTTGACTCAAAAGAAAAGATCTTTTATCTCAAAAACCCAAGCCCAAGCCCTACGTCCAAGTCCAAGTTCTTTATATATATAAATATATACTATGATACATGGGATCCACTATTAAAAAGTTCTTGTCTTGACAAGGGTGGATAATCTTATAAACCTTTCAACAACACAACAAACTTTCAATGTGGAACTAAAAAATCCTCATAATATTACAAACTATCTAACAAACCTCTATTAGTTTATAATATTATCCTTGTAATACCATGCATAATAGAAAGTATCTTGTAGATTTGAACTTCCTAATAGTGTAAATATTTTAAAGTTTAGACAAAATTAATGGTATTACCTAAAATTAAACTATAACTCTTTTTTAAAATCAAAAATATTACACACATAGTATTATGCAGTCACTTAAGATTCTGCCTTGCTCTAGCACTTAAAGGCCATATGCTAAGCCTGATTCATTTTTCGAAAATATTACTCACACATAGTATTATGCAGTCATTTTTTGAAACTTTCAGGCCAAAATCAGAAGGCTGATACTTTGCCTTATTATGAGGATGATACATGATATTACTAACCTTAGAAATGGAGTGCATAAACTGTACATCACGTGCATGAGTCTCACACTCAATTTGAAGATGAGTTTTGAACTGTTCTAAGGTTATAGTATCAAAAGATTGTAGGCCTTTCTTTCTGTAATTACTCCATGAAGGAGGCGGTTTGGACAGAATTGCACCAATTTGAAGTGCATTAGGAATTTTGACATCAAGATCTCTTAATTTAGACACTAATACTTGCAGTTCATGTATTTGATCCATGATGGGCAGATTATCGTGCATTTTAAATTTGAAATATTGTAGAGACAGGAATTTATCAGTACCTTTTTTTTTATTCTTATAAGTTGTCTCAAGTGCAATCCAGATTTTTTTTGGAGACTTCAAATTGGAGTATAGATCATAGAGACGGTCAATCAAAGTATTCAAAATGTGCCCACGATGCATGAGTTCATCTTCTTCACGTTTCTTCCTTTCTGCCTTCACTTCCTCTGACTCTTCATCAGTTAGTTCTGAAAGTGCAGCAAGGTTTGGATCCAAAATGTAATAAATTTTTAAAGTAGTGAGTAAGAAAACCATCTTATCTTTCCAACGGATGAAATTGGATCCATCAAACCGATCGAGTTTGATGAATTCTTGTTTTATAATGGAGAGAATTGAATTCGGAGTTGACTCGAATTCGGAGTTGACTCCATTACAATAGTAGAAAATTACTCATTTAAAATGTAAGAAAAAATTAGAAAGAAGAAGGGTAAAAGAAGTGATTAAGGGCTTGAAGCGTGATTAATAATTCTCTTAAAAGAGTAATTGCCAGACAATGCTCTTTCAGGATACTACAAGTCCTTTTTAGAATTCTGTAAGTAACCGAAGGAAGTCACATTTAAATTTATTGATTATGAATAGTTATGTTCGTGCACAATTATTCCTTTTCAAAGAAGTTATGTCTCTTCAGAATTTAAATTCAAATAATCTTTAATTGCTCAAAAATAAAATTCATGACTTAAAAGAAAATAGTTATGTTCGTGAGCAATTATTTCTTTTTAGAGAAGTTATGTCTCTTCAGAATTTAAATTCAAATAGTCTTTAACTGCTCAAAAATAAAATTCATGACTCAAAAGAAAAGACCTTTTATCTCAAAGACCCAAGCCCCAAATCCAAATCCAAGTTCTTTAAATATATATATAAATATATACTATTATACATGGGATCCACTATTAAAAAGTTCTTGTCTTGATAAGGGTGGGCAATCTTATAGGCTTTTCAACAATACAACAAACTTTCAATATGGGACTAAAAAGTCCTCACAATATTACAAACTATCTAACATCTGTTGCTTGCCGTTTTTTCACATCAAGAAGACATGAAGCTCAGCTTGGTTTCACTTTGGTCCCCATGATGCCAGATGCTAAAGCTAAAATTCCCACCTTTATCTTTGTCAGTGGAAGCTATTTACACATCCACAGCAGCTTATGTATTTTCTATATGCTTTATTCTGTATATCTATGGCTTGTTTCTTCTTTCAAACGGCCTATTTTTGTCCTTTTCAACCGCTGTATCGGATCATTTGAGTGTACTGTTGCTTTCCTTTCATATTAATCTATATGGCAATATTTCTTACCAAAAAAAATAGATAAAATATAAATTCTTACAAGATAATTGTATAAATTATAAATTGTATCCATTAGATAGAGTTCGTTCCCATTCCCATTCCATTTGAAATAAACAATAAATAAAAAAATAAATTATAGAAATACTTTCTCAAGTCTGCGTCAGTTTTACTTACATCTCCTATATCTTAAAAAGTATCAAACAAATCTCTTTAAAGTTATCGAAATGTTCCAATAAAATTCGGACGATCACTTAACAGCTGATGGTGTTAATAAAAATTTTTAAAATGATAAAAATATCTATCTTCTTTCTTCTCTCTTCGGTGTCTCTCTTTCTCCCACTTTCTTCTTTCTTTCTCTTCCTCTTCTTTTTTTTATCCATTTCTCATTCTACCCTTCCTCCTCTTTCTCCGTCCTCCTTTCTCCTTCTTTTCTTTCTCCATCTATTCTTCTCTTCCACTTTTTTCTTTTTCTCCCATCATGATGGGATTTTTTCGTAGTCCATCGACATTTCCTCACCTTAGTCTCTTGGCTGTTATTTATCCTTTTATTCGTGGTGTTTGTTAGTTTTTTCTCTCATAGAATAGATTTCTTTCGATCCATCTATTTAGTGTCTTCTCCAAATCCTACAAAATTGCGTGCTTCTACCCAAATTAATCTCTCAAAATGTCAAGGGACCTACTCACACCAACACAACTCTTATAAAATTTCATATGCTTGAGAAAAATCCCAATCGGAACCTAAGAAATCCCTCCGATCTTCCTCATGTGCTCTCTTTTCTCATAGATCTTCAAAAAAGAGAATTAAATGAAAAAAAGAAGCAAAAAAAAAAAAATTCAATCTATGTGGTAACAAGTTTTATATTTTAATTTTTTTTTGTCTTTCTTTAGTTTTTGTTGAATTTTTTCTATTTTCTTTTGATTTTTCTCTGATTTTTTTCTTCCTCAGGAGTCTCAATTGGATGGGAAGTCTAGAGCAGCCGAATAGGAAAGCTTAGATGATGGCTATGGTTTTGTGTTGGATATAGATAGTTTGGAGAAAAAGGATGAAAAGAAAAGGTGGATGGAAAGAAAAGAGAAGAGAAAAGACAAGAAGAAAATGAATGGAGAAAGGAAAGGAGAAAAAGAAGAGAATGGGTAGAGAAAGGAGAGGAGGAGAAAGGAGAAGAAAGAAAGAGGAGGAAGGAGATGAGGAGGAATGGATGAAAAGAAAGAGGAGGAAGAGAAAAAAAGAATGAAAGAAGTAGGAAAAAAAGAAACATCGGCAATGAAGGAGGGACGAGGAAGAAGATTAGTATTTTTGTTATTTTAAAAAAATTATTAACGGAGATAGACGACTGAATAACACCAAAATATATAGGACTAGTTTGATGAGTACTTTACCGTACTAATATAAATTTAAATTTTTTTTATCTAACTA
This sequence comes from Cocos nucifera, assembly GCA_006176705.1. Lineage (NCBI taxonomy): Eukaryota > Viridiplantae > Streptophyta > Magnoliopsida > Arecales > Arecaceae > Cocos > Cocos nucifera. Next base: position 1,691,892 of record QRFJ01000070.1, on the reverse strand, counting down.
ATACAAGTTTGAACTTATTTATCAAAATGATGCAAAAGTAAAAAATATTATTTGAAATGGTGATTTTTAGCTTAAAAATGCTGTTTTTATGGCCCAATCAGCATCCATGTGGAAGCGAAAAAAAAAATGTCATTGCAAATGACGCTTTTAAAAATACCATTTTAAATAATTTTTTTTATTATTATTTTTCTCTCTTTGACTGGGCCATGGGCATGGCGGTGGTGCGGGCCAGTGGACAGAGAGGAGTCGATCGGGGTAGGGGAGTAGGGGGATGGCTACCTAGGGGTGGAGGGGTGCCGTAGTTTGGTGGAGAGGGCCGGGGGGGGGCGAGGGTGGGGGGCGGCAGAAGAGGGGTAACGGGGGTGGGGGAGGGCCGCCCCGCAGGGGTGATCGTGGGTGGAGAGGGTCGAATTTTTTTTTTTTTTGGTGTAGTAGACAGTGGAGGAGGGGGCGATAGAGTTTTTTTCTCTTTTTTTCTTTTCTTTCTTTTTTATTTTTTTAAAATCTAACTAAATATTTTTAAATATTTTATTTTATTATTTTATTTATTTTATATTTTTATTTTAAAATATTTTTAAAGAAAAAACTGCCTCTACATCAAAATAAAAAATAAAAAAAACCCCTTTCGGCCAAAAAAATAAAAAATTAAAAAAAAAAAAACTCTATCGCCCCCATGTGGGGGCGGAGAGGGGGGGATAGAGTTTTTTTTGCCTTTTTTTTCTTTCCTTTTATCTTTTATTTTTTTAGCCAGCAGGGTTTTTTTTCCTTTCTTTTTATTTTTTATTTTGATGAAGAGGCATTTTTTTTCTTTAAAAATATTTTAAAATAAATAAAATAAAATAAAATATTTAAAAATATTTAGTTAGATTTTTTTAAAAATAAAAAATAAAAAGAAAGAAAGAAAAGAAAGAAAAGGAAATAAAACTCAATCGCCCTCGTGCGGCCCCTTACCCCATGCTCGATCGGGTCTCTATCAGTCACCAGTGGCCCCCATGCGCCCCTTCCATCCTTCTCGTCCAATCAGATCCCGTCGGTCGCCACCGCCTCTCCTGCCCCCTCCCCTTCCATCTGCTGCACCAAAAAAAATTCTTCGGCCCTCTCCGTCCACTACCATCTCCGTGGGCGGCCCTCCCCCACTTTGGCCACCTCTCTTTCACTGCCCCCATTCGGTCCTCCCAACCCTCTCCACCCAACTACCATCCCTCACTCATGGGCGGCCATTCCTCCGCTCTTCTATCATGATTAGTTCCTCTCTATTCATTAGCCCACATCGTCTTCATGCCCATGATCCTGCTAAAGAGAGAAAAAAAAATTATTTAAAATAATATTTTTAAAAATATTATTTTAAATAATATTTTAAAAAATATAATTTATAATGATATATATATATATTTTACTTTCATGTAAATGCTGACGTCAAAATGTCATTTGAATTGATATTTTTAAGCTAAAATTCATTATTTTGAATGATATTTTTTATTTTTATATTATTTTAATAAATAAATTTAAATTTGCATCAGTTAGATAAATAAATTTTAAATTTATGTTAGTACGGTAAAGTATAGTTTGACATTTTAAAGTAAAATATGAAAGATATTTTTATAATTTATCTTAAATATAAATATAAAAATAATATATAAAATATAGAATAATTCGACGATGACCCGAGAAAAGAAAAGATTCTTCTATAAACCACCGAGAAAAGACCTGTGGCCGGCGTTCTTGGCCATGGCGGTAGCGGCACCGGACGTGTTCAAGCTCGGGTTCATTGGCGCCGGGAACATGGCGGAGAGCATCGCCAGAGGGGTGGCGAAGTCCGGCGTCCTGCCCTTGTTGAGCATCCGCACCACCCACTGCCGCACGGAGCGTCGGCTCGTGTTCGAGTCCTTCGGCGTCAAGATTCTGGAGACGAACGCCCAGGTAATCCCTCCTTCCCATTTCAAATCAGCTCCACTGTCCTTTTCACCGATTGAAGATGTTGGATTCATGGGCGGATTCTTGAGTTGTTTGTTTCCTAGGAATTTTATTGATTGATGAGCTCAACACTTTTGATCGATGGAGTTTCGTTTCGTTGATTAAGAGTTCTTTTATATTATTATTTGATAAGGATTTATCATTTAAATTTGCTTCTTTATTCAGCTAATTGTCTCTTTTCTTTGCATGAATTCATGTCTTTCTATGCTTGACTCTTGAATGATGGGGCGACTTAGGATGAAATTTGATTACTTGTTGCATCTTTTCTTTTTATTTGTGCATCAAGAATTTCACATGATGGTTATTATTTGCATTTAATGGAGGATAGGGTGTTATTTATGAGTAAGTATATTTTGTTTCTGTGTCAGGATGTAATATTGGACTGACGGACAAATTCTTGTTAGCTAATGAGGTCAGGTAGCTAGATTTGTAGATCCAACTTCTAGTGTTTACGTCTTTCCCCAATATATTTTTTTCTCTTTGATTAAGTTAGTATTTGTGTGAACGCTCCTTCTGGAACCTTCACTCCTTCAGATCCTAACCTTACTTTCCATTGGATTCATCTTCACATTGCAATTAATCTCATAATTTCTCCCAAAATAGTTCTCGTGATTAACACAGATTGTAGTAGCAATCGAGGTTCGCCATACTGGTGCATTCTGCATTGTATCAGGTTGTACCGTACCATGCCGATACTAAATCAAGACTTAGTATGGGAGGCATACCATACCATACTAGGCCTAGCATGGTATCAATGTGGGTTGATGGCAAACCTTAGCAGTAATAGTAAGAATGCATTTCTATTGTGAATATTTATTTATTTTTAGTTATTTTATCGTTATTTAATGCTATTATATTCTCTTTCTATAATTTAGTGCAATTTTTGAAATGAAATAAAACATCAGAACTTTATGTCAACTTTTAGGCCATTATCAAATTCTGAAACCTTGCAATAAGTGATATTCTTCATAAAATATGGGAAGGAAAACAGAATGATGTGCTTTTCATCAACAATTCTCAATGGTTTGAGCCAATATCTTAAGTTTTCTTTCTTACATTAAGCATTTTAAGAACCTACAAACCTACATATGATCGGTAAAATGACCAACTAGAATTATGCTTTGCAACTAATAACAGTAGTTGTATATGTTTTCAGATCTTCTCCATCAATTATAACTCTGTTAGAACAAAAATGAACACCATTATCATCTGTGTTGTAGTGCAAATTATTTTAAAATTTTCTATTATTATTTTCAACCCATATTTCTTTTGTTATGTTACTAATTCCCTGTTGACTTCATGGCTTGATATATTGATACATTCAGAAGGAAAACAAAACATTTTCTTTTGCCACCTAGGGCTTCCTTTTCTCATTTTACATTTATAAATATTGGAATGTTTAACAAAATTCATGTTTGTTAGTTTTAGTTTAATTTTTTTCTTTTTTGCGGTTATATTAAACCTCTAATGCATACACTGTTTCTTATAAGCAGGTAGTTGATGACAGTGACATCATTATTCTCTCTGTGAAACCTCAAATCGGTATTTTACTATTCCACAACCCGTACAATAGAGTCTTGCTTCATGATACATGCATTGTGAAAGAAGAAGCTACTTATGGAAAGCTTTTTCAATTGATATGACCAAATGTGTTGATATCTCAACTTGGATATTTTTTTTTATGCATGTGAAAACACTGTGTTGTGAAGGATTTGTTTATATTGTTGAAGTTGCATGGGTGAATTCAACAGTTAAATTGTACAGTTGGGTTGAATTAATTTTTCAACTTTGTTATGATAATGATTATTTCATGGTTGTCTTTGCTGAACTGTAACTTGTTCAGTTCTCATGTGAGATCAATCGCATGAGATATCTTGCATTAATTGATCAACATTTAGGGCCTTCCACTTGGGATGTGATAACTTTATTTAACATAAAGTGTTAAATGGTACTTAACTATTTTGGGCAAGAGCATCGACATAAGGAGCCTAAGCAAGGTTTGCCGCATTGGTTGGTACGATACTTTATTGAATGTACTGGACCATATTGGTATGTAATCTCATATTGTACCGACACTTGTTATGCTTTTTTGTACTGCACCGGATACCAACATTATAATAGGATGGTACTGATATGGGGTCCGGTATCGAGACAACGAACCTTGAGCCTAAGTCATATGTGCAGTGAGAATTTTAAATTTCTACAATTGCCTAAAGGACTATGAAGTGTTTGAATTTGTCATGTCAAATATTTGATTTGCTTTGATTGTTCATTCATACAAAGTCACACCTTAAATCTCTTCATAGTCAACTTAAATAATCAAATATAATCCTTAGCACCAAAATTCAATCACTTGCAGAAAGAGTACTCACTTTTCCAATACCTGTTCTGTAACAAGAATGCAATCTAATGTGTCTGCAATAATGCTGCAAGAAAGGACCTCTTACCTTGGGATTTTATTAATAACAAATAGGAATCACACACTTTTGGGGCCATTGTTTTGGTATTTGTTAATTACATCATCAAATATTTCTCAGATTATAGGTTCGAATCCCCGTGGCAATATCACATTCTGAATTAAGAATAACAGACAGAAGATGAAAAAGTGGGGATGATAAATAATAATGAGTGGGGGCAGTGGGTCCTTACATTCAAAGGCTGGTGCTGTCACTTTTAATATGTATCAGATTTTTGACTCTGTTTGTTTGCCACAACACTCCTACAAAATCAAAGCTTTAAGGAGAGGATAGGAAACTAATGTCTGCAGTATGTATGCATTGGAATGCATGTGCCAGCGAGCCCCTTAGAGTCATTCCACAGACCTAACCTCTAGTGGTTATGAATCTGACTTCAAGACACTTCATGATACACAGCCAGTCAGAGAAGTGATTCTTTTCCAACGTCTTCAGGGTAGTTAGGCTTAACAAAACCATTTGCATCTATATAAGGATTGTGGATGTTATCTTTGGTACTGAAGCTGTTCCATAAAAGTCTAAAGTCCCTAGAGGACTGCTGTCTGGTAAGAATTTCATTCTCAAAACCATGGATTTCAGCACACGGCTGTATTGGTCCATACTGCATATATCGGCTCATACTGTTAGGAAATTGTTACGCAGTATGCCTCTTTACCGAGTTTTGGTACCAACAGTCAGACTATACTGACACTGTACCAGTTGAGTACTATTTTGGGTATCAAAACAGATACTGAAAAACTTGCTCATAAGCACAAGCATAAATGTCTGACAGAATCGAAATGTCCACACATCAAACAAAAGTTCCAGGGCCATAAAATTTAACCACCTTTCCCATTTATTATCTTGAAAAATTTTGATCAGTAAATTTATCATTTACATGCTCTAGACACCTAATTGCCTATGCCATTTCAATCCTTGATCAAAGCATATTTTGAAACATAGAGATGCAAGGACATAATCTAAGACATGGCTTCTTGTTCTTTTGATGTACTGTTTGACCATTCCAACTTTGCCAGTATGGTTTCTTAGCATAACCCATAATTGGTACTTAAATTGCTGCCTGAATACTTCAGTGTTGTTCAACTATCAATTCTCCATAACATTTCGTTAATAAAATATGGAAGATTTCTGCTTCTTTTTTTTTTTTTTAATGTGGTTGTTTTTTGCATAATCTCCATCACGTGTTTTGAGTTGATAAGGTGATGTATACAGTTAAAAAGGTGCTTTTGGAGCTGAAGCCTTTTTTCTCAGAGGAGAAACTTCTAGTGTCCATTGCTGCAGGAATCAAGTTAAAGGATCTTCAGGTCTGTACAAAATGCAATCTTCCTTGTACTATACATTTTTTGTAAAGTGGAACAATTCACTTTTGCATGATCTAATGCTCCTTGCTTCATGTTACCATTGTTCTTGTCTATCTTTTTCTGGAGTTGTACTACAATGATTTAAATTTAGTTTTTTTGGGGTATAATTGTAGTTGAGATAGACTTAGTAGTTTGCAGCTACAATATGGATTTAGTGTGAAACTTCAGGGAATATAATCTTTTGCCTTGCAAATCATGTACAGCTTATGCTGCATCGATAGATTTAGATCGAAAATAAGTGGCAACTATTAAAGAAGCGAGGTCAATACCCTGTCCAATTCAATAAATTATGCCCTTCTAGTCTTGCATGTGTATGATATGTAGATGAATAATAATACTGTATGTATCACCAATATGTATATTTGATATTGCAAGGTGGAAGGTTAAACAGGCAGTATCCACAATTTTAAAGATACCCATGGTGAAAAGGTTTTCTTGCTTTTGAATGATGATTCCTGCTGACTGCAGATATTTGGGATATGGCTTGTATGCTTTTGTGAAAATTAATCAATACTAACTGCTATGGATGAATTGAGCTCTTATGAACCTTGACTTCAATTTGATAATATACCTGCTCATTTGGTAAATGAGTCAAGCTCAAGTGCTCAACCCCACTTTTAGGCTCAGCATGCTATTATTGTCACACAAAAGATGAATAGAAGCTTGTGTTTATCTCTAGACCTCATTTACATGGCACAAGAATCAAGCTTGAACAACTTTGGCTAGCTTGTCTTCTGAGCTTGAACACCTTGCTCATATGACCAGGCTAAGCACGAGTAATCCAAAGCTAATTTCCTTTTTAAATTGTTTATATTTAAATTATTATTACAACTTCATTTTAAGATGAATCAAGAGGGAATGTTGGTGTTGATTATTGCTACCTGAACTGAATAGGGTTTGTAAATGTTTGTTTGGATGGAGTTTGAGTGTCTTGCTTGAGCTTGCCCTTGCCAAGTTAACCATGGGCTAGTCCATTGACAGCCCTGGGTATCCTCATTCTATTCTTTCATTCATATGACATTCTCTAGCCTTCAAAATCTCATCAGAAATATCTATGGATGAGGGTTACTAGTTTGTTCAATTATTTTCCATTCTTTTATTGTTTTCTACTACGTATAATTCTATGAAACCCAATTTCTAGAATCTCTCATAACTTTCTTTATCTTCATTTGTGCAGTGTCCCCTACTGCATATTTCTTATTTGATTTTGATCAACATATTCTAAAGTTATCTTTTTTGTTGTTCCATGATCCCGTTGCCCTTCAGAAAAGTTCTGCTGCTTTCTGGCTTGAGTGTTTGACCAATCAACCTTATTAGCCAATTGTTGTTTCAAGACTTTGAGAGATTTGAGGTAAACATGTATGGCTGATTTGATTTCCTCAATATATGAAAAATGACTCAAGTTGTCACGCTCCAAATTCAGGACATAATACGGCCGTGCTACCCAGAGGTACCATCCTCGATAACACGAAGCCTATTAATCATAATTAGCTAAAATTCATCATAATTAAAATATAATAGAAGATTCAATTCCATTATTCACCAAATAATGAATCCAAAATTGGTTCAGCGCATCTAAATCCATAATCAAATATCAAACCCACACTTCAAACTTCATAACATAATTGATTACAGGTCCATGATCATTTGATAAACTATGTTCAGTTACAAAATCCCCAAGTTTGCTATGCAGATCCCCAAGTCTGTATCCTTCATCGGTCCTAACCTTATTCCACTGTAGAAAAAAAGAAAATAAAAGGAATTGAGCTACACTAGCTCAGTAAGTCAACCTTACACTATCTTATCCGAATCAAGCATAAGTTTATATATGCATCAATAAATCATATAAAGAATATGATTATCATTAGAAGATAAAACTTTCATAATAATAGTATATCATAAATCAATGATGTTCTTGCATATGCAAAAATCATGCAATTTTCATAAACACAGTTTCTAATGTATGTATGAACAAATTCATAAATCATGTTAACTTTATAGATAAAGTCATAAATCATCTGTCATGATGCCATATCATAATTATTAATAATTCTCTCAGACTAAATGCTAAGGTTACTATTATACCCATGACGGGGCCATAATCAAATCATGCCAACTATTATAATCCACCGGTAAGGGCTGTATGCCAAGCTACTATAACCCACTGGCTGGTGGGGGCCGTATACCGAGCTACTATAACATGCTGGCGAGGGCCGTGTGCCAAGCTACTATAACTTACTGGTGAGGGCCATATACCAAGCTACTATAACCCACTGGCAAGAGCCATATGCCAACTACTATAACCTGCTGGCGGGGCTGTACATTGCTATCTGAGAGCCCATAGTTATTTTTTTTAAAATCATATTTTCTTAAAGCAAGCATTCTTAAATCATACTTCATCGAATCCTATTTTCTTAAATCATATATAAATAAAAAACTAGATAATTTTATAGAGCTGATGATCCATAAATAATTCTTAAAAGTAAAATGATCGTGAAATCATTCTTTTCATGGCAAAACATAAATTTCATAAATATATAATTCTTATTTCATAAGCAAGTCATTCGTATTAAAATATTCATAGAATTACTATCTTACGATGAATATGAGTTTCATAATACATATGCTTGATCCTTATTTTATGAAAATATAAAATAATTTTTTTATGATAAAATAATTGATAATTCAAAAACAAGTAAGAAGTGTAGGTGTTATTTACCTCTTCCGTCCTAGCCCTTCAAACTTCACTCGATGAATTTATCAAACCTATTTAGCATATTAAAAGTATAATTAATTACTATTCGATAAATTCAATCATAAGGAAAAAAGACCATAAATTAGGTGGTTGAATCGACAGGCTATCCAGGCACCGAGACAATTCAGGGCCTCCTAGCTGAAGGTCATATCTAAGTGACTCGAACAAGGATTCATGAAGTATATATTAGATCAAGGCAAAGATCGATCAATAGGATTTATTGATAGTGGGTATCAAAGATACCATACATGGCCTACATGGGGTTGACATACCGCATGGATATCAAAGCGGTTTCGGATCATCTTGTTTTCATCTCAGGTTCATATCGGCATGTATGGATCAGATAAAGAGAGAAAGAGAGAGGGTAGAGAGAGAAACCCTAGAGAGATAAGGAGGGAGAACTTTTCTCTTTCTTTTTCTTTTCTTTTCTTTTTCTTCTCTTCTTCTTTCTTTTTTCTTTTTCTTGGCCAAACAGGAGAGGAAGGGGTGGTAGTTCTTGGCCGGAAGATCAGCGGTGGCACAGGCTGCCAACAGCGGCGGAGCAAAGGATGGCCGGCGATCAAAAAAAAGGAAAATCTTGGAAAAATAGGGGATCCACCCCATTTTCTTCTATTTTTTTGATCATTGGCCGATCATTGGTAGCCATCACCTCAGAAAAAGATGGTAGGGAGGTCAGGGGTCAAGAACCGAGGGTGCAGCACCGCAAGTGGCAGCACTAGTGGCTGGAAAAAGGGAAGGATAACAGAGCCAAAACAGGGGAAAAATAGAGCCTTTTCTTTTGGGGCTTTTCCAGCGATTTCGACAACCGGCAGCCATGTACAAAGACATGGAGAAAAGGGAAAGGAAGAGAGAAAGATGAGTCAAGCTTACCTCAAGCTCTGATGAGGTCTCCGGTGAGGAATTTGAATGGGCATAGTGAGGGGTATCCACAGCTTCAACAGGAGAAATCAAGAAGGAAGAGGGAAGAAGGCCCAAGCTTGTTGTGGATCGCTAAAGCCCGGGAGGGGAAGATTTATAGTGTCAAGGGGAGGCTGAATACTCTCAGGATTGGGTTTCTTCTTTGGTATATTTGTGTGGAAGAAGACTCCCAGTAGGAGTCTTCCTTGTTTGTTTGTTTATTTTATTTTATTTTTTGTGGGACATGCATCGACTTATGGTGGGCCGGACCTGGCCATCACATTCTATCCTCTTAAAAAAAAAGTTTCATTCTTGAAACTTGGCGTACCTTCATTTTCAAATAAGTAAGGATGCTTAGTCTTCAAAATTATCTTTCACCATACTTTCACTATGCAACTTTGATCTGAGTTATGCTTCTAAATCCCATATTTTTGAACTATTTTCTATTAATTAGCTTCATTCTTTGAGTAATATATATATATTTTTTATAAGTTCGCCATGAATAACCTTATAATAGAAGTGGCTCATCGAGTTTCTAAAATATACAATTCAAAGATATAGTAAACTAGGAAAGAATGAGAAGAGCTATGATCAATAATCATATAGGCATCTACTTAAGTTGATTGGAATTGTACTTGTCGCTACATTATTACTTGTTGTAGTACTATGCAGAGTCAAGGTAAATATTCATGCATTTCCTCTTTGTCCCTATTCAATTAAGCCAATGGTTGTGGAGTCATTTGTTTTCTTATTAGGACATTCTCGTGCCAAATGTCCCCACTTGCCACACTGATAACACTCTCCAAGCTTCATAAGATAAAGTTCACCATGATTTTTACCGCAATGCTCACAGGTCTCTGCTTCCTTCTTCTTTTTAAAGTTGTTCTCTAGGTTTTTATGTTGGTCACTCTAAGTTCCTATTGGTTTAGACCTTTTCCTATCCTCCCTTTCTTGTTATGATCTTTTAATATTTGATTCAACTTTCAAAGCTTGTTCTAGTACATTCTTGTAGTTATTAAAAAGGTGAGAGGACAAACAAGAACGAATTTTATATCCTAGATCATGCTCAAATCTATTTGCTTTACTTCTTTCAGACTTTATGAGTTAGGGACAAAAATGGCCTAACTTGTTGAATTTATTTGCATATTCTAGTACTGTCATGTCATCTTTTTGCCTCAAAGCCAAGAACTCATTCTCTTTTACTTAGTTCATTGACTCGGAAAAATATTGGTCATAAAATATTTTCTTGAACTCCTACATTAGCTATTTATCAGCATTCCTATATGCAGCATTTATTGCAGTCCACTAAAATTTGGCATTTTCTTTTAGCATGAGAATGGCTAGCCTAACCTTCACATCCTCAGGATACTGTAGTGCATCAAACATTATTTCTATTTTCCAAATTTAGATCTTCGCAACTAAAGGGTCAGGTCCATCCTCAAATAGTGGTGGATTGAGCCTTCTAAACCTCTCGTAATATGACTCTAAAGATGATGTAGGTCGAGGAGTAGCTTGTGTCTGTTGTTGTTGCTGAATAAATTGAGCCACCATTTTACAAACTCCAGCAATGTCTACCTAAGTGACTGGCACATTAGGAGCCTGCTCAACTAGCTGGTTGGCATCTCTCGTTGTAGTTCTTCTTGCTTCTCTTTTAGTGGCAATATTTGCCAAGACTTCATTCTCACTGTCGCTCATTGTCACCTATCAAAATAAAAAATATTAGCATTAATCAACTTCCTTAAATAAGCAATAGGAATTCGAAGAATACTTATCTGTTCTTATTCAATCAAATATGATCTAGCTAAATAAGATCTATTTATCCATTGCTAGACTTTTAATATCTACCCATGATCAAATCTATTACTCTGATACCATAAAATATCATGTCCTAAATTCGGGACATAACACGGCCATGGTATCGAGAGGTATCATTCTCAATAACACGAAGCTTATCAATCATAATCAGCTAAAATTCATCATAATTAAAATATAATAGCATATTCAATTTCATTATTTACCAAATAATCAATCTAAAATTGGTTCAGGGCATCTAAATCCATAATCAAATACTAAACCCACATTTCAAACTTCGTAAAATAATTGACTACAGGTCCATGATCATTTGATAAACTAAGTTCAGCTATAAAATCCTCAAGCTTGCTATGCAGATCTCCAAGTTTGTATCCTTGTCGGTCCTAAGCTTATTTCTCCATAGAAAAAAAAAAATAAAAAGATATGAGCTACACTAGCTCAGTAAGTAAACCTTATCCTATCTTATCCGGATCAAGCATAAGTTTATACGTGCATCAATAAATCATTTAGAGAAGATGATTATCATTAGAAGATAAAACTTTCATAATAACGGTATATCATAAATCAATGATATTTTTGCATATGCAAAAATCATACAATTTTTATAAACATAGTTTCTAATGCATAGTATGAATAAATTTATAAATCATGTCAACTTTATAGGTAAAGTAATAAATCATCTGTCGTTATGTCATGTCATAATTCTTAATAATTCTTTCAGACTAAATGCTAAGGTCACTATTATACTCGTGACGAGGTCATAATCAAATCATGCCAAATATTATAACCCGCTAGTGAGGGCCATATGCCGAGCTACTATAATCTACTAGTGAGGGTCGTGTGCCAAGCTACTATAATCCGCTGGCAAGGATTGTATGTCAACCACTGTAACCCACTGGTGGGGCCGTACATAGCTATCTGAGAGCCTATAGTTATATTTTTTTAAATCATATTTTCTTAAAGCAAGCATTCTTAAATCATACTTCATCGAATCCTATTTTTTTAAATCATGTATAAATAAAATACTAGATAATTTTATAGAACTCATGATCCATAAATAATTCTTAAAAGTAAACAATCGTGAAATCATTCTTTTCACGGCAAAACATTGATTCCATAAATATAGAATTCCTATTTCATAAGCAAGTCATTCATATTAAAATATTCATGGAATCACTATTGTACGATGAACATGGGTTTCATAATACATATGCTTGATCTTTATTTTATGAAAATATAAAATATTTTTTTTATGATAAAATAATCGATAATTCAAAAACAAGTAAGAAGTGTCGGAGTTACTCACCTCTTCCATCCTAGCCCTTCAAACTTCACTCAATGAATTTATTAAACCTATTTAGCATATTAAAAGCATAATTAATTACTATTCGATAAATTCAATCATAAGGCAAGAAGACTGTAAATTAGATGGCCGGTTCAATAGGCTGTCCAGGCACCGGGGCAATTTAGAGCCTCTTAACCAAAGGTCATATCTAAATGACTCGAACAAGGAATCGTGAAGCATATATTAGATCAAGGCAAAAGATCGATCAATAGGGTTCATCGATAGTGGATATCAAAGATATCAGACATGGCCAACATGGGGTTGACATACCGTACAGATATCAAAGTGATTTTGGGTCATCTTATTTTTATCTCAGGTTCATATCGGGGTTTATGGATCAGATAGAGAGAGAAAGAGAGAGGGTAGAGAGAGAAATTCTAGAGAGATGGGTTCTCTCTCTTTTTTTCTTTTTTTTTTCTTCTTCTTTCTTCTTTTTTTTTCTTGGCCGAATAGGGGAGGAAGGGGCAGTGGTTCTTGGCCAGAAGATCGGTGGTTACATAGGCAGCCGACGGTGGTGGAGCAAAGGATAGCCGGCCATAAAGAAAGGAAAATCTTGGAAAAATAGGGGATCCGCCCCCTTTTCTTCTATTTTTTTGGTCATTTGCCGATCACCGGCCGCCATCACCTCGGGAAAAGATGGTAGGGAGGTCGGGGGTCAAGAACCTAGGGTGCGACACCATAGGCAGTGGTGCCGATGGCCGAAAAAAGGAAAGGATAACTCGGCCAAAATAGGAGAAAAACAGAGCCTCTTTTTTTGGGGCTTTTTCGGCGATTCCGTTGGCTAATGGCAGTGCGCAAAGACATGGGAAGAAGGGAAAGGAAGAGGAAGATGGGTCGAGCTTACCTCAGGCTCCGGCGAGGAATTTGAATGGGCAAGGTGAGGGGTATCTACAACTTCAATGGGAGAAATCAAGAAGAAGAAAGAGAGAGGAAGGCCTGAGCCCATCATGGATCGCTAAAGCCGAGGAGGGGAAGATTTATAGGGTCAAGGGGAGGCTGAATCCTCCCAGAATTTGGTTTCTTCTCTGGTGTATTTGTGTGGAAGAAGACTCCCAGTAGGAGTCTTCTTTGTTTGTTTGTTTATTTATTTATTTGTGGAACATGGGTCGACCTATGGTGGGCGGGACCGGGCCGACACACAAGTAACACTTTTCTATTGTTATATATTAATTGTAACTTCTTTGAAAACCTATTTATATCATTTTTTAAATTGCACTAATTAAAAAAAGAAAATACATTGATCTCGATGCAATTGAGATTTTTTTTTTTTTTTTTGAGATATGTTATGGGTAAGGCATGGAATATTAGTAAATTGTCACGGTGTCTCACGAGTGCCTAGTGTCAACAATTACAAACCAATGTACCTGTAACATGATTTTTAGAATTTTTTCTATACATTTTAGGAAATCATCTTTTTTTTTTTTGCATTATCGTTGACTAATCTTTTTTTAAAAAAAAAAAAACCTGGAAACTGCTTAGCCCAGCTGCTCCTTTTTTTTTCGCACTTTCACAATGTCTACAATATTTATTCATGCAATCCTTTCTCATTATCGTCCCTTCTATATTATGGTATCCACATATCCACTGCTTAACTCATTTTACAGGAGTGGTCCGGCCAGCGTCGCGTAATAAGGGTGATGCCAAATACTCCTGCTGCAGTTGGTCTGGCAGCATCAGGTGATATTTGACTACTTCATGCTTTTCATTTTCTTTTATTAGAGATATTGTAATATTCTTTATGATGGCATTATTCTGTTGTGGCTGGCTTACTAGACAGGCCCAAGTATCTAGATTTGCCATAGAAGGCCTGCATCATCTGGTGTGGTCCTGACAGGTGTGCAGAATCTGTTTATCTGCTTCAAGTATCAAGAAGCATCATAACTGTTTTGTTAGTGTAAAATATATAATCAGGACCTGATATTTAATCAAAATATGATAATTGGGTGAGTAGGTAAATATTTCTTTTGATTGCAAAATCAGAAAATGATAATGTCCTTATCAATTTAACTCAAGTATGTCTCATGTTAGTTAACAGGTTCTTTCTAAAACTAACAATGGGTGCAAAAAAGAACAGAGATTTATTTGCGTATATGTTCATAAATTACTAGATTGGTGTGGTCGAACCACCTTGGGGCTTGCCTGGGCACCAAGCTTTGTGCATCGCACATGGCCCTTAATAGTATTTATAGTGTTTCTTCAAATTCTTCCATTCTTGTTATCCAGCAAGTTTAAGCTGCCTTTATATTTTTTGTTCCTCTTCTAACTCATGTGCAGAATGTACTTAATGTGTTGTATAATGTTCAATATAAAACCATTTGTTAATTGAAAATCTAGTAATTATTTTACTATTGGAATTCCAATGGTAGAATACTTGTGTAAAGGACCTGTGACAAAAATTGGCATTATGATATCACATCGAACCAGGTGAAACCAGAACTTTGATTACTTTACTGAAGCCTCTTGTGTGAACTGGCATGCAACAGCTCCTGATATCCTGTATTTATTTAGTCATGTGTGCTGGTGAGATGGCAACTAAGAAAGACGAAGGACGTGTAACCAGTTTGTTCAATGCGATTGGGAAGATATGGACAGCTGATGAAAATCATTTTGATGCTGTAACTGGCTTGAGGTATGCTATAATAACTCATAAATTGCCAACTCGGAAGATGCATATATGATATGTTATTACTAGTTAGCATGTTTCTTTTTTAGAATTAATATACTTAGAGACTAGGTAACATAGAAAGCCCTTGAAAATTTCTTTTCTTTTCCAAGGATAATGTCTTATGTAAGGTTGTATACTGCAAATCCCAGTGGTAGTGGCCCTGCTTATATTTATCTAGCAATAGAGGCCCTGGCTGATGGTGGGGTGGCTGCTGGTCTTCCTCGAGAACTTGCTCTTGGTCTTGCTTCTCAGACAGTAAGTATAATAATCTTCTTAAATGAAATTGCATGTGCCACAGTTCTAGTTGTTATATTTGAGCTGTGAATGGTTGCTTGTGGGCTCAGCCTCTGATGTGCATATCTTAAAAGAACAAGCAGCATGAATTCTACTTTTGCACATGCAGATCAACTTGCAAGAGTATGCTGTTTATGGCTTTAGCTCTTAGGTGTTCAATTTTCCATATTGATTGAGCATCTTCTGTGAAAAAAGTTTGGAGACATTGATTTTTTTTACAATAGCCATTTTTCATGAACCTAATGTAGAATTAGAATCCCCATTTAGAGATCTAAATCTTGCGCAGTGGTCTATTAAAGAAATAATCTTGATAGAAATGCGCAAGATTTGTGTGACTGTAATTAAAACAGGCAACCGTGCATGTAAGGAGAGTACATGGACAGACATTTCTAACCTAAATCTACTGTTACCCAAAATAAAGTTGAATTTGGACCATTAACCCTTTATTTTCTCAAATCAAAGTATAAAACACCACAAACCAACAAAGTTTTTTGCTCCCCATTTGTGACATGCTTCTTGACATGGTAAATACTCACCCCACGCCTATACAGGCACCTAAAACCATGGTCTAAACCTTTTTCGTTTATTTGGTCATGCTCAGAACGAAAATCCTTCGATATTTTCATTTTTTCCAGAAAAACATACACCACACTCGCGCACATATACATGGACAGACATGTTCTTTTTTCGGTACCTCCACTTTGTGACATTCACGAAATCAAAGTTATAAGTGAATTTTGATCACATCACTGCATGAGCAGAGAAGTTCGTTTCTTTTGTTTCGAACATGGGTGGTCAACTTGCCATAACATGCAGCGTACATGAACTTTGTCTGTAGGTTCTAGGTGCTGCAGCGATGGTTAACCACACTGGGAGACATCCTGGTCAGCTGAAGGATGCAGTTACATCTCCTGCAGGGACCACCATAGCTGGGATTCAGGAATTAGAGAGGGGTTCATTTCGTGGTACGCTGATGAATGCTGTTGTTGCAGCCACAAAACGGTGCCGAGAACTATCACAAACATAGGAATACCAAGTGGCTCGTCTTTGACTAGAAGGGCATCAGTCTGGATGCGTTGGCAAGGGCAACTGGATCATCTCATCTGGAGTTGTTACATCAAGTTAATTGCAATGCCAATTGATTACTGTTACTTTTCGCGACACCCTTTAATGGTTGTCCAGGAGTTCTTACTTTCAGCGGATGGACTTTTCTGCACACGTATCGCTTATAGTGTAACTTTGAAAATAAGAGTCGGGCTTCTTGGTTAGAGCCCAATTTTTGTAAAATGTTACCGTACTTTGGAAATGATTTTGTAATGACCTTATTCCACCCTTTTCCATGAGAAAATTAAACAAAAAGAAAAAAAAAATGGAGCACTGGGATTCAAAGAAAAGGTCATTGTGAATGCATCTGATGAATCACCTGCAGCATGGTATCAGAAAAGCTACACAGTTTCTCAGTAACTAATTTGCAATTAGGACTTGAAATTGCTATTCTGTTATCGACAGCTCATGTTCCAACTCTTTTTGAAGTCTGCATGGTTTAACCCATGTAGGAGGAGACGAGACCAATCATGGATGACGGTAGGCAATTAATCATGATTGGTCTTTCGCTTATCCTCCTGATTCGGTGCAACCAACGTATATTAATAGCTTGGCGGTTCCTTAAGAATGGTCTGGTTAGTGGTCGATGAAGCGAGGAAAATGCCGTTTCGTTACGGGTCACGAAGTCTCGGTTACGTTTAGTGGGTCCCAATTATTTGTGGCTCTGGTTGGAGGAAGGCTGGAAACCAACCATCTTCTCGACTGAAGACAATCCAAGCAGGAAACAGTAGCGCTCCCCTCCCACTTCTTCCATGACACAGAATTCTGGGCCATGGGACGGGCGGGGTTCTTGACAGCTCCACTGCACACTGAGATCAGTAGAAATATATTGTTTCCTCCACCTCGCCCTCCTCCTTGCTTCATCAAAGGAAGAAGAACCAACCATCATAATTCAAGACGGCTGAGGTCCAACTGCAGAGCGACAGAGAAAGACAGCAGTGGCAGCAGCAGAATGGAAGAAGATTGGATGTCATCGCCGTCGGCCACCCCATACCAAATCCTCGGTGTGGACTCCACCTCCTGCTCCCCCGCCCAGCTCAAAGCCGCCTTTCGAGCCCGTGTAAGTTCTACACCATCTGCTCTCTAGCCATTGCATTGGTAAGAGGTATATGCGTTTAGTCTAAATTTTGGAAAATTTAATTAATAACTGCACGAGTTGTAAGTTTATTGGTTATAATGGGTCTCCATAGTTTATTGTATTGAGAATGTTTGAAGATGTCCTGTTACTATGCTATGGTTATTATAATATCAAATTCTTTTTCATGTTTCAGGTCAAGGAATTTCATCCAGATGTATGTAAAGACATGAAAGATGCGGATGCAATAATCAGACGTGTGATTCAGGCGTACGAGGTAGTCTGTAGTGCTGCATGGGTGTCGAGTTATTTACTTGTTTGTTTTTGATAAAGAGAAAAGTATAAGATGAAATTATAATAGTAGGTCAACGTATGAAAGGGTGGCTCAATGAGCGGCCAAAGTTCGGCCCACCCATCAGTCTTCCTCTGCAACCAAAGTTTATGGAATCACATATGAGCCTAATTTGCAATATTAGTCTTCGTGCTTGGTGATTGTCATAAGATTTTCTTTATCAATCATCCCTTTAGTGTTTTTCTCTTTAGTTCGTTTATGTTTAATGGGAGAATCGTGCATGATAAGTTTAATATTTTTTTTCCATCGCCATATATATATATATATATATATATGAGTATCTTTCCTTTGTCATGAAGGAATCCTTCTGGTCTACCCTTCTCATATTTTGATGCTTTTATTCTTTGTACATGCTATCTGTTTGTGTATCTGAAATCACATTAACAATGAGCTGTATACAAATTGGTGCCTCTAGTTGTAAATGCACGCTCTTATCGACTATTGACACATTCTGCTTGCAGATACTTTCTATAAACCAACAAGTGGAGACCACTGAAAGGTAGATGAGGTTTTTATTTCAAACGATTGCTTATATGCATCTGAAAATGCTAGCATTCTTGATATTCCTAATCGGACTTTGTTAGATATAAAAAATGATTAGTTTTCAAGTCTTTTTTTTTTTTTTGGTTGATGAGTAATACCTTGACAGTTGATCGAATCTTCTTTGTGGGGGTTATATGTATGGCTCTCAAGCTTCCATATTAATGATTTGAAGGATAAAAGAAATGACAGTAGAACAGGTGAAGTGATATACGGTAGAACAGGTGAAGTGATATAACTACAAGAGCGACTTAAATTATAAAGAAATTGCATTAAATAGTCCTTCTAGATTGTGACTTGGGTTTCATCTCAATGATCTAACCTCTTTGTTTAGCAACCAGAGGTTTTAGATTCGAGTCTTGGTGGTGCGTCCCTAAGTATATGGCCAAGGTAGTTATAATGCGGCTGGGGAGAGTCCCTTTCTCCTAACAAAAATTAAAAACCTCAGGTCTGCAATGAATTACATGTAAAGGCATCAAAGCCTTCTTAAAACAATTTATATTTCAAGGAAAATAACTGGTGTAATTTGAAGTTAGGACTCCTTTGACATATTTTGACTAAACACCATGACACCTAATTGACTCAAAACTCTTGACCATTTAGGAAAAAGACTTACCTATCATCATGACCTTTGGACTTACTAGGCCACAAATATCTAGCTAAAAACTATTAGGACTCGTAAAGTTCATCCTTAATGTCTTGGTGTTCCACCTATCACTTTTCCTCTATGAACCTTCGCCTACCTTTAAGCTCAAGATATAACAATCAAAATCCTAGATTGTTTTTGGAACTGTTCGAGATTACAACTTTGTCATCAAACATTCTATTTTTATCTTATCCTATAGCTTTATAACTTTTTGAAATGGCCCACTTGTCTGAGCAGCCTCAAGAAAACAAAAATTATCATCCAGTGTTGTATTCATTCTTATTATCCATCTTTAGAAACTGATTTTCCTTGCTTTGAATTTCCTCTACAACCTCCTTTGCCTCTCAAACATCTTTACCCTCCAGGAGTCTCTCATTGATTGCAGACACGATAATCTCATTCCACATATGCCAGAACAGATTATAAACATCTGGATCCCCAGCTTAAGACTTTTTTGTCCCTTAATGACATTATGGACTTCCTTATATTTGTGGCTTATTTTCAAAGTAGATCTAATTTCATATCTTAAATACCAACTCTCCTAACCAACTGTTGTGAGAACTTTTATAAAGAAGATTGTCAAGAGAATTTTCCAAGAATAGATGGTAGAAGGAGAGGTTCTAGATTTCCTCGACTTCCTCTTCTTCTTTATGTATTCTGTTTGTCTCTTTAACCATGTTTCTCCCTTCACCACCAGGCATGATCATCACCTTGCACAGCTGAACTACCATCAAGTTGGGTCTTATGGCAATCATGTTGTGCATGTATATGGTATCAATTTGTGCTGTGGCCACCCTATCTTACTATGCATTGGTTTTTGTTATGACCTCAATTTCTCTTCTTGTCATTGTCCCAAGCTTTGTGATCTTGTCAATCTGTCACTCTTTGCCAAACAGTGATGCTTTTGTGCCAGGCATCCCTAAGATACCAGCATGAACATCAACTAGAACCAAGGATTCCACTTTGAGCCATTTTAAGTAGTGTCATCATTATGATGGAGCAATATGTTGCATTGTCATGTGATATCGACACCTGCTTTCATATCTAAAATCATGAAAGTTGGGTCAAGGCCACCTTAACAAACTGAACTAGCCTTACCTGAAATCTGCTCTAGATGCTTTTGCTTGGAAGGTCCAGGTTAGCCTTAAAAATGAAGGTTATTGAAGACCCAAACAAGCACTATACTTGGTAGAGACTTTAAGACTTGCACCCAACTTGTCTTGGTGATCACGATTTTGGGAAAGGAACCATCTAAAAGGATATAATAAGGTCATAATTGTTGGTGATGGCTCCCTCTAGACCCAACTCTTCAATGACATAATTTTATAACAAGATTGGCATAACATATCTGTAAATTGACAAGGATTTTAGCATGGAACTAGCTTTGAATTGAAGTATGTGCATGAAGTCTCTGCATGTGGTCACAATAAGACCCTTGAGCTGATCCCCCTCAGCCTCATGTTCATAAGCCCTTAATTTGAGCATAACATCTGTATATGGCTAATCCCCATGCTTTGTCCTCTACTTGGAGGAGACCTCCTGTTGACATGAAATTATTGAGTTTAGCACAGTATAATCACCATACTGATTTATTTGCTTATAAAAGACTCCTCCATTAGTATTAAAAGTCCTGTTCATTAAGTAATTCTATTCATTCAATGACAAACTACACATACTCCTTGGATGGGTATGCAGGAAGTCAACCATCTGGAGTCATCAAACTTGTGTCATGAATTTTAGTATCTTATTAACTTCTTTCATTTTTCTGTAGGAATTCTTTTGTGTTTTCATGATAAGTAAATAAATATTAATGTAATTTTTCTTTATATTCCTTATTTTTGTAACTTTGCTATCTTTTAGGGTGTGCATGGACCCATTTGAAGAACCAGAATGTGAGGCTTATGACCTCTTTGTCAATGAGATTCAATGCGTTGGCAAAGGTAGAATTCAATTTACTTCTTTTGTTTGTTTTCACGGTTTTTCTCATTAGTATCAATTTCTTGACCAGGCAAATAGTATCCGGAAAGGAGAAAGTTGTTAAAACATGTTTTATCCGCTGCTTTTTTTTTCCTTTCCCTTTCTTTTCTGGAACAAGTTGGGTTTTGCCCTAACTCTGACAGTCAATGGACAATAATATTAACAAAGTATAGATTTGTAGCCATTTAGTGCAGAATTGTTCTTTTCTGTTACCAAAATTATAGCATAAAGAGTTCCAAGGGGTCCAAGGTGCTTTTATTTAGCTAAAACAAATTTCTGTCTTCATGCAAAATAAGACTAGAAACCCAATTGACATGCCTGTTAGCATCCACCTAGCTATGCTCACAAGACCATGTTATAATCTTTTCAAGTAAAGGACAGAAAATATGGAATCTGATAACTTCAATTCTGAGGAATTTATATCCTCTCTGTACCCATGAAATGTATTTTCAATCCACTACAGTCCATACTTCAGCTTACAAACTTACGGTGAATTATAAGGCCATGTGATATGTCTTGGCTTTATTTACTTGATTTCTTCCAAGTTCCAACTAAATCTTGAAGAAAATTAAAGTAACATTTGCTTGGTTATGAATGTCTCTTTCATTTTCCAGCACTGTCTTTGGCCATAAAGATGATTTGCCACTAATGGGACCCTAAAGAGCAGGAAATGTATTGAGCTAGTATGTAATTATAAGAAACTATTCCAAATCTTGAAAGGAAGCTGTACCTTGTCTATACGGTACTTTGAGAGAGTACTAGAATAATAAAAAGCAGAAATTGTGATCAAGAATCTTCAAATGACACCACATTCAAATTCTAATATTTTCAATAGTTTCAATGATTTTAAATTTCAGTAAATTTTCTACTTTCCTTGAGGAGTTATATGCACGTAATTGGTTATATGTTGTTAAGCAGTAATATCATGGTTACTCAAACTCTGTACAAGTGACAGCTTAATGTTGCTTGAACATTCAAGAGATGAAAATTAGCTCCAGTAAATTTTAAGGCTTATTATAAGTTCAAGATAGTTATAGAAATCTAGAGATCTATATATTCTAGCTTCTGTATGTGCTTGCATGCTTTATGCTAATGAAGGTAATGGTTTGCCTTCTAATCTTGTTTGTCTAAGTTTCAATCTTACTGACATTTACTTGTCTTAGAGTTCACTGTTGGCTATTGACCTTGGTTCGATCAGAACAAGAAGGAAGCAATTCCTTCAATCCTGCATGACCTCAAATATAATAATTTTTGTTCTATTTTTCCAGCATATCCATCTATAGTTTTGCATATCAAATGTCTTATATATGTTGAGCATGAACTATTTTGGGTAAAAGTCCTGGGAGCGTTAGGCATCCGTTGAGTTTATTATGCCCTAATAGATACTTAATATCTGCAGGATGTCCATATTCTTGTGTTAAAAGGGCACCTCATGCCTTTTCTTTCACTGGTGAGAATGGTACTGCCCGTGCAATGTCTCAAGGTTTGGCCACATTTTTAATTTCATTTCTAGTGATATGGAAGTATTTATTATGCCTTCTTATGAGCGCCTAGCTTTATAGGACTTCTGAATCACTTCTAATGACTAAAAGTTTATCCTACATTGCGATATCTTAAAATTTTGAAATCATTGGAGTTATTAGATTGATAGATGGTATGTGTATTTCTTTGTGCATTATTCATTTGTACACTAAAACCTCAACGTGTTTCAAGATGCTCTCAATGTACGCTAATGCCAAATTGTAATTGAACAAGAATCCTGATATGTCTACTTAAATATCTCTTTTGGGGTAGCAGAAGGTTTAAATGACTAATGCTATGATCTGAAACCATTTTACAAATATTTCTAGCAGCTCTCATGCATCACAGACTTGAAAGAAGCACAAGTCTGGTTTTTTTCTACAGATCTTGAGACATACTCTAGTGCCCTGCAGATGATGAATCTTTCTGAAAGATCTTTTATTTTTTGAAAGAAAAGGTCTTGAGTATTGGATTCTGTAAAGAGCTCCCATGGTCTATTGACAAATTATATGATCCTGGAGAGCACATTTGAAACTGAACTGTCACCAGTCTCTTTTAGTTGGCATATGATAGGCATATCTTGCAATGGCTATTTGATAAGCGCCGATATTAGCTATTCAAAGATTGTGGCAACAGATATTATATTTTATCCCTAGGGGAATTTTTTGTTGTTTCAGTTATCTTCATCATCTTACAGGCGTGATGGTTATTTGTAGTTTCTTTTGAACTGGTAATACTTCTGATATTGTTGATGCAAAGGTTGAAGTGTCAAATATATTACCCTCATCCTTGGTTTAGCAAGCAGAGTAGAAAACAGATGTGAAAGTAATGAAAAAATGCCATAGCTAGAAGTAGAGGATCAGGTACAAAAAGTTTATTCCAGTTAATTCATGCACCGGGATGAATAGCATTTGAGGATAATGTGTACTCCTTGCTCATGCATCAATTCCCATGGGAGGATAAACTCTCGGACTTTTAAGTTTTGTTTGCCAGGCTAGTTTTTCTTTCTTCCACATTTTGTTAGTCCAAATTGGTTTGTTAATGCAGGGCATGGTGATGATTATCTCATCCAGAGTGCTGTGGGGCAGTGCCCAAGGAGATGCATCCATTATGTTACACCTTCTCAACGAGTTGTTTTGGAGGATATGCTCCAGAGGTTAATGATAATAATTTAGAAGATTATAACTGTGATTAATAAAAGAAAAATTAGAACTTCTAGATTAGATTATACTAACTTTTGCTGTTTCGATATTGATGCTTGCAGTATCTTAAGTCCACCATATGACTTAGCGGAAGCAGATTTCTTGGACTCTCTCATTATCAAAGCAAATTTTGAAAACAATCGATATCGACAGCCTAAAAGGAAACCAAAGTTTTCAAGTAAATATGTTGATTGGTCGTGACATTGAGAGAGTGATAGGATGTCTATTCCATGTAAGCAAGTACAAATATTGAGGTAGATAGATAATTACATCTTAGGCGCAGTTGGAAGTTTCTATGTACATGTTGATATTTTTATGGTTGTTTGATCTTAGGCTAATGTACAGTTGGAGTATTATCTCTATACATTGACTCATCCTACTTGGTGTTGGACCATATCAAATCATGTTTTTCTAAGGGCTTAAGGAGATTGAACCCAGTGCTTTAGCCTTCATGTAGTCTGGCCAAGTTAATCCATCAACTTAATCTGGATATCCTCATGATATATCTTATCCATGCTTGAATTGTATTCTCTTTTTCCAAGTGGGGAAGCCACATCCTCTTTTATTGGAGGCAATTCTTGCCTATGGAGCAGCACTAGTAATCCTTCCTCAATATTTCTGAATTTTGCAGCAAGCTTGCAGCACTTTCAATTGAAACATCATCTTAAGTATACAAAACAATTTACTAAGATCAAGTGATTGGTGTTGTTCTCTCTATGCTAACAAATATGTCGCTCTATTACCCCAAAACTAAAAGTGACATACGAATGTTCCACTTTGAGCCTAAACTTAGAAAACGAGAGAAGGAACAACACTTGGGTTTTATTCCCAAATCATGACAATTTTATTGAAGGCTAAACTCTAGCAATTGCTTCCGTTTGTAAAGCATATGAAGCTTATAATTTTAGAGGCAATAGGTGCAATTACCTGCGCCAGCCAACATGTGTGGCTTAACAAAATGATCAACATTATTTCTTTTATTTTTTTTCTAAAAAGGGAAAAACAGGCAACACTAGATGTTCCCTTGAGCTCTAACTATGCTCAAACCTTGCAATATAAATTTTCTTAGGAGTCGTTTGGTTCACGGAAAGTGGATAGGGGAAGAGGCAATTTCTAAAAAATGGAGAGAATATCTTTTATTTGATTGGAGTTTTAAGAGAAAATAGAATAAAAAAAAAATTTCATAGAAAAATATTTCTTATATTCCATAAAAAATAAAAATTCATGAAACATGGATTTTAAGACTTCTCATGGGATAAAAAGTGATAGCTTTTTTATCTTTCCAAAAATATCCTTTTAATATCTAGGGCTAAAATTTTCAAAATATCAATGAATGGTTAAGATGAAATACTGAAAGTGATATATTCATAATATTGATATTAATATAATAATATAATATTTATAATATTTTAATATTTATACTAATATAATATTTTTATTAGTATTATATAATATTTATTTTAATATGCTAATATTTAAATTAATATAATATTATACTTAATATTATATTTATATCTATATTAATAAATTTATTATATTAAAATATGAATATAATATTAATATATATTAGTATTATATTAATATAATAAATTAATATAATATTAATATTATATTTATATTAATATGAATATAATATTTTTTTTAAATTTAAGAGCAAAATATATGATCTTATATCTATTAAGGGTATAATAGATATTTTACATAATTTTTTAAAAAAATAAATGTTCAACTAAATATAAGCCACTTTTCTATGGTTAATCAAATATACTAAAATCATATTCTCAAAAAATTATTTTTTTGAAAGAAAAGTTCTTTCCGCGAACTGCTAATAATCTTTTATTTGTTTAATTTGAATCAACAATTCTGGAAAGAAAAGTTCTTCTCACGAATCAAACAAGTCTTTAGTGGTACCTACTTCCACCACAAGCTATTGACTGTCACGCCCAAAATCTAGAACATAATATGGCCATGCTACCGAGAGGTACCATCCTCGATAACATAAAGTCTATCGATCATAATCAGCAAAAATCCATCATAATTAAAATATAAACAAAGATTTAAATTTATTATTCATCAAATAATCAAACAAAAATTGGTTCAAAGCATTTAAATCCATAATCAAAATCAAATCCATGTCTCAAATCATAAATAAACAACTACAAGTTCATGATCAGACTAAGTTTAGTTACAAAATTTTTAAGCCTGCTATGTATATCCCCAAATTTGGATCCTTCGTCGGTCCTAACCTTATTTCTTTGTAAAAAAATAAAAATAAAAAGAATATAAACTATACTAGCTTAGTAAGTAAAATCTACGCTTTCTTATCGGATCAAACATAAGTTTATTCATGACAATGCATTATTTTAAAAATAGTAATTATAGTAAATAAAGCATTTCATAAAATATAATATAAAATAAGTCATCAATCAATCATGCATGAATAAATTATGAAATTTCATAAACATAATTTATAAATTATTCTTGATCATTTATTCATATCATGTTTCAAAACATTACTCACAGATATTTATGCTAAGATCACTATTGTACCCATGACAGGATCATGTTTTTTAATCAATAGGATTCTTATTTCTTATGCCAACTTGGAACCTATTGGTGGGGCCATATTTCTTATGAATGCTAGCTCCGGATGTCGACTTTCCTAAAAAAGATTCATTCATAGTTATTTAAGAGCCTTTAAAATTCTTATATCTTTTTCTTAAAACATACTTATATTAAATAAAAAAATATTAAAATTCATGTATCATAAAAGATATTCATGTTCATAAAAGCAATGATCATAATAAAATATGATGTTCACATTTATATGCTGATCCTTATTTTATGAAAAACATGAATTTATAACAACAATTCATATGCATAAAAAGACATGGTAATTTAAAAATAAGTAAGGAATGTAAGATTCCACTTATCTTATTCGTTCTAGATCCTTAGATTTCACAGATGATCCTATCTAAAATATCAAAAACATGATCAATTTTCTATTCGATGAATTTAATAAAATTTAAATCATAAGAAAAGAAGATTGTTAGCTGGATGTGTCGGACCATCTGGTCATCAGAGAAATTTAGGATCTTTAAGCTGAGGATCAGATTTAAGCGATTCAACTAAAGAATCGTAAAACACATATTAGATCAAAGTCAAAATTAATTAATAGGATTCATCAATGATGGATTCTTAAGATACTAGACATGGCCGAAGTGGAGTTAACATATGCATGGATTTTAAAGCGGCTTCAGATCATCTTATTGGAGTCAACATGGATTCCTAAAATATGAAGGCATGACTCGGTATAGGATTCATAGATCTTCTTAGAGAGAGAAAGTTGGTCAAGAGAGAGAAACTAGCGAGAAAGTGGATAAAGAATCTCTGTATTCGTCAAAAGATGCAATCATGATTAGAATCATCAAGGATCATGTCAGGATGACTCAATAAGAATCGTTCATGATAAAAAAGCTACGAGTTTCTGACGACAGTTGGACTGAAATCCGACTTACTGCATGAATTTCAGAGCAGTTTTCAGTCATCTTGATTTCATCTTAAGTTCGACCTAGGATTCATGAATCAGATAGAAAAAGTAAAACCTTAGAGAGAGAAAATAAGAAAGAGAGGAGAGAGAAAATTATTTATTTATTTATTTATTTTCTTCTTCTTTCTTTTCTTTTTTTCTCTCTTGGCTGAATAGGGGAGGGAGGGACTAGTAGCTCACACTCCGATGAGCTGGGATGGCACGATCGGAGGTCCGACGATGAGTGGCCAACGACAGTGGAGCAAGAGATGCCCGACGATATGACTGATCGGCGAGAAATCAAAGAAAGTGGCAGGAAAATAGGAAAGCTTTTTTACAGTATTTTTTGACCAAATTCATGGTCGGCGGTGAGACTTGGAGCCGTGGAAAGATAAGAAAGAGAGAAAGGAGGAAGGGCCGATGCTTACCTTGGCTCCGACGGCATCGTTGGTTTCAATCTCTGGCGAGCACAATAAGAGTAGGCTGCCGCTTCAATCGGGAGAAAGGGAGAGGAAGAAGAGGGGAGGAGATCCATCTTATGACTTTGAGAGAGGGAAGAGACCGATGCCTTTAAATAGAATGGAAGAGAGGCCGAATCCTTTCTGGATTCGACTTCTCCTCCAAAATTTTTGCGAGAAAGAAGACTCCCAGGAGGACTCCATCATTTTTTATTTTTTTTTTTCGAACCGGGTATCACATTGACCTCTCGTTTGTTTACTTTGGATCAAAAATTCAATAAAAGACCAACATATTCGGTGCAGGAAAAACCTACCAACGATAAGTTTCAAATAAAACTACGCCGAGTCTTTGATTTTCTTCGTATACCATGTCATAATGTAATGAATCTGCTAGTAGAATTGGGGCAAGATGTCAAGTGCATATATCATGTAGCAAACATCAAGATACATGCATGAAGAAGCATACTCTATTTATGTCATAGAAGGAAAATAAAATGGCAGATTCAGAAACCATCCATTACACGATGCCATCAAAGTTCGTCACAATGGCAGTCCCGAGCAATAACAATATAATATGCTTCTCATATACATGAGGCTAACAGAGGGACTTCCAGCGAATGGCATCACATGTAAGGGCGAGAAGCCCATTCATCTTCGAACCTTCCAAGCGAAAACTCCATAGCCGGCACCCCAGTTAAACGGAGAGGATCAGGCTCTATGCCATAATCCGTCAGTGGCCTGTGCTCAAGAACCTGGTCATGCTGTTGCGCAAACTCTGGAATTTCAACTTGTCCTTTCTTTATGTCATCCCATAGATACTGCAAACGGCTGATGTATTTGATTTTCCAATACAATCTGCAAAGCAAAATCAGTGGCTCAAGAAAATATGTTGATCATTGCATATAAATGTTTGTACGTAAAATTCATCTTTCCTTTTGAATACCCTGAGTGATTGGTCAAGCACATATGCATTAAGCGAGCGAGCGAGCAATAGATTCTGTTGAAGCAAGGAAGCAGCACCACACTTGCATGTCTCGTTACCTCTCTGTTATTCTACTCCCAAGTTCTCATGATTTTGCAGAAGATACACCACAAAATATATTCAACCAAAACAAGCCATGATACTCATCAAGGCACAACATAACATATCCATTCCTCACAGGGTCATTACACTTCATAAAGGAGGGAGATTTTGGAGAAATTTTTGTCTCAGGTTTTTCCCTGCGACTTCTCCATGTGCAGCCTTCTCCTGGATCAGGCTTTGAGCTTCTCTAAACATATATTCTCATGATGAGGTGTACCAGAGACTGAAGGGTTGTCAGGAAGAGGTAAATTCTCTTAGTTAAACCCTTTGTACAAATATAATGGACCTTTTCTCCTCTTATAAACAGAGTCTAGCACATAAAATTCGGTGTTTTGCCTGCCTGTTCCTTTTAATTTTTCCATTACTTTATTCTGCCATTCCTGGGGTCATAACAGGTAAATTACCATCACAACTAATGATACATGACCAACGAGGGACTAATTTCTTCGGAAAAATTCAAGTAGAATAATCATCGAAACATACATCGCTTCAGACAACTCATTTTCTTCTCAAACCCTTTGTCTCCCTCTTCCTCTTTATTCGTCACATATGAACCCACAATGCAACCTCTAATAGTAACAAGAATCCAATACCTTGGCATGCCCAAAAACCAAAAAAAAAAAAAAAAAACTCAAGCAGCTTTATGAGATTGTCTGGAGCAGGCACATTTCCCTTGCAGAAGCCAAAAGTTGAGTTCCAAAACTTTTGTTCCCAGGTAAACAAGATCATGTTCTCTCTGGAATCTAGTGACTTTTGGAGGCTAAAGCTCTGGATTTCAGTATAGATCCAACAAATCTGGTTGATAAACGAACTCAAACAATCCACGCATTACATGAATTATAGCTAATTCTAGGATTGTTTCATAGATCATAACTTTGGTCTCACAATAATCATAAGTTGATAATATGTATGATTTAAGATTATGAAACTTGAGAACAAAATGTTAGAGCAGATGTCAGTTCACATTATGGCATGTACCTAGAATATGCTTATGGAACCTTGCAATTTTCAACTCTGTTCTCTATTATATATTGTGGATGATTAATACGAAATTCATTTAACTGAGTCATACATATTTATCATTGAATATGAAACTTTAATAACAGATTTTCTAACCTTTAAAGAACCAGCGAACAATAAATTAGATGGTCTGATGGAATTATCTGGACAAGAAAACATACTACATTGGCTAATCAAGATATGAGAGTAAATGCATAGCCACACAACCACACAATAAAAGACGAACATACCAACAAAAGGATGACTGTTTTTACAAGGACGTATTTGTAAGCCAATTGCCATATGAACAAATATATAACACAGCGGATCCTGCAATCCTTATTAACACAGTGAAAATTTGTCGGCTCTGACATGTCAAGATTATGCACCAAGAAACCTCACATCAGCATTTGCATGAGCAATAATAGAATTCCCAGTCAACTCTCTGCAACTGAAAGTAGTTTCTGTTCATCTAAGCATTCATGAGGTGAAGATCTTACGATTCTTTTTTCTCTTTTTTAAACAATACCTGGGATTTGAACCTTGGACCCCCTCCAAGGGAAAGCCCTAAGGGGAAACGTGCCAACTAACTAAGCTAACAGTTGTTGGCAATAATCCTATACCTCCAAAGGCCAGACCTAAGGGGAGATGTGCCAACTAACTAAGCTAACAGTTGTTGGTGATAATCCTATCGTTCTTAATTTATCATCTTATAATTCCCAAGCAATGACCTTCTACTTTGTAGAAATCTCCATGACTGATATGAAATGACACTGATTTTAAGGTTTGAATTTGAAAATCTGTAACAAATACAAGATATGCAAAAGAAGTATCGGATATTCAGCACGGCAGTTTTTCATAAGTTACCCAACAATGACTTTGAATTTCTCCTGTTTTATGCAACCATCATGTGCTTTTGTGGTTCACTTAACCTTGACACTAATTAATATTTAATAAACCAGATAGGAAGGATATATTGTTTTTTCTATTTGGCAAGAGGAAGGATATATATTTTTAGTCATATGATCAAACTGTAATCTTTTCATCAAGCTTAAAGCACATATGTATTTAGAATTCTAATCATCTATCAAAGAGTCAACCATCTCACCAGAATGAATAATGCAAAAGATTTTGATAGGAATCAAGGTTTACGTACTTATTCAAGAAGGAAGCATCGTTAAACCCTAACCCTAATTTATTTTATGGGTTTAATTTCTGTGAATTAATTTAGGTTATTCTATTTTATTGGGATTCCTAATTTTGTTATGATTATGTAATAAGAGTTCTGTTAGGGTTCAAGTCAATTGTTAGAGTCCTATTTAAAGGGGAGAACCTATATGGAGAACCTCAGACCTGAATCACTGATTAAAAAAAAATTAAGAGAATTGATTTGAGTATTTTTTCTTTTCTAATTTTTTCTTGCTTCTTTATTTTTCTTTTGGTTTTATATCAATTTGGTATCAGAGCGAACATCCTGCAATTTTTTTTTTTTGTTCTACGTGCTTCTTTCTCCTCTCTTTCTCTCCATCCGTTCTGCGCCGAACACATCTCTCTCTCTCCTCTTTTTTCTTCTCTGCCAAAACCCTCGACAGACTCCCTGTCACAGTCCGACCCGCCTCACCGTCGATCTTTCTGTTGCCATCTCTGCCACCGACCGCCACAGACGTCACCTACGATCTTCTCCAAAGAGCTCCGATCGGGTGGGAGGCTTGGAGCGGCAAAAAGAGGCCTCTTCCGTCGACTTCATTTCCCGCCCTTTCTCCTTTCGGTCACCTCGTCGTCGATCAATCACCGTCAATGCCGTCTCCACTGCCGACCGCCGACGCTGCCTCGACCATCCATCGCCGCACTTTCTCTGCCCCTTCTTCTGTGTCGCAGATCGTCAGACCCCTTGAATCGCAGCCGTCCACCTCCGACAGCCGTCACTCCCTTCTTCACTGCCGACCGTCGTCGCGGACTTCTTCATCAACATCGACATCGATGCAATCATTGCCGGCTTCAGTCTCCCTTCCGATCTCCAACAGGACTCTTAATCGGGTGGGAGACTCCGATCTCCCCACTGATTGAGATCATCGATCTTCTTTTTCTTTCCATTGTTGCCGGCACTCCGTCGCCAAATCGCTATCGTTACCATCGTCTTTTGCCTCGCCGTCAACCAGTCGGAGTCCGCTGCTGTTCGTCCCTGCCCGTCGGACACCGAAGCCCTAGAGACCATAAAATGAAGGGAAAAGAAGGCTCGTGGTCTACAGCTACCTGCTCACACGATTTATAGACCGTCCGATCTATGGACCTGATCCACAGATCCGAGAAAAAAAAAATAAAAAAATAAAAAAAACTTGCTCTTCAACCTGCACGCGCCACAAGGTGAAAAGGTATAATCCCTTCGTTAATTTTGGAATTGTTTAAATCTTAGGTAATTTAAAAATTGCTTAGGCCCATATTTCTCCCATATATTTGTTATTTCTTGCACCCAACACCCACATATCTTGCTATTATACGAACCAGAAACATAAACATTAAATTGGACTTTATAATTTTTATTGTGAGCATCATAGTTAAAATTAATTTTAAATTTCTCTATCATGACTATTGGTAATCTAAAAGATGCACAAACTACAATGAAAAAGGAACTAAAAACTGTCAAAAAAAATCAAACAGCCTTTCAAGAATCTTTAAATCAAATTTATCAGTCTTTGGATCAACTTCGCACTGAGATCAGTGAGGTTCATGCTACCCAAGTGAATAATTGCGTAGATATGGCAAATCTTATAGGTCAACAGATAGAACGCCAATTATCCTTCAGAGAATCGAGAATAGGCAAACAATCTGTAGAAGACGATCCCCCTAGTATTCAACCTATTCATCGATCTCCTTCACGAAACCTTAAGTCTATGGGAAGCTAGAGCCATGTTATACATACTAGTAAAACTTTTCAGGCACCCCAGATTTATACAATAGTTCCTCTGATTATCCACCACTCCACAAATAATTTTGAGGGTTATCATTATCCTAGGATAGATGAATATGAAAGAGAAGGCTTTGAAGGAGAAGTAGAGCCGCCAAATCCCACACTTAGAAATTCTAGGCAGCCTACTAGGTATGCACGAAACTCTGGACACTTTAGACCCCAAGGACAACAATATAGAGCATATCCAAACAGACATGAAAATTTAGAAGAACCATTAAAAGGTGTTAAAGTAGAAATTGCTTCTTATGATGGTAGATTGGATCCTGAAGCCTTCCATGACTGGTTATTAGATCTAGAATCTTATTTTGAATGGTATCACATGTCGGATGCCTCTCGCATCCGTTTCACAAAAATGAAATTAATAGAATCTGCCAAGCGGTATTGGCAAACTGTTGAAAGAGATTTAGAACGGATAGGACATCCTCCTATAATGCTTTGGGAAGAAATGAAATTCAAACTGCATGAAAAATATATTCCTATTTATTATAATGGTCAATTATTAAATCAATGGTACACTCTTAAACAAGAAAATACCAGCATAACTGACTATATGACTCGTTTTGAGGATCTACAGTTGAGATGTGATATATTTGAGGATTCATGAAAATTAATTTCTAAGTTTATTAGCGGTTTACGGAATGATTTAAAAAGAGAAGTCTCCTTATATTCACCCAATTCTATAGGAGAGGCCTATCAAAAAGCCCTAGAAATAGAAAAATTTCATAGAACTTCAAGTCAAAGAAGGAGCTAATTTTGCTACTGAATCTAGACAGTCCAAGTCTATCCCTGTTAGCTGTACAAGAAAATATGTCACAAGTAGCCCCTTCCCGTTTAGGACCAATTCCCATAGAAACTAAGACCCGAGAACTTGTGCCAAAGATTTCTCAATCAGCTAGTTCGTCAAACATAGAGTGTCATTATTGCCATGCAAAGGATCACATAGCTGAAAATACACTAAAAGATTTTAATCCCCTAGAACCAGTTAATTCTGAAGAAGAGTACGAAGAAGAATATGAAGAGTTAGGAGATCAGGTTAATGTCATGCGCTATATAATCACCACTCCTGCAGATTCTGAAGCTTGAAAACGTACTAGTATTTTTCACATATACGCACAATGTGGAGATAAGGTATGTAAACTTATCATTGATGATGGTAGTTCTATGAATATAGTATCTAAGTCTGTCGTTAATCGATTAGAACTGAAACCTCATCCTCATCCTTATAGGGTTGCCTGGGTGGACAAAACATCTCTCCCTATTAATGAATGTTGTCTAGTACCAATTGAAATGGGAGCTTATTCTGCTGAGATTATGTGTGATGTTTTACCAATGAAGGTTGTTAGTATTTTATTAGGTCAACCATGGATCTATGATGTAGATGCCCATAACTTTGGTAGAGAGAATACCTGTGTTTACATATAAAGATAAGAAAATTAGATTAAATCCTGCCAAACCTAGTGAGTCTCGATTGTAGAAAAGACAAGAATGCATCTCAAACTCCTAAACATAAGAACTGTCATATTTTAACTCATAAGAAATTTAAAGAAGAAAGCTCAGAGTCTGGGATTATGTTAGCAGTCATTTCTAAAGATGAAATTAGATTAACCTCAGACATTCAAGATAACCCACCTCCTGAGATTGAACAGTTATTAGAAGAATTTAAGGATGTAACTCCCGAAGAAATACCAGATAGCCTTCCTCCTTTATGAGATATTCAGCATGCTATTGATTTAGTTCCAGGATCTCAATTACCTAATCTTCCACATTATAGGTTGAATCCTAAGGAACGTGAGAAAATGAGAAGACAAGTAGATGATTTAATACAGAAAGATCATATTCGTCCTAGTCTTAGTCCATGTGCCGTACCAACCTTTTTGACACCAAAAAAAGATGGTACATGGAGGATGTGTATAGATAGCAGAGCCATCAATAGGATTACTATCAAATATAGATTTTTCATTCCTAGGCTTGAAGATATGCTTGATCAATTAGCTGGCTCTGTATTTATTCTAAATTCGATTTACGTAGTGGGTATCATCAAATCAAAATTCGACCTGGAGATGAATGAAAAACTGCTTTTAAAACCCAAGATGGATTTTATGAATGGTTGGTCATGCTA
The DNA here is from genome assembly GCA_006176705.1 of Cocos nucifera. Taxonomy (NCBI): domain Eukaryota; kingdom Viridiplantae; phylum Streptophyta; class Magnoliopsida; order Arecales; family Arecaceae; genus Cocos; species Cocos nucifera. The sequence goes on along the minus strand of QRFJ01000070.1, from coordinate 1,656,741 downwards.
TTTGGGTTATCCAATGCTCCTAGTACATTTATGAGATTTATGACTAAGTTATTAAGACCCTTCATTGGTAGATTCTTAGTTGTTTATTTTGATGATATTCTAGTCAACAGTAAGTTTAGAGAAGAACATCTAAGTCATCTTAGAAAATTTTTTGTCACTCTTAGATCCGCTAGATTATATATTAATCTTAAAAATGTTCATTCCTTTAGAGACAAGTATTATTTTTAGGGTATGTCGTATCCTCTCAAGGTATCATGATTGATCCTGAGAAAGTGAAAGCAATTAGAGAATGGCCTGAACCAAAATCCTTTTCTAAGGTTCGTAGTTTTCACGGTCTAGCTTCTTTTTATAGACGATTTATTAGATAGTTCAGTACCATCATGACCCCTATTATAAATTGCATGAAGAAAAGTGAGTTTCATTGGACAACTAATGCTGCTAGAGCTTTTAATGAAATAAAGCTCAGGATGACTAAGACACATGTACTGATACATCCTGACTTTTCCAAAATTTTTGAAGTAGCCTGTGATGCATCAGATATAGGAATTGGAGGAGTTCTTAGCCAGCAGGGTCATCCTATAGCCTATTTTAGTGAAAAACTCAATGAAGCTAAGCAAAAATACTCTACGTATGACAAAGAATTTTACGTTGTAGTTCAAGCCCTTAGGTATCGGCGATATTATCTTTTACCTAAAAAGTTTGTTTTATATTCTGATCACCTGTCCCTTAGATACATTCAATCCCAGAAGAAACTTAGTGCTAGGCATGTTAAATGGGTAGAGTTTCTTCAGAATTATACTTTTGTTCTCAAACATCAAGTTGGTGTTGAAAATAGGACCGCTGATGCATTAAGTAGGGTAATTACCGTCTTACAATCTATGAATACTGAGGTAATTGATTTTGAGCGAGTGAATGATGATTACCAGCATTGTCCTGATTTTTCTGAAATTTATCAAGAGGTTAGTCAAGAAAACCGTCAAGAATATATTGATTTTATAATTAGAGATGGTTGTCTATTTAAAGGTTGTCATCTTTGAATGTCACGAACATCTTTATGAGATTTTCTTGTTTGAGAACTTGATGCAGGAGGATTAGCAGATCATTTTGGACATAATAAAACTATAGATATGGTTGAGGATAGATTTTACTAGCCCTTTCTTAAAAAGAACGTAGCTCGAATTATTTCTCAGTGTCGTACGAGTCAGCTAGCCAAGGCTAGAAAACAAAATACTGGATTATATACTTCTTTACTGATTCCTCATTCCCCATGGAAAGATCTTAATATAGATTTTATTCTTGATCTACCTAGAATCGCAAGAGAACATGATTCAATTTTAGTAGTTATTGATAGATTTTCTAAAATGGCACACTTTATTCCTTGTCATAAGACTTCTAGTGCTTCTTCTGTTGCTAAGTTATTCTTTAGAAAAATTATTAAACTTCACGGATTATCCACTTCAATAGTATCTGATCGTGATGTTAAGTTTGTCAGTTATTTTTTAAAAACCCTATGGAAATTATTTGGAACTACTTTAAAATTTTCTTCAGCTTTTCATGCTCAAACTAATGGTCAAACAAAGATTGTAAATAGAAGTCTTGGTAATTTACTTAGGTGTCTAGTTGGAGATAAACTAGGAACATAGAATTTGTCATTGCCTATCGCAGAATTCGCTTACAATAATTCAGTAAATAGGTCTACTGATAAAAGTCCTTTTGAAATTATTTATGGTTTTAATCCCCATCAACCTATAGATCTTTTCTCTTTATCCATGAATAACCGTACTTCTGAGTCTGCGACTTCTTTTGCTAAACACATCAATAAAATTCATACTAAAATCAGGCAAAAGATTGCCATGAATACAGAAAAATATAAACTTGCTACTGATACTCATCGTAGAAAATTAAAATTTAACAAAGATGATTATGTTATGGTTTGTGTTCGTCTTGAACGTTATCCATCAAATTCATTTAAAAAGTTACATGCTCGAGCCACCGGTCCTTTTCGCATCCTTCGTAAACTTGGGCCTAATGCATATTATATAGAATTACCTTCTAATTTAAAATTCAATCCAATTTTCAATGTTAAGGACTTACTACCTTATCGAGGCACATTCGAGTCTCCTAGTATGCATGCAGGTGACAACAGGGATTACATTCCTCCTCCAATGCCAGTTTCGGTTCTTCCATCGTTTTCTCTGGCTTCATCAAATCAAATTAAATGCATTCTCACAGATGAAATTATTACTTCTACTGGTGGAGGATTTCGAAGATTTTTGATCAAGCGGCAAGGACATCCAGATTTAGATGCTACGTGGATTCTTGAAGAAGAATTATGACTTATCGATCCAGGAATTTTAGAAGATTACATTCATTCCTCGTTGGAGTCGAATTTTTTCAAGCAGAAGGGAATGATAGGAATCAAGATTTGCGTACTTATTCAAGAAGGAAGCATCGTTAAACCTTAACCCTAATTTATTTTATAGATTTAATTTTTATGAATTAATTTAGATTATTTTATTTTATTAGGATTCCTAATTTTGTTAGAATTATGTAATAAGAGTTCGGTTCAAGTCAACTGTTAGAGTCCTATTAGGTTATGTTTTTGTTTTTCTATTTAAAGGCTCCACCTATATGGAGAACCTCAAACCTGAATCATTGATTAAAAAAAAATTAAGAGAATTGATTTGAGATTTCTTCCTTTTCTAGTTTTTTCTTGCTTCTTTATTTTTCTTTTGGTTTTACATTAGATTTCTAATTGTACAAAAATTTGTTCAACTATCTTGTCCATTAGGAAAAATTGGATCATGATATACATTATCCAAGAATGGCCTTATGACCCCTTGTTTATTACATATCATGACAAAGATCCACATCACTCACCTCTTTAGTTAGAAAGAAAAGAAGCAAAAGCTTATGAAAAAAAAAAAATCATATATTCTAGACCACCAACTGCATAACACAATCACATTATTATCACATAAAGAAGGTCACAATGAGAGAATAATTTAATAATTGATTTGACCTTCGCAGCTAGACCCAAAAACATTAATCTATGGCATTAATCCTAGTGTGAATTGATAGACTTCCATATGATGGAAATGAAATATTACAAAACAAAAGTGATAGTTTTGTATGCAAGATGGTTTTTGTTGGTAGAAAAACAAATAAGCATATGACGGTTATTTCAATGGATGAAAAGATTAAAGCATTCAGTCCACTTTTATTTCCTTTTTTGGAACATAATGCATCCCCAAACATGTGAAGATGTCTTAAATCATCAAATATATATATAATTGTTTTTTTTTTTTAATTTCTGAGTAATTTAGCATCTGTTCATCGCTCATCTACGAGCCCGTGTGCGTCTAGATCCTCTGAATGTTATTCTTATTGATACTCACGTATACTACAGAGCAGAAGAAAGATGAACCGTATTATCCTGATTATTCATACCCTTTTTTTATAAGTTACTGCACCTACAAATATCAAATGAAAAAATGACCCGTATACTTGTCAAAATAGAGTGAAAAATTCAAAAAGAAATTTTGATGTATGCCTCGCTATTCAAACGAATTGTAAGCATCCAGGAGTAGCAGTGTTATGTATAGAGATCTAAAGAGATCCATTAAAGTCTCTTTAAAAGCTTTGAACATGGAAGATTTGTTGTTACTTTTACTAAATGTAGATTCTGTAGTGTATTAAAAAACCATTCCAAACGTGTGACATCAAGTTTACAAGTTTGATATCAAATTATATTTCATATTACTTTAATTTCTTTCTCATAATCACTTTAATCTTTTATCTAGCATGATCTTCAATTATTAAGTCTAGAATGTTCTATATTATCTACATAATGGTATTTAATTCTACATCGCAGCTGGACTTTGCTCCCACTAAATGAGTTATTAATAGCCAAAGGATTATATTTAAAGGTGTAATCGCTAAAGTTAATCTCCCCTCGATGCTCCTCTAATTTATTAACATTCTTCCCAATTATCACATTAAAAGCTATAATAATGTCAGGTGAAGTCATCAACCATAGAGATGATTTCCCTATAAATACCTTTAAATGACTCGCCCTAACATGAATACAGTTTGTTTCATTGGACAAAAAAAATTTTATGAAATACAATATTCCATGTATATTAGAAAAAGAGCGCTCCTAAAAAATCCCACTACTCTTGATGACGGACCAAAATTACACCTTTTTGTAACTAACATGCCATGATAAGCAGAGTCACTATGTAGATGAACGCATACAGAATCTCTCAAAGACCCCAAACTGAGATAAGACCTGGAACGATCTACTCACCTCCCTCAACCCTATCTACCAGATAAACCAACTGCTAATTGTTCAATAAAAATAGGAGAAGGTAAATACACTCATCATATCGACCCCATTAATACTCAGATCTCGAAGCTCTCAGAAGCAACATGTATGACCGCTCCACTGCCTAGCCAGGCAAAACAATGTGCAAACCAACCGTTGTATCGAAATCCCTCACATGAGCCCATGCACGGATGCTCTAGAGAAGAATGTTTTTGATACAGACTTACACGGAATGTCCGGACAAGTATTGACTAGGCCATTAGGGTAATACTCGGATGAGTCCCCGTGGGCTCAACATATAAGAGATTGACACAAGCGCATGCAGTCCTTGTCCTATTGGTGAACGCTACTATTGAATGGATAGATAGCGTACCTACATGAGTCTGAAATTAAAGTGAGCGCAGCTGCGCTATATGCCCGGATGGTTAAGCATAATTGCAACAGCATGGGGTGTGGTCTCCATAACACTCCGCTGACCAAACTTCTACATTGTGAAAAAGGATGACCTGTGGATGTATTTTTCGACGTTGTCAGAACTATATCGGACTCTCCACCTACGAGGACAATAATGATTCTTCTCTCCTTAGTCAGTGAAATAGTCCCAGGTGACTTGAACTCATAAATGCAAAAAAACTCGCATCAAACACGCAGCATAATAATATAAGAGAATTTAGCTAAGCGAACTTATTGGGAAACAACCGCGGTGACATTTTACGAAATAATAAGACCATATATATAGAGTCCCGACGTTCAGAAAAGAACTAAATAACTCAAAACTAAAATAATAATAAATCAGAAAAGAAAAGTAATAGAAGTGACTCCTAGACGGTGATTACTCGTGTCACATCAAAGATGTCACATTACCATCGATAGGAATATTTGTTTAATTTGAGGTGTGCTAGGTACTCCTCAAAGTAGAGAATAGTGAGCGCAGCGGTAAGCCTAACCTGCCGAAGTGACATTAAATTTCTTACACCATGTCTTAACATTTGTATAAAGTGCCTCGGATTGAGACAAAATTACCTCCCCAGAGTTGTCTTCAGCTTTCTCTCTTACTGAAAATCAATCTTAAAAATGGATAGCTAAATCAAGTTACTAAGTTCAAAAACATGTCTTCTTATGAGACTAGGCGTTAATCACATGAAACCGTATTTAGAAGAAATGTTGATTGTCATTAAAAGTCTAGTAATCTCGTGATCCCAGCATACCACATATGAACCTCGAACGAATTGTACACTTCACTGCTTGATACCGGGGCAGAGAGGTAATGAAAAAAATCTCAAAGCCAGATCATTAATACTAGTTTCTAGAGAACTTAAAAACAAATCGGCCATCTAGCCCCTAATTTCGACATCTCTCCCACAAACTGTAAACAAAAATTCCCCTCTTTCGAGAAAGAGTTAAAAAAGAACTAACTGAGAAAAATTAGATTGCCAATGGAAGGAGAAAAATTACCTGTATTTAAAAGAATAGATAAAGGATATCAAGAACAGATACTACCCCCACTAGTTCCCAATGAGTGACTTGAAATTAACTAAATAATTTATGCTGTAGTTTCAACACTATTCATAGCTCACCCACAGACTTTGGATCCACTCTCAGAGTGCGGATTAAAATGCTAAATTGGAAATAAAATCCCTGAGGTAATGACAAACGAAATAAAACTTCTTACAAGGACAATACCGCAGAAGAGGACCCTGAGATTCCTCAAAAATTGAGAATCTCTAGAATAAACGAAAAACTATAAGGGATAGAGCAAGAAGATAGAGTAGGAAATATCTCGCGATATAACCAAGCTACGCTAACCTGTGTGTCGAATTGTGTACTTTCGCGCGGAAGCGCGGTCAATTTACCTTCGGTTCGTGAGGATTCGTCGGTTTAGGTCACTGGTGCCTTGTCGTGTGATCCCTCGCCGAGAACCTACAGGTAAGAGAAGACTTGAAGACTTTTACCGTGGAGCCGCCTTCTCTCTTCGCACGATATCGCCGAAGATTAATTAAAATATGTACAAATCCTCATGTCTGGCTTGGCGGCGATCAGTGACATGCCGGTGGGTGAGGCGGCAGTCGTGCGCACACTCCTTCGTTGAGTCTTCCCATGGGCCGCCATTTCCTCAGGGCGACAGACAGACTTAAACCACCGAACTCTCAGATAGTTGAGGGCTCATAGCTGAGAGCATCTCGCACCGCTCGATAGTAATTCGCTCGATATAAGGTAATTGTGCCCATACCCGCCACTCATCACCTTACCTCGAAACACATTACGTCTGCCCCGCAGCTCTTTCTCGCCATTCCATCGCTGAGCCTCTCGAATGATTCCTTATCAAGGAGAGCTTCTGTGCGGCGTTATAGTCGGCGAAGCGTACGATAGCTATTTCACTTAATTCTGCTTAAAATTCAATACTACCGCTGTAAAAATTGAAAGTCGGATGTAATATTAATATGAAATAGGGGTTTTGTATTATTTGTTATAAGGAAGTGGCCTTGGTATAGATTTGTACAAATGTAATGATTTGACACATTAAACTATATATGTACTGATAAACACAGCCAGAACCCATTATTTGTCTGATTTTAACGTATTCATCTCTGCGAATGCTAGAGCGAAATAACGAAAGATGCATAATAATATTATATTGCAGAACACGATCCTAATCCTTTCTCCAAACCTAATAATTATTACAATTAATAGATCATGATAGAGGGACAAATGAATACCTAATATATAACATAAATCAATAAACCACATATCAAATCAAAATAGATACTTCAGTCGCGACATATCCAATCCATGAAATAGGATCACAATTTTTTTTTGGTAAAGAAATAATTACAGTTTTCATAGCTCTTTTTTGGTCTAGTTTGCACAAGAAATTTGGATCCATGATGAGATCGGATAAAATCAAGCCCGATCATTGAATTTATTGACTTGTGAGTTTAGAAAGGATCTACTAAAGTCTCGGAAAAACAAATGATATTGATAGAGAAGAGAGTTCCTTGTGAGAGAGGACACAACAATCATAGGCAATAACAAGATCAAATATTCTACATAACGAATGGACAAAAGCAAAGCTCAGGGCCACATCTCCTATTAGATGGCTAGTTTGTTGTTCTCAGACTCCCATTGCCCACCAAAATGCAAATAGAAACATTTTTTTCAGTGGAGCTATGCTCATTTGTATCTTGTCTCAAACAGGTTTCTTCTGAGCCTTATTCCCCTATAATCTTTTCTATGGTTGGCCTATTTTATAAGATATTTCAGTTACCCTTTTCGACGTTTTTTGAATGTTCATGACGCTCCATCATAATAGTGTCACTACGGCAGATCTGCCATAAGTGACGCATTAAAACGGAAAGCTTAAAATGGATAGTTGTTTGGTATGAGAGGATGAGTTCTTTAAATGTGCACCATTCTTTGGATGAACCTAGTACTCCGTACGACTCCTAAGTGTGACTCGCCCATCACAAGAAGGATGTGTCACACATATTCAAGGAGTATTCTACTGATAGTACCTGGTCACGGCTAATAAAGGGTTCGTTGCCCGCAGAGTTATCGCTAGTCCCGGAAGAAGTTTACAATTAAAAGCGTATACCTTTGTTAGCTCTCTTTTCGAGCCATTTACTATGTTTGAAGTCAATGAAATTCCGATCTAACTAGAATATGATGGCCCGTGAAAATCAGACTATTTTCTCTACTAGATTAGATTCTCACAAGTGAGTGGTTGACCATCAGTTATAGGGATCTAGATCGAGAAATGAACCGCGTCGCAAGAAAAACTGAAACTTTTGAAGTCTTTCCCGATAATAGAGTAGGTCCAATTAATATCCAGTAGTACTCAGGCGTAGATGTTTATATTGGATCCGGGCCTTTATCCTAATGTCGCCTTAACCTACTAGTTATCATCGTGAATTTGACACTCTACTGACTCAACCTAAGCTATCATGGTACTACGGGACCTGGTGTTTACTCAGGAGTGTTTGTATAGTTCAGTGTACTTGCATTGTGTCATTTTGATTTATAAGAATGCGAAGTAAAAGGTAAGACCCAAAATCGAGAAAAGAGAACCATCATCCTCCACGCAAATACTCTTGCAAGTCCCCTCGTTATAACAATTAAAGAAGTGTGAGATATATGCCGCAATTTTCTTAAAGTAAAGATAGATGCTTATGCCAAAATGAGCAGACACCATAGTCTAACCATTTTCTTATGGTTCTCTATTCTGTATTACCCCCAATGTGTGTCTGCTAGAATCTCAACCCGATAAATACCGATTAATCCATTTTTTATTGTGTATTACTTTTTCTGTTTGCCTTTATTTTTTTTTTTAAAGAATAAAGGTTAAATACCATACGCAAAAAGCAGTCATGCCATAGAATTCGTACTTTGAGTCATTATAGTATTTTAGTCTAGCATGATTCGGCAATATTTATCGTTAGTTTCATACAAAGAGTTTAGCTCCAACAATAGAGACTCGACCTATCGTGGTTATCATCTTACACAACCCTGCATTACTGAAAATGAGAAAGAAGATTGTTTGTAATGACATATGAAGGACAGACCAATAGAAAGCCTTGCGCCTAAACATTAAGGATAAAATTGACCCACACCCCAAATTCTATGTTTTAACTAATTTTTTCAAGATAATTTTGAAGTTAGGCATTGCGATTGCTGGTCAGGAGTTGGAATTTGATGGTATCTTACTCAAGGTCATCCATAGCATATTTTAGTGGAGAAACTAATGATCTCTAAAGATCTAATCGCGCGAATATATTAACTTATATCCTCTTAACATCATACAATATAGGTTATCTCTCACATGCAATAAGTCAAACAAGCCTCTTAGTAAGATCTATCTCTTTTGAATATAACTTTTTATTTTTATCGTTTTATTAAACTAAGACTGGGCGATAACACACTCTTCACAAGAATATTGTTTTTTTTTTTTTTTTATACTGCATAGATCTCTGCAACAATTATATAACCCTCTGAATATATTTCTATAATTAGAATAATAAATACTCCACAAAAAAAGATATATACTTTGAATATTATTCTATGATCTAATTTTAAAAATGAAGTTTAGATATAGTGGTATCGGAGTATTTTTTGCAAGCTCATATTTTATAAGCTTTTGTTTTGATAAAAATACAGTCATAGGATGTATAGTAAATTAACGTTTATTAAATATAAAAATAATATTTTTTTAAAGTTTACTACTAATATGCTCTAAGTCGGTGCGTCATACTTTGTTGTCCATCAGTTATGATAATGAGGTGTGTTGGGTTTGATAGATTAAAGAAAATTATAAAGTGTCCAGATTTTGGTTTGGTAGCTTACTTACCCATTTTTAAAAAAAGACATCTAGAGAATACAGTAATGATGACCCTTTCAAAGTTGGTTAGATTTACTATAGAATGAGAGCTACGCTAATGTGTTCCTTGCGTACAATGCTTTAATTCAAAATTTTCTTTTATGTTATCTTTTGAAAACTTAACTACTTGAGATTGAACAAAGAAGAGATGTAGCTGGGACCACTTTGGAGATAGGGCTAATAAATTCATTTGCTCAGAGTTGGACTAAATGGAAAGTTCGGTTTCTTTTTTGGCATCCAGTACCCCTTGAAAAGAGGATGATCGGAGCTCCTGTCACATTGTTAGCTCATGCCCTTAGTGATGTTTAATATGAACTGTTCTAATATGTTCACACATTCTTGACCAAACAAAAAAACAGAATACAAATCTCCAATTATACCATCACATCATCAAACCTCTAATTTTTGTACATAATTCCAAATAACAACTAATCTCGTGTGGAAGAACATAGACATCAGGTTTCTTTTCAGAGAGAACATGAAATTATAAGATACCGTTCTAATCCATAATAATAACTCAAGTATCATGCGGCATTATCTTAAAGATTATAACAGTTAAGACGCAATTGGATATCAGTTCTAAGTTTATATTGTAGCTAGATTGTCTATGAAATGGGATCGCACATTTTTTGATCGCTTCGAAATTATGACAAACGGTCGGAAGTCGCTTACAAAAGTTGCACGAAAGAATGTATACTTTGAACATTGAGAATGTGGATTTAAAATTGTATGTTTAGCCTAACACACAAGATATCATGAGTATAACTGATATGGGAAGATCTCGCTTAGAATTCAAGATCGCAGAGCTTACCTTTTGGGAAGACTACCAAAATCCAAATGATTAGTGGCAAGAAACCTTTCTTACGACACAAAGATTTGAAATTTTTTTTCTATGGTTTCAGCCTACTAAAGAGTCTTAAAGTCCAGGCCCTTTTCTCCCTTGCATCTCATTCGGCCAGCTTTCCTCTTAACCCTATACTTGCCTGTGTCAAAGGACAGGTTAGAAAATTCTCGATCTACCTTGCGTTTATTAGAAGAAACGATAATGAATACATGGGATCTTTATTGCCCGAACTGAATTTGCATATAATAGCTTTGTTAATAGATCCATTGGCATGAGTCCTTTTGAAGTAATTCATGGATATCAACCTAGAAAACCAATAGACCTGCCCATGCATGCTAGAATTTTCGAGTCTGCAAAGTCATTTGCACAGCATGTCAAGAGTTTACATAAAGAGATCGGTAAAAAAATTAGTATTAGTAATAAAATTTATAAACAGAATACAGATTCTTATCGACGTGCCCAAAAGTTTGTGGAAGGAGACTATGTGATGCTTCGAATGAGGCTTGAATGATTTCCATCAGAAACCGTCAAAAAGTTATATACTCGAGGAGCAGATCCATTTAAGACTTTAAAGAAGATCGGACCGACCAAATGCGTATGTTGTGGACTAACTTTCTGATTTTATTAGGATTAGCTCTACTTTTAACGTTGCAGATCTCGTCGCCTATAAAGAGTCAACTTGGATACCTAATGAGCCATTTGAGCCTGAACCAATCTTCGATTCCTGAGAGAGCCTATTCCTGAATGTCCACCAGTCAAAATGTCAAAACATGATCAAATTGAGAGAATTTTGAGATTTGAGCAGGATGAGCAGATCATCTCCATCCACAGTCGAGGCTATCAACGGCACTTAGATGGCGAGGTCGACCGGAGTTCAAAGATATCTGGATCACTCGAGAAGAGTTGCAGTATATTGATCCCGATTTGCTTAAGCATCACCAGAGCAGAATCGACCCCCACTCGATAGGATCGAGTTCTCCCCACCCCAAGAGAATTGGTGCAGACACCAGAGCCACCAGAAGTCGACAACATAATTTAGATTCAATTTGGATTAAAGAAACCATATCAGAATAACTCTACTTCAATTATTTTGTTCTAGTCCTTTTGATTTAATCAAATAATTCTTTTGATGCATTTAGTTTTGGATCCATAAGACCATACTTAGGTTTATTTTGGATTGAGCCTTATTTGAAAAAAGACCATCATAAAGAAGCAAGCTTGGTCCACGTCATCTTTGAAGCCAACACCCTCCACACATCCAGAGAGAAAATACACATGCTAACATGTGCCATACCCAAGGATCCTCATGCCAAGTTATGCCAAGCATCAAGCGCCCACATGAAATTTCTTTTCTTTCCGAGGATTCCTTAAGAGTTCTTGATTTCTTACTTATTTTGTTAAAAAGCTGATTTCTTCCCTATGGTTCTATAAAAGATAGATATGATATATTATTGTATTGAAAAATCATACATAATGTTTTACTTTTTTTTTGTTGAGATGATTGATTTTTTTCTTATAAAGAAAATAGAATTCCTAAAAAAATAAGTCCCATAGGGTCCTATATAAATCCATATATCTTTCATGAATGAGACAATGAATGAATGAATCACTTTTCAATTCCCACAAACACTTGTGTTGGTCACTCCGAGAGGAAGAGGGTCTGAAATCCAAAATCACCGCACAAAAGGATGTAAGGCCCACATTTTTCTCTCTTTAACTTTCATTTTCTTGAAATTCAGTGTTCCTACGATCCCGATTCGTCTTCACCATCCATCCATATAAGCCTATTTCACAAAAAAAAAGATCCATCTCCTCCAAGATTTTCATCTATTATATAGAGAGAAAAAGAGTGATCTATTACTCTAAAGATCAAACGTTGACAAGAATCTTCATTCCTTATCGACTAATCTTTGATTTTTACTTTTTTTTTTTTTCAGATTCGATGTTGGTAAAGACCTAGTTCTTTATCGATAGATCTGCTTGGTTAAAAGATTTAAGAGCCCTAATCAGATAGTTTCTTAACTACCACTATCCGAATTCTTCTTATTTTTTTTAAAAAAAAATTTTGCAGGCTTAATTTCTTACTATTCTTCATTCTATTTATATTTTTCTTTTTATAATTATTCATGAGCATGTTTAATTTCTGCTATCTATCTATTTACTTTATTATTACTAGTTATTTACTGATCTCTAAAATGACATTAATGAGCATCATTTAGATTGATCGTACTTTGGTCCCGTATCGATCAATCACACCTGAGCCTGAGCAGAATATAGGCAACTATACTATCTATCCTGAGAATAATGTGCCACGACCGGACGTGATTTATTATTGACGAACGGAAGGAAGCTTGGTCATTTCTCTCTTTTTTTTTTTAGCTGTCCCGCATCACCAACCCAAATGAGAGAGTTTTATCCGATCCAATTGGATCCTGGGGTGGGTATGGATTCTAAAAAAATACCCGAAGCCAGTTCGAATCGGATATGGATAATGATGTTGCCCCAATCCGATATAACCTTAATATATATCCCTCATTCAAAATTATAATAGTTTCGTATTATCTACATATACCCGACCCAGTCTAACCCAACTTAAGGTGCATACAGGATAGGTATAGATGTAGGATTTTTACTTATGGGATAGATATAGATATGAGCCAATCCAATCCATTACCATCCCTAAACTTGAGCAGCAACGCCATGAAATTTGATGTAATATAAACTAAAAATACCAAAATAAATTATCCTGATGCAAACGAAAGAAAAACGTTGAATAGTAAAGGCATGCCATACTGTTCTTAAAATGGAACCATGGAATATATGCAACCATCGTGATCTAGGATTGTACAGTTTTGATCTTCAACATAAGAATTAAAATCTTGTAAATATGTTTATTATAGTATCTTCAGTAGCGATGTACCACTAATGCTAAAATAAGAAACCTAATATGAAGCCAAGAAAATTAAGAGATATATTGAGCCCTTAAGAAAAACATGTATTTGCATCAAAAAAAGCAATATTAATCCATGAGGATGTTTGTAGCAGAACTTTCACAAACAACAAGTAAAACATAAGTTCTCCTACAAATGCAACAACCCATGCATTGAAACTAAAGAACACCGGATTCCTTACCTTTCTCAATCAAAAGGATGTTAGGTTTCCAAAAAGTATAAAAAACAAAAAAACATCAACCGGACTAGGGGGTTTGAAGAAACTAACATGCAGAATATTTTATTAGAATTTTCTTCTCCTTTATATATAGATGATAGGTAGCTTGACAAAATAAATCTAAAAAATAAATTCTAAGATGGATGAAAAAATAAGAAATTCAATTCTCCTAACTAACCCTCTAGCTTGTACCACCGAAGCATATAATTAAAAATGACATAAAAGATATTAAAACAACAAGAACACATAAAACATTGATGCCAAAACTTTATGATATGATTTAGAGCTTTCTTCCAAAATTCTTTTAATTTAGATCCAAATGATTCTATAAAAATGCTAGAGATCCATTATGAAAGAGAGACAACAAGAAAATAAAGATCACCTCAAATGGATTGTATTTGTCACTACTGAAAAATAAAACTTCTTTGCGTAATGCAGCATGTTTCTTTTTTTTTCCTTCAAGTTAAAATCCAAAAAATGTTTAAGAAGAAAACATATGCGACCAAGAAGAGTCTCTTCTTTTTTTTTATACTATAAATTAGAAGAGTAGGAAGACAAAGAATACCGAAGATGGAGTGGAGAGCATACTAAATTATATTAATATGCTTATTATACCAAATGACCATACAAGTTTGGGTCCATGATTTAGAATAAGCTGTTCTAATTTATTTTACTTTTCATTTACACTAAATGGTAGTTATTAGATGAGAGTGTTTCTTCTTTTTCTATTAAACTATGCTCATTTTTTTATATGATTGAAACTAGATAATTAAATCTTTGCAGATAATGCATGTGTCGAAGATTTTGGATGGAGTGGATGAGCATACTAAATTATATTTCGATACTGTTTTTAAGTTTATTATATACCACAATGACTAATGAACATAAAGAACAAGACTTTAGTTGATAGTGGATAATTATAGCTATTGTGGTGATAGTTAGTTGATATTATTTTACTATTATTTAGATATTGATTAGATAGCACCCAGGATATTGAACAGAGATCTAGAAGAGGTCGATTGAACTTAAGAGAGATCGAACGTTTCTTCCAACATTCTTCATATATATCTCGAGAGATAGAGCCATTATTTGATAAGACAGAGGATAGTTTTTTTATATGATTGAGAAATAGATAATTAAATCTTTGCAGAAATGCATGTGTCGATAGAAGTTTGTGCTCCAAATGATATTTTTTGACCTACGGAGATATGACTCATAAGGAGACATATAACAAGCTTCGAAAAGATAGACTTCACCATAGTGCAGCCACTTATAGCTATATGATGGTGATAGTTAGTATGACTTTACTATGACAAATATGGATTGATATACCCAGGATAATTGAACAGAGATCTAGAAGAGGTCGATTGAACTTAAGAGAGATCGAACTTTTTCCAACATCTTCATATATATCTCGAGAGATAGAGCCATTATTTGATAAGACAGAGGATATTAATGAGATGAAATATGGGGATATATAAAGTTGTGCAATATGTTATTCGTCGTATGAATAAGGAGATTTATTTCGAACATAGTATGCAGCCACTTTTATGATGTAAACTGCATTGACAAATGGTTGATAAATAAATACATCCTATCAACTTTGCTGATACTTTTTCATGATAGCATTACGTCGGTACTTATAAAAGTCTTTTAAAAGCTAATTAATTTGCTGATACATATGTATTATCTGATTTTCTTTGTACTTCAAATCTTTTATTATTAATATATTTTTTATGTTTCAATCATATTTATGATCCATGATTGTCCTAAAAATTAACAAAGATAATTTTGTATATATTCTCAAGATATTAAGAATTTAAGACACATTATTCTTCATAATTAGTTTCTAAATTATTCCGATCAAAGGATCATAATGCAGCAGGACAGTAATTGATCTCGTCAAGATCAATGAACGGATCATCTTCCTTATTGAGCATATGGGTCTTGAGTCTACAGTATAGAAACACGGGTGTGAAAGTATCGATAGTTATTTTAGAAAATAACTTACACTAAGCCTAACCAACACGAGAAACCATTTGAATGTCTGCTTGTCCGTCAGTGGTTCTTCTCGATGATACAGTACTCTGATTGATCCTTTAACTTACGGTGCATTGACTTGATTCGCATTCGCAAGCAAGCTATTAGATTTTGACTGCACGTTTCTTGATCTCTAACCATTCGGATCGTTGCTTGCTGTGTATATTGGCTTCAGTAGGTTTAGTCTACTTTTTGGAGTAGAATGTATCTAGATGGAATCTATCGACTTTAATAGAAAAGAAGAAGTCCTATACGATTAGCAAGACCGAGTTCAGAAAGTCTTCGATCGAAGCAAGTGTAAATACTGAAAAAAAGTTTCCACGAAATTCATGAATAAACTAAAATCGAGCCAATCTGGCATACAACTAACAATGGGGTTTGACAAGTTCTCCATGAACCCCATAAAGTCGAAACTTACGATAGAAGAAACGAAATCATGCGTTAACTGCACCTAGAGGTTCGTATTTTTCTTTTCTGCTGGGTTGGCACTACATATTGCTAGGCATCACTGATGAATTGTGAGAACTTACTAGGGTTGCCACTACATACTACAGTCCAGTAATGACGTCCCAGACTAATTTAAAAAATGTATAGCAAATGAGGAAACTGAAAAGGAAAGGACAAATTGACAAGAAAACCTAAATACAACAATCAGCTACCAACTGGTTCATTCAAAATTACCTATCGGTGACAATGAGATTGTCAATTATATAACAATAAGTGTCCAAGAGCGGATAACATCTAAGAATGAAATTACAATATTCAGAATAGTAGATTGAATGTTCTATATGGAGACAGTAGATCTTGAATTATAAAACATGCTTCCTCTTTATTAACTGTCATATTAGAACTCCATATCACCTTAGATCCCTTAACCTGATGCCTTTCAGTCTGAGATAAAATCAAATCATATTGGTGCAAATCATTGCAACAAAACTTAAACTACTTTATGGAATATTCCTTCCCTAATGTTAATTATAAAATGAATTCTAAGAAGTGATCAGCATTGAAGGGATTAACATATATTGGATAATTCAAATCATGTTTTAAGAATCATTCTTTTGCTAAAATTTGTATACCTTTATGCCAACCATGATAGGTGTCAAGGTATATTCAACATCCATAAAAATATGCCTTATGATAATTCTATGAAAATCTTTGACCTTTTATCTTAAGTTATATTAATTTATTTTAGTACATCGATTTCTCTTTGTATTACCTTCGTTAATTTGCTTAACTTTTTTTTTCTGATACGTTAAGCATCTGATATTTTCAATAAAACAAATTCTCTAACATTTTTCAGATTTTCTTAGGCATGATATTTATTGTTGAATGATGCAATGATGAAAGTCAAAATCTCATGCATTCCGCTGATGACATTTTCTTTCTTTTATTGCTCAATAATTATTCAAAATAACATTAATTTATTTTAAAAAAATAATTTTAATATTTTAATTTGCAACACCAAAACCTTTTTATTTATATTTATTTACTTATTTATGAACTTTACATATGTTAGTTGTTTGGAATTAAGGAAATATGAGGCTGACAAGTCATGTTCGTGAAAATTTTGAATAAAAGAATAGTTCTTTGATATCTACATTTGAAAATTTTGAAAATATTCTATAATTTTTGAATGCTTGCTAGATATACATGCGCATCTAAAAGGCACTTGATGTTTCTAAAATTTTTATGTTTATTTATATTATTTTTTATACTTGTCAAATGATAGTACCTTAATTGAGTTGCACCACTATAAATTAATTCTGGTAGTACCATTATTCTTATTAGTTACTTTCTAACCATATATGTTAATCCCTTCAATTGTTCTTAGAATCCATTTTATAATTGACATCAAAAAAAGAACATTCCACAAACTAGTTCAAGTTTTGTTGCCCGAATGTGCACCAACATAATTTGATTTTACCTCAAACTGAAAGGCACCAGGTTAAGAGATCCAAGGTGATATGAAATTACAATATGGCGGTCGATAAGGGAGAAATATGTTTTATAATTCAAGATTCACTATCTCCATATAACCCACTCAATCTACTATTTTGAATATTGTAATTTCATTCTCAGGTGTCATCCTTTCTTGGATACTTACTGTTAAATAACTGACAACCTCATAATCACCGATAAGTAATTTTGAAGGAACCGACTAGTAGCTTGTTGTTGTATCTAAGTTCTCTTGTCAAATTATCTGTTCTTTTCCGGTTTCCTCATTCGCTATACATTCTTTATATTAGTTTGAGACATGTCATTATTGGGCTGTAATATGTAGTGGCAACCCTAGTAAGTTCTCACAATCCATCAGTGATGCCTAACAGCATATAATGGCAATCCAGTAGAACAAAAAAAATATAAACTTCCTAAACTCAGTCTTGCTAATCGCATAGAACTTTTTTGTTTCTACTAAGGTCGAAAGATTTCATCTAGATGCATCCTACTCCAAACAGCAAACCGAACCAACCAACATATACAGTAAAGATCCAAATGGCTAAAGACCAATGGAACGTACAATCAAACCCAATAGCCTCGCTACAAATAACCAATACACCCATAGGTCAAAGAACCAGTCACGCTACTGCAGCATCAAAAAGTACTGACGAGAGAGCAGGCATCCAAGTGATTTCTCATGATGGTCAGGCTCAGTGAAAGTTGTTCTCTAATAACTACACACTCTCATCCCAGTATTCCTACACTACAGACTCAAAACCCATCCATCCAATAGGGAGATGATCCGTGCACCAATTTTAACGAGATCAACCACTATCCTCCGTGATGATCCTACCATCGAAAGAATTTAAAAATTAACCACGAATAATGTATGTTTTAAATTCTCAATACCTTAAGAATATATAAAATCATCTTTATTAATTTCTAGAATAATAATGGACACATAAACATGAATAAAAAGAAAAATATATTTATTGATAATAAAAAATTTATAAGTACAAAGATAAGTCTTGAAATATATATATATATGTCAGCCAATAATTGACTTTTAGAACATACTTGTATAAAGCTATTGATGTACAAGCTACCATAAAAAATCACGTCAGCACAATGGATAGGATGCTTTATTTATCAACCATTCATCAATGCAATCTACATTATAAAAGTTGCTGCATAATAATATTCGAAACATATGGTTCATGGTGGACCATGAGAAATGCCGGAAAAATGAGTCCCCAGTCCGACAGCATGGGAAAAATGGGCGGGTAGCATCAACGCCCGCCACCTAGGCTTGGGCCATGCAGTGCACACGCTCGCCTGGGCTGTGCAGCATGCGGGCCCGCCTAAGCCGTGCAGCATGCGGGCCCGCCTGGGCCGCATAGCATGCGCGCCCACGTGCTGGCCCAACGCGCAGTGGGCCTGGCTCGCTGTGGGCTGGGTTTCTTCCTTCTTCCTTTTTTTTTTCTTCACATGGGTTTCAATCCATCAAAGTTAGCATTTCAATCATAGAATGGATCAAGGAGTTAAAATATCAAGGGAAATATCGGTAGGTTTAAGAATTAAGATGCAGTTAAACATGACAACAAATAGGGGTTACAGAAAATGCAAAACGTACAGAAACAAAAACAGAAGGGAATAGCAAGGTTCCAAGAATGATGCATTGTTTTGATGGAAAAAACCACCAAAAATAAAGAATCATGTTACAAAAATTGATTATTTTATGTTGAAATTCCTTGTTACTAGTCTGTCCTCAACGTGGAGATAAGATCTCCTCCGAGCTCCACCTTCAACCTTGGCCGCTGGAGATAAAATCTCCTCCGAGCTCCACTTTCGACCTCGACCGCTGGAGATAAGATCTCCCTCGAGTTTCTATATCAACAGGAAATAAGGTCTCTTCAACCTCGGCCACTGAAGATAAGATCTTCTCCGAGCTCTACCTTCAACCTCGACCGCTGGAGATAAGATCTCCTCCGAGCTCCACTTTCGACCTCGACCACTGGAGATAAGATCTCCTCCGAGCTTCTACGTCAACAGGAGTAAAGACCACCTTCAACCTCGGCTGCTGGAGATAAGATCTCTTCTGAGCTTCACCTTCAACCTCGACTGTCGGAGATAAGATCTCTTCCAAGCTCCACTTTCAACCTCGACCGTTGGAAATAAGATCTCTTCCGAGCATCTACGACAATAGGAAGATAATATCTTCCTTCAACCTCAATCGTTGGAGATAAGATAATAGGAGATAAGATCTTCTTCAATCTTGATCGCTGGAGATAAGATCTCTTTCGAGCTCCACTTTCGACCCTCGACTGTTGAAAATAAGATCTCTCCGAGCTCCACCTTCAACCTCGACTACCGAAGATAAGATCTCCCCCGAGCTCTACTTTCGACCTCGGTCGTTGAAGATAAGATCTCCCCCAAGCTTCTACGACAACAGAAGATAAGATCTCCTTCAATCTCGATCGTTGGAGATAAGATCTCTCCAAGCTCCACTTTCAACCTCGTTCGTTGGAGATAAGATCTCCTCGAGCTCCACCTTCAACCTCGATCGTCGGAGATAAGATCTCCTCCGAACTCCACTTTCGACCTCGACCACTGGAGTTAAGATCTCTTTCGAGCTTCTACATTAACAGAAGATAAGACCACCTTCAACCTCGGCTGCTGGAGATAAGATCTCCCCCGAGCTCCATCTTCAATCTCGGCTACTGGAGATAAGATCTCCTTCGAGCTCCATTTTCGATCTCGATCGCTGGAGATAAAATCTCCTCCGAGCTTCTACGACAATAGGAGATAAGATCTCCTTCAACCTCAGTCGTTGAAGATAAAATTCCCTCAAGCTCACTTTCGACCTCGACTGCTAGAGATAAGATCTCTTCCGAGCTTCTACGTCAATAGGAGATAAAGCCTCCTTCAACCTCGACCGCTGGAGATAAGATCTCCCTCGAGCTCCACCTTCAACTCGATCGTCTGAGATAAGATCTCCTTCGAGCTCCACTTTCAATCTCGACCGTTGGAGATAAGATCTTCCTCGAAGCTTCTACATCAACAGAAGATAAGATCTCCTTTAACCTCGACCACTGAAGATAAATCTCTCCGAGCTCCATCTTCAACCTCGACTGCGGAGATAAGATCTCCCCCGAGCCTCAACTTCAACTTCAATCTTGGCTGGAGATAGGATCTCCTCCGAGCTTCAACGTCTTCATCAACAGGAGATGAGATCTCCTTCAATCTCAGTTGGAGATGAGATTCTTCCGAGCCTCCATTTCAACTTCAACCTCGGCTGAAGGTAGGATCTCCTTCGAGCTTCAACATCTTCGTCAACAGGAGATGAGATCTTCTTCAACCTCGGCTGGAGATGAGATCTCCTTCGAGCCTCAACTTCAACTTCAAACCTTGGCTAGAGATGAGATCTCCTCCGAGCTTCAACGTCTTCATCAGCAAGAGATGAGATCTCCTTCAACCTCGACTGGAGATGAGATTCCTCCGAGCCATCTCCTTTCTCTTT